>UNPR01000004.1:0-484022 GCA_900536425.1 Hymenoscyphus linearis | reverse complement strand
TGCGATGGTTCATGAAGTAAAAAGAACGGTGATGCCCTGCATCTGATGAGAATCCATCACATATATCACTGCAGACCTACCTACCATTCCTAAACACTTTACCACCAGTGCCTTGCACACCCAACTCAAACCTTAACCCTTAAACTTAACTCTAAAAACCTATAATAATATAGAGATAAAAGACGCCACTACGTCACCCATTACCTATTACCTATTACCTATTACACTTACATACAGTATCGCTTAAATATCGCTTAAATCGAAATAGGGGAACTGGGAAACCGGGGAACCGGGGTTAAAGTGCGGGATCACAGTTTCTGTTACGTTGTGAGATTTAGATTTGGGATTTGGGATTTTGTAGATAAGGAAGAGGGGGAGGGAGAGGGAGGGGAAGGTGTAGGTTGGACTTGGATAGAGGAGGTTGGGTGGGGGACGGGTTTTGGGGGTTGATGGGGAGGGGTTGGTTGGGGTGGATAGGATTGGAATTTGAGGGGAGTTTGTGGGGGAAGGAGATGGTGGTGGTGGTGGTAGGAAGGGGAGTAGGGAGGGTAATTTTGTGGTGTTTAGTTGGGGTAGGAGCGCGGGGGAGGGTATATATCAAGATTTATGAATAATGAATAATGAAGCTGTGGACTAGCTAGCTAAGAGAAGAGAAGAGAAGAGAAGATGAAAAAAAAAAGAAATGGTAGGAAGGTTGAAGGTGGTAAGAGCTGCTACAGCCCCATATCTTTTCTTTTTCTTTTTAACGAGGGAAACCCAGAAGCTTTCAAGCTGATCTGCGAGTACGATAAGTAGAGTCGAGTTAAAGAGAACGTTGATCGTGCGCTGGACAATTTAAATAGGAATATGGAATGTATGAATGAGAAGCGAGATATAGTAACAGAACTGGGAAAGAAAAGAAAAGAAAAGAAAATGATATACGGTCGAGTGATTCATCCATCCATCTAGTCTTTTCCCTGCTAGGAACGAGAGTTATCCACACCTCCGAGAACGAAGGTCTCCTCCGTATAAACACCTTTAACAAACTCGTCAATAGCCTCCCCATCCATAGCTCCCTCTATTAAGACATCACTTATAAACTCGCATTTATGTCCCTTTTTATCATCTGTGTCGCCATTCGTTTCGCCATAGCCATGACAACGTAAGAGGACGGGCAAGCAACACCCGAAGAGAATACATACTGCATCTCCCTCCTTCCCTCCATTCTCACAAAGACCCACTTCCCCCTGTTCAGTAACGAAGAGTCGCCGCTGGAAAAACATCTGTGCGAAGGTTGGAAGGAAATCGATGAGGGAATCTGGTAATGGGGGCGGAATGACCCAGTATTCTAGGAGGTCTTGGTATTTCTGTAGATATGCAATGAGGGGTTTAATGCCCAGTTCTTCGACTTGGAAGATTGCCGTTCGTCCGAGGAGGAGGTCTAGAAAGTGGTGGATGTGGATGTTGATGGGGGCATTGATGCCGTTAGGGATGGTTTTCGATATACTGTTTAGAAAGTTGGAAAATATGTGGAGGGTTTGTATAGCTCCTTGGGTATCATTGATATTCCGCATAGGTGATGGCGGGCTTATAAGAGTAATTTTTCGGATTTTCAGACCCTTCGTGGTTAAAGTCCCGCTTTGTGTATCGATTGAAGCAAGGGGAGGCAAGGTTTTGGATGCAGAGTAGTTTGCTACTAGTGTCGCGTGACGAAAGGGGATGGGACAAGAAGCTCCCTTGGAAGCCCAGTTGGGACACCAGGATGGGAGATCGTGGGGGAATTCATCGCCTTTTGTTTTTGCGCAGAGGAAATCTAGGGTTTGCGAGGTGCTGAGGATGTATGATGCTGTGTCGATGTAGACCTGTGGAATGGAACAGGAGTAATCAATTTGGAAATTCGGATCGGAGCGAGCGGTTGTTAGGCCGACCAGAGCGTATATTTTGTCGCGGGGGTCGGTGGAGTGTTTTAGGCGGTGCATGAGCAAGGCTTCGAAAAGAGTTGGTGGTATAGCTGTTTTGGTATTGGAGGGATGGGAGCGGTTGACTACCAGGGAGGTTGGACCTCTGAATACCACGGATGTGTATAAATCTCGTAGAATGGGGTAGACGGTAGAGAGATCGCGTATGATATCACCGTATTTGGTGCTTAGCTCTTCTTGTATCAGAATCATTTTCGTCCACGGGATGCTAGAGTCTCCACAGTGGATTGTTATTTGGGGTGCGAAGTGTACTTCTTGGATTACCCAGATTCGCCACCAGTATTCGCGGCTTAGGATTTTGAATAGGCCTTGGAGCGCGTTGAAATTCTCTTTTGAGTCAAGAAGCTTTTTCATCTGCCAGTAATCGTTGAGTCTTGCGTCTATTTCTTCTAGTAGAGAAAATGCCAATGCGCTGTGCTGTGAATGATTCCCAAGCCAAACGATAACCGCATTTGCTTGAGCGTAGATGGTTCGCATTTTGGAGACTTGGTCGCTTCGCTCGTCATCGTCTTTCTGGTTGATACATATTGCGTCGATCCAGAGAACTCGTACTTCACTCCCCTGAAGATTTTCTAAAGCTGTGCCTAGATTCTGGGTTACTTGAAACGGACTGTTGTCGAGATGTATCAAAGAATGATTAAGTGAGTTCCCCCATGTGTAGGATAATGCTTCATATTTGGGAACATTATCTAGAGAAGCGACGAACAAGCTAGCCGTTATCCCTTTGCTGCTTTTCGCTTCGAGTTTGATAAGTCGAATCTGATTTGCTGAGAGATCAAGAGATTCGTATTTGTAGCTGTCTGTACCAACCAGATTAGCGAGAAAATCCAAGGAAGTCAGGGGACTGTGGTTGACGAGGGGGAATTGGAAATTCTCACCAACAATATTCTGAACAGCATGCGTTTCTTGTGGACAGGGAATTACAGTGTCACAAGATCTCATGTGCGGAAGTCGTCCAATACAAGGACGACTTCGATCGCGTACCCTCGGTACGTATTTCAATCCATTTGTAATCTTCCATGAAAGGGAAGGTGGAAATAGTTCACCATCATCCTCAGAATCACTGCCGACACTTCGTGATACAGATATTTTCCTTCGAGGCACGTATGACGAAGGAGAGCCCTGTCGATGAGGAAAGAAATTACCAGCGTCCTCATCATCCTCGCTGTCGGTATCGCTACCAATGCTTCGTGCCAAATATACTTTCCTCTTTGACTGGTCTTTTGAAAAGTCGCGGCCCCTGGGAGGAGTAAAAAAGTCATCATCTGCGTAGGAAATTTCACCATTATTATCACACTCGCCGTCAAGAAATGGATCACTTCGAGATCGTAAAGGTGGTGGAGGTGGTGGAGAGTCATCCCTCTGTAACTTGGTCGATGAAAGCTCTTCGTCTGACACCGGTGCCAAAGCATCATCTCTGATTCTGCGAGAAGGACATTCTTTGGGTTTGGGCAGAAAATCCCGACCATCCCCAGCTGAGTAGCGCCAGTTTTCGGGTGCTGTAATAGGTATAAACGGGTCCGAGCTAGACGATTCAACGATTTCAGGATGAAGGGCTGGATAGAAAGATCGCATTCGATTCAAGTTCTGTTGTTCATTATCACCTGTGTCATCGGTCACAGGTCCAGCCTCGCTGGATGTCGTGTCTGGTTGCTTATGAGTAGGTTCCATCTCTTCCAAATTGATAGCTGGACAGTTGGGATATTATATAGAGCTTTAAAAGCTTGAGTGACGTTGATGAAGCTTTAGTACGAGGTGCGAAGTTCATTTCCATCTCTTCTCTTCTCTTTTTTCAGTTGGCCGGGTTGAGACGCCACAGCCAATACACAGCCTCTACGTATCCTAATTAACCGACCCAATTTGTTCCGAGACCTATACCACCACCACCCTTATTTACTATACTTTTTATATAGTAACACCAACTAAATTTGTCTATTCTATTCCTCTATAATGCCTTGAGCCCTTAACGATCGCATCTTATCAATTAATAAATAAATATATATATAAAAGTGGTGGTGTTGCCGATATTTGGTGGGGTGCTACACGGAACCAATTGGGTCGATTAATCAGGATACGTAGAGTACAGCCCACCTGCAGTCAAGGATTCATTGGTCGTGACACTAATCTATAGGTTTTTAGAGAACGACTGTGTATTTAGTATTGCATCGCCACATATCTCAACTTTCTCTTCGGTCCTTGCTCACAATATTAGGTGAGGGTTTTGGAGTACAGTACCTACTCCATACTAACTTGGGCCCTTGACCGTCTTTCAAACAGCTTTCAGAGGAGTACCATATCGAAGATGAAATTAATTCGACAACGACATCTCTTCCATTGAAGAAATATGCGCCATCGAACCCAGGAAACAGAAGTTGACGAATGCATCTATTGCAATTCTCGTGGTAAGGGACTTAGAAATCGGCTGCCTGTTACATATCAGGTGGGTTATTTCCGTGATTGTTTTCTTACCTTACCTTTACAGAACGGACTTGGGCGGATATCGCCACCAGTCCTCATTCCTCAATAATTAATCCTCACGCACTTAAGTAAGTACTTAACTTGTCTCCCGGTAGACAAGATAAATGTCAGTCTTAGCGTTAGTATAATAGTAAGATACACGCAAAAACACCAGCGCCAAGTCTGCCACTTATCTTGTCCACCGGGAGCTTGTTACTACTGTTTACTACAGAGTGCTTATCTGCCAGCCACCTGAGCCACCCTCGCTGTCAGCCTAGCGCCCTATATATATAGCCGCTCCTACTGTTACAGCCCCCCTTCCCGCCTCTTCTAGCTATCGTATACCTCGCTTGCTTTTATATTACTTACCTCTAGTTAGAGCGTAAATAATAGAGGAGACAGAGAGAGGGAGAGACAGAGAGACAGAGAGACAGAGAGGGAGAGAGGAAGAGAGGGAGAGAGGAATAGAGGGAGAGAGGGAGGTACGATACTCGGTCGCGATATTTTCTTGTTCTCGGTAAGGCGGGAGCGCCTTTCCTAATAGAGCTCTAACTACGGGAACACGCCCGTTAACCTATAGACTCCCGTTAGCGCTCCCGCCTTAGCGAGAATAAGAAAATATCGCGACCGAGTATCGCACCTCCCTCTCTCCCTCTCTCTTTATTTACGCTCTACTATAGGAATAATCAGGAGCAAGTAACACGAAACTAAGCGAGGGCTAGGAGGGGAGAGAAGAGAGGGGAGAGGGGTACAGTAGTAGGAGCGGCAATATACTAGTATATAGCCGACAGGCTAGAAGCTCGGGTGGCTTAGGTGGCTTAGGTGGCTGGCTGGCTGATAATTATTCTGTAGCAAACAGTATAGTAGTAAGTACTTGTAGTCCGTGTGGGTTAATTATTGAGGAATGAGGACTGGTGGCGATATCCGCCCAAGTCCGTTCCGTATACCTTAGTAAATTACAAGCTACCCATGTGGGAGAGAGTACAGTAAGTAAGTCTTACCCATAACCAATTAAGCAAATTTACCATCAGACAACTAATAACTATATAATCAACTACTTTCCTGCTCAATAATTTCGTAACTCTTTTTCGTTGTATTCAAGTGGCGTTAAACACAAAGCTTAAAGCTAGAATTGCATTAGGAAGTAGCTGCTCAGAGAACCTCTACCCATACATCATCTTACATTCATGCGCTGAAGACAGTAGCACTTTGGTCTTTAGACAACGCCGTTCTCACATCTTCTCGGAATTTCACTTGCACTTTCTCACTACCCAACCATCAGCTAGCTTCACAACGTTAAAAAACCCCATAAAATGATTGAAAACTCTCAATTCTCAACCTCAAATCGACGGGTATACACCTCCACTCTATCCCACTCATAAATCCATGACATAACGCGAATTAGCTTCAACAGAGAGAAGTTATTCATCCCGTCGTCCCCTTACAAACCAACCAATCCCCCAACCACAGCACCTAATCCAACACCCGCCATAACACCCATCTTGACACGTCCCGTCTCCGCCGCAGCCGCCTTACTACTAGTACTAGTCGCCGCACCGGGAGTAGGACCATCAGTCGTCGCAGCGGTGGCAGTAGGCAGGATACCCGAGAAACCGTTCTTAGTCAGGATACTATTTTCCACGCTCGCGACCGAGGCGAAGACGCTGCGGAGACCTGTGGGTAGACCATTGAGGTAGTCGGATGGGACGGCTGATTGTTTTGCTGCTGTGAAGGTGTTAGAGCGGGTGTTTACGCCGAGGAATGGGGAGATTGGGAGTTGAGAGGGAAGGGGGATGGAAAGGGTGAGGACACAGGGGAGGGGAGAGGAGTGTAATGGAAGACGTACCAGCATCGGTAAGGGAAGCTTGCCAATCTTCGAGACTCTTCAAGGCTGCGGAATTGGTAGCGACAGCTGCGACGGCCGATTCGACGACTGGGTCGCTGACGATCGCCTCGAGGTAGTCCCTTAGTTGTTCCGTGACGTTGCGGACCTGCCTGTAAATTCGATTAGTTTCGCCCTTCAACAAAACAAAACAACACTTGGGAAGTGGTATCATACTCAGGAGTCTGAGGAGTTCCCATCGCAAGCGACGAGAGAAGGCCGATAGCCGCGAAGACTGATGCGACGCGCATTTTGGCGGATGTTGTGTTCTGTGTTGTGTTTCTCAGAAGTGTATGGAAATTCAAAAGCGAGGTCTTGATCACCTCCTCAGAAAGTGGATGAAAACTTCTCTGGGTAGGCTGGTAGGGTAGTGTATGAGGACTTGAAAAGACGCAAAAGAGAAGACGACTCGACAAGCGAAGACAAGAAAAAAGTGAGGCTACTTGTAGACCAAGTATGTGAATCAAACAATAAACACGGCAACCAAACCACAGCAACGCGACAGGGAATTAAGAATGGAGTCGGCGATCAGATGTCTTATATCCTCCTCTCACAGAGATCTCTCACGTGGAGTGTCCACGAGGAATGTAGTTCTGCGTGCGAGTCGCATCATACGACTCCGCCTACACTGGAACCCCGTCTCTTTGCAGTAACTACAATCAAACGAGTTTTATTGTTGTTTTACTGTTAGAGATTAGATGTCTAGTTCGCTTGATCGAACTTTTTATTAGTTGATGGTCCTGAATTTTGTATTGTACGTACACAGGTACTTACTTCAAAGTAGCATCGCATCGTATTGATGACTTCAGAAAGAGACAGTTGGCAAGGCTGAGTAAAGGATTATAGCACTCCTGAAACAAGCACCAGTTAGCGCTTGGGAATTTGATTGGATATTTTTGACATTTCTGCGGCTCATACTAGTAGTATAATACGGATTTCCCAAGGGGGCTCCAACTGCAAAATAGTTGAACGGCTTTTCCATGGGAAATCTTCGTTTCATTCTAGGGAAAAGATATATAAAATGCGATTCACTCCTCCCCCTTTCCTCACTTCTGGTCAAACTAACCAATCAGAAGCCTCCATTTCGACTTGACGACTACTTACCCTTAAACAACCACTTTTTCAGCCATCAAACAAAAAACACACTCGGTGGTCGAGTGGTCCCAGCGCCATCCTTCTTTCCTTTCCTTTCGCTAACAGAAAAATTCTAGACAACCTACCAGCATCTTGCTCCCCTCCGCCGCTACAAACTAACTTGATCCAGCTACCCCTCGTTCAGTCTAGTCAGCAACAAAGCCCTATCTAGATTTACGCTTCGAACGGTCTGTTTCTAGCTTGGTTTGTATGCCCATAATCACCCTCTAACAGTGAATACCGTCCTGCGCAGCCAGCATATCCGACAGAACACAATGTCCCAGTGTTTATCCAGTGGCGCATGGTGTAACCAGGCTTGTGAGCTCTCATGTGGGTGTGTATTGGTCTTAGTGGCGGGACATTTGTGGGCGCGCCACTTGTGGACGCATGAGTGGCTCTGGGGGCTCATCCCTTCCTTTGGGAAGTTCGGGGTATTGCGTAGACGGATGTTGGTAAGTGAACATTCTCCTCCTCCCCTTGCAGGGACCTACTCGAAAGACCACCAATTATTTTTTTTGGAGTTTGAGGAGGCGGAAATTTTATTCAAGCCTAATGTAAGGGGCTATACGAATCGTCGAATCAGACAAATATAAACAAACAACTCCCAGATTCCTGGGAGATGCGGAAGAAAGGCACAGTACTGAGGAGGGTTTGCATTGCGGCGTTGAATCATGAAATCTTGATTTGGGGTCGTAATATTCCTAAATGCTACAGGCTTCAAATGAAAAAGAAGCCCAAAACGGACAAATTCATGGATTGTTTCTTGAGTTAGACATATATTAAAATATACTCAGCCCGATTTGACATGCTGTCTGTCTGGTATTTTTGTGATCAGGATTCTCACTGATACAAATTTCGGGCATCCTACCTCAAGTAGTCGATTTGGGACCATGGTTGCTCCGTCGAAATGATGGCTTGAACCCCATATATGGCCATAAGCGATAAAGACGGTGGAGAGTTAGGACCCTGATCAAACCTTCTTTCCAGCTCTCAACAGGTCGGAAACCTTTGGTGGAAGCACGAGTGCGCTTCGATCATTCCTCTTGTAGAAATCAACAATCACCATAGCAGTCTTTTCAGGCAGGTCTTCATGTACGAAATGACCAGCTTCCGGAAACACTTGTAACGAATACTTGCCTAATTCCTTGTCAGTCTTTTACCTATATCATTCCAGGAAAAGGGGGTATATATTACCTTGCATTTGACCAATGGTAAGTTCAGTGTCCAATCGGTCTGTTCCTGCAAGTAAGAGTAACTTTCCTCCACGTGCTTCGAGGAACTTTTTGCTAAGACCAATAAACCAACCTTCCCAGAACGGCTGAGTTCCAGCAAGGTCCGTTTTCCATACCCATGGTTTGGCTCCCGCCGTCTCGTTGTGTACCAACAATGGAGGAACACTTGTTCGAGCTGAGAGAGAATTTCTGATGGTTCTTGTTCGAATATGCCATTCTATACCAGATTCTAACGATGGGAATCCCAGGGGCCGGGTGGACAGGTAGGTTTGCATGCTTTGGAGTGCATCCATGGCAGATCCTTCTACAACATCAAGGACAGCATATCCAAGAATGGAGTTTCCCAACTTGCCTCCTTTTGCAACATCTGTAATTACGGCACCACCAAGGGAATGACCAATAAGTACCAGAGGAGGCAATGTATCCCATCCCATTTGTATCTTGGCTTTCTCAATCACCACCAAGAAATCCGCACTGAGAGTGTTGAGACTGAGGTCCAATATCTCTGGTTCTGGTTTGATAGTTGTAGAGCCATGTCCCCTCGCATCAAGGGAAAGCACACCAGCAGAGGGTAGGCGTTTCCGTATCTCGGCTGTTAATAGGGCAAACGAAAGACCCGATGAACCTGCACCATGATGTGTTACAAACAGCGGTGCAGTACCGACTGGAGATGTAAGGTATGCATGATGGGTAATCGTGATATTATCAATGGTAGATTCGAGGAAGAGCTCGCGCTCAAAGTATGTGGTCCAGGGGACTTGGTTGAGGGTTCTTTTATTTGGGGATCTGAAAGCGACAAATGTTAGTTAGCTAGGCACGAATGGCTCAGGGAGAACCAACCCTTGCGGTCGCGCAAACAATCTTTGGTCGGAGGAAGGGATTACAGTGCCAGTTGATGAAGCAGAAGATGCTGAAGAGGCAGAGGAGGAGGAGTCGTCATCCGGTGCATGACCAGGACTGAGACCTGTGTCGAAATGATCTGTTTCCTCCTCCTCATCTGCTTCATCGAACGGTATAGGAGGGGTCGCTGGAAAGCCAGCCAGCTTGGCTCGTGCAAATTGTCTCTGCAGGTCACTCATGGCGAGCGCGAGCCAACTCGACCCTTAAGAAGTGGTACTCGATACTACCGAAGCTAGGCAATCCGGTGGACGGGGAGCTTGGAGCCTGGAGGTCTCTTGTGCCTGCTGGTGTGGTATTAAAGGTGTTGTATCACTCACGTTTTGTATGCTGTAGTTGAGCAGATACAGTATTTTCAGGATCCTTGGATCCTTTCTGAGTTGCGCTGCGTTGCACTGCTTCTACGGAGTAATGCTGTTCAAGGAGGAGGGGGAGGGGAGAACATTCACAGAAATGGAAGATATTCGGCGCCGCCCCTCGGCTGAATCAAGATAAGGAACAAGCTTTATACGAACCTTGGAAGGCCCTAGCCACGCTAGCAAGGGGTTCGCTTAGGTACATTATGGGTACCTATTCAACTCCACAACGACTTTTATCGCAGATCACATTTCCAGATTCAACACTGCTTCTGATCCAGAGAAGACCTCCTCAAGAGGGCCCCACTAAAAGTTGGGGCCAGAGCTAGGTCCCATGCCCCTCCCTCTCTGTTGTGTCTCCAATTTCAGGTCCAGTAAACAGTACAAAAACCAGAGTAATTATAACATTTAACAAGTTGTAAATCAAACGGCTTTACATCACCTGATTTTTAATCAACTTTATCACAACCGATTTTGAAATGGCGGTTTTCCTCTAAGGCATGCTCTTTCCTATTTGGCACATTAACAACTTTGGACCAGCAAGTAACATGCTCTCATAGGCTGAATATCGCTCCTCATTTTCTGCTTCATCCTATCTATCCTACGTGTTGGATTCCAATCATGTCAACATCAAGTTGGTTGTTACACAAGGATCTGATCCATTCCCGAATGACCACCAACAGGCAACAGGCAATAGCAAGTGATGACAAGCCTCTATTTTATAGATTCACAACCTTACAGTCTACCTGTCTAATAAGACAGAAATCGCGAAATTTCGCGTCTAGAGCAGGGCATTGTGGAGGTCCTTATATGTATGAATTGTTTATACTATTTACTCCATCTTGTAGCTTATCAATTATGGTTCCATCCACTCTCCAGGATCCTAGGACTTAAGTGGGCAGCAATGACTGAAAGTTATGACATATACTTTGACTTGATCCAAAAAGGAAGATTTCCATGGCAAATAAAGAAGCTGCATGAGCAATGTGGTGGGTATCATTTGTGAACATTTGGCATATGCGAACTGTATCTCACCCTGGCCGCAATTGTCCGTCAGTTCGGCTTAGAACTATACCAGACAGAATTTTCTGACATCGAGGCGGTATACGATGCAGTGATGCCTTTGCTGAGAGCGGACAGCAGACAGCAAAGGAGTGGGACTTTTGGTTTTTAGGGGAGTTGAATGTGGCATTCAACAAGCTTGAGGTATTGGTAGGATTGAATCATGTTTGTCTCCCATTGGACAAGAAAGGTTTCCTCTAGGAGATATTTGGTCTACAGTATTTAAATCTATCTAAATAACCAAAGTAACAAAATAACTTGAATTACATTATGCTACAGTAATAGCGAAATAATGTCTACCTGCCACATTTGCCAAGAAGACCAGGCGCCAGATTATTATGCCCCTTTTTGGACGAAATCATTGCCACCAATAGGCGAACCCCTCACCCGTTGTTCCTAATCCATGCTCACTGTTACTGTCACTGCCAGCCACTGTCGCTGCCCGATTTCCAAAATCTGAAATTCTGATGATCTATCCCAGGACATCCTTATATCCAGGATCATACCTACCTAGGTAGTATTGTAACCAGGTATTCCTAGACATGCAAGCCACATGCAAGCCACAGGTAACCATGAAGAGAATTCAGTCTCAACGTCTCGTCAACTCAACAGCTGAGCCAGCCTCATGATATACAGTACCACCTAGGTATATAATCTCACTGCACCCGTTCGCTCTCTTTAGATCTTTTAACTTCATACATCATTCTTCCTGTAAATCTACAATACCAAGTCATCACCACAACAAAGAAACATAACATGACCTCCACACCCCCAACAGCCGACCAATCCGTCTACTCAACCCTACGTGAACAATGGACCACCCCATCTGACATCCTCTCCGTCCTCCTCATAGTAGGCGCAGACGTGGTCAAAACCGCACTCGCACAATTCAACGGACAGTACTTCAAACCCGTACCCTTCTCATTTGGTTGGGTAGCCTACTCATACAGTTACCTCCTCACCACAGTTGGCGGATTGAAATCCATGCCTGAAGCTGAATTCAAATGTCTCCTCATCAACTGCAGCACAGGGAAAATCTGGGACCGTACATCGTGGTTACTGGGCAGGATCTTAGATTGCTACGAAGATGTCTGGATGCCAGAGTATGTAACGCAAGCGATGGAAGAACGTGAGCGCGAAAGACAGAGGATGTTCCCGCGCTGGGGCGGGGATGAAGCGAAAGAGAAGGAGAAAGAGAAGCGGATGAAGAATATGGGTCTCGCAGTGGCAGTCTTCCGTCCCAAGGAAACGACCAAACAAGGTGTACCGAGTAAAGACAACGTCGTCTTTGCCAGTCTCGCTACGACTATCATACAACTTGGAATTGCGGCCGTACCATGCGGTCTTTATCAAGAGTGGCAGATATTGGTCATTACCGCCGCAGGGACATTACTAGCCTGGCTTATGGGCTTCCTCCAAGAGCGTTCAACATCTAATAGAAGGAACACGAAGAAAACCTTTATCTTGACCAAAGGACCAGGGTATGGTCATGCTATTGTGATTCTCGGCAATGGATATGGCCTAGATCTGGATGACATGGCAAATGAAGTCAGTTTTCGCGAGAGCAAGATGCGCTACCGAATCTCCATTGCAGTAGATCTTCTTCTGGTCATCTTGTGGACTGCTCTGCTTATCACCACATCGGGGATGAAATCAAATACCTGGTTTCTTGTTGCGATTGGTGGTATAGGTATGCTCCAAAATATCTTCATTGCGGGTGCGCGAAGACATCCTAGCGCCTATGGCTTGCACCTTCAATATGAATGTGTCATCACGAAGCCGAAAGTCATGGAGACTTTGATGAAATTGGAGGAGGAATATCCAAATGTTGGGAGACATCTTCTTCCTGTTTTGTTTCCAGGTCCTTTGAGACCGCAGGAGGCAGAGTGGTGGGCGAAAGCAGAAGATCAGGCAGAAGAGAGATCGGATAATGATACTCGTCGTATAAGGGGTGTTGTGTAAACTAAATGCAACCCTCGTGACGTGTAGGAAATTTTATGAAATGGTTGAATTATTGCATTTTTTTCTGGGTATATCAAGTTCCATTGGGTACTTGGCAGCGAGTCTTCGCTGGAGCCACTTTTGGTAGGGTACTCACTCATACATGTCCTCATTTCATCAAACGCCATACAACCGTAGCTATGCAACTCCGTAATTCCATCTGATTCCCATTCATCCCTTCATTCAAGCCCCAGCCAGGATATTTGAGATTCGTAATGATAAATCGAGGATTGTAATGTGCTCGTCTGAACCATCCACCAAGCGTTTATCAACCTCTGAGAAGACTAAGGTGATTTTGTTTTTCTGTACATCAGGAATTGCCTCATTGTAGAGGACAGACTGGAAAAGCTAGAAAATGTTAATTCATGGGCACATTGGTAGGTTGGGAAAAGGGACATACTTGTGTGACGACTTGAGTGGCACTCCAGCCATCCGCGACCATATCCGTAACCACCTTCGAGACATTATCATAGACAATCTTCTTCGACTTTGGCTGCATAGCTTGCACCAATCCATCAATCGTCTCATCCGGAATCACACCAGCAATATCTTCAACACTCTTCACTGTCACAATCTTCTCATCAACATCCATATCATCGTCATCTTTTTCCGCCACACCAACAGCACCCACCAATCTCGCAGCACTCTGCAGAAACGTAATTGCTTTCCGCAAATCCCCCTCACTGCACCGAATCAACGTATTAACCGCCCCCTCCTCAAGCTTCACCCCCTCCTTCGCAGCAATCTCCTCCACCCTCTTAACCGCATTCCCCTGATCCAAGCTCTTAAACCGGAACTTACTACACCTACTAGCAAGGGGATCAATAATCCTCGTAACATAATTGCAAATCAAACAAAACCGCGTAATCTTGCTATACGTCTCCATCGTCCTTCTCAGGGCGCTCTGCGCATCCTGCGTCATGCTGTCCGCCTCGTCCAAGATGATGATTTTGTAGGGCGGACAGGGATACAAGTTTCGATATGCGGCTGAGGGTTGGGTGAGTTGCATTCGTGCGAAGTCTTTGACTTTTTCTCGGACGATGGAGATTCCGCGCTCGTCTGAGGCGTTAAGTTCCAGGACGCGGGTTTTTATTAGTTCGGGTCCGTAGAGTTCTTTGGCTAGGGCGAGGACGGTGGAGGTCTTTCCTGTGCCTGGGGGTCCGTAGAAGAGCATGTGTGGGAGCTGTGCTGGTGTTAGTGGTTTTGTCTCTAAGACAGGCAGAGCAACTGACATTGGAGGATTGGAGGGTTCGCTGCAGAACTGTAATTGTATGGTCTTGTGCTGTGACATCGCTGAGGTTTTTGGGACGACTGGA
The DNA here is from genome assembly GCA_900536425.1 of Hymenoscyphus linearis. NCBI lineage: Eukaryota > Fungi > Ascomycota > Leotiomycetes > Helotiales > Helotiaceae > Hymenoscyphus > Hymenoscyphus linearis. Next base: position 469,727 of record UNPR01000004.1, on the reverse strand, counting down.
AATGTGTAAGTATGTTATGCCAGCTCTCGAGTGTTGATCGCGTACTATTTCTCAACCCATGGTTGGGCTCGGGTTGTCTCTTTTGTTGGTGCAGCTTTGGTGGATGTGCCATTCGCAGCTGCCTCCTTTCGGGCTTTGAGATCGAAGAATCCTGCCATTTCGGAATTAATTGGAGATTCTGGTTTTGGTGGAGTGGTTGAGTAGTTGAGATATGGTGGTGGTCCAGAGAAAGAATGGTCGGACGCGACTGTCCCGTGCCGACGCGTAAATTGAAAGTGGCACGTCCCCCCTTCGCTTGGTCAAGCATTCATCCCTCCTCTACACAACATAGAGGTTTTCCCCTGGGAAACGATGCCTTCCAGAATATTTGCAGAAGTTTTGCTATGGACTTGATGCGTATCATTATTAAAGCTTGTGCCGGTACCCATTCCTCTATGTTAATGGCTATATTACATTGTTGTCCCGGTAGACATTGGACAAGAAACGTGTCGGATTTAATTTTATTTGTTGGTCTAACTTTGATTTATTTAAAGTAGGTATTTGTATCCTTTGGATATATAAAGAAATTTACTTAGACAAGTATTATATAAAATATTAGCATTTTTTGAGGTACGTCTCCACCATCCTATAATTCCTATCTACTGGGGATTCTTGTACTAGGAACACTTTCAGTTGCTGTGATATACTGGGATACTCCCTCATATCTCCAACGGTTGAAGTGAGCAACACCACCAGCAGGACATTCCACCTGTCCACTCTCTCCAGCCCCATTGCAGGTCGCATAAACACCTACCAAACTTCCCACAAAAGAACCTGCTCCACCACTCACAAGACCAGCAGACGCCGTGGCAACTGTGACCTTCGCTTCTGGCTTATCTACCGGCATTGCAGAAAGAGCATATGTTTCCGTATCGGGAGTTTCGATCTGCAATCGGATGGTTGAAGTTGGCCAGTCACTTGGTAGTGGAACAACGACAGGTGCTGGGGGAGTTCCGGTTCCTTCAGCTCGGAAACGAAGAGATAGTACAGGGGCTGCCTCTCCTTCGCCCTTGAGAAGCACCAATCCGAGATCGATATGGTTGAGTTGCGTTAAAAAGATTGTGACACCAGCCTCCTGTTCGACTTCCTGACGACTGAAAGTAAGGTCGACGGTAAAGGAAAACAGAGAATCTGTTTGTCGACGACCAATAAATGGCACACCAAGTTGTCCTGTTAGTTCAGGAGTTCCGGTCGAAAGCGGCGTGCCTGTCAAGTTATTGCGACTTGGTACAATGTTCAATCCCTTCGAAGTCACAGAAAACGTTCCCTCCCTTGGTACGCGGTGATGGACAAGATTTCGAGGAAGCGGTTCTCCCTCAGGAAAGTCATAGACATCAGGATCAGAATTGAAAGGACCAACACCCGGGACGTCACGGGTAGGTGGTGGCATTGGCCATCCACTCATGGTGCCTCGAACCGGCGCCATGATAGGATATTCTCCTTCGTTCCAAGTGACAGGAAAGAGGACGGTTTCACGACCCATCGGATAAATTGTCCATTCTGGTCCTGAACGTGTTGCCAAACATATTCCCCACCACTTTCCTTGAGTATCTTGAAAGAGATCAGCATGTCCAATCGTCTGGAAATATTCATCAGTGCCACGATTCGTCAAAACAGGGTTGTTTTCATATGCAACATAAGGACCATTGATATCCGTTGCCCGAGCCATTGTAACTGCATGGCCAAGTTCAGTTCCTCCTTCAGCGATGAGAAGATAGTAATATCCGTCTTTCTTAAAGATGTGAGGACCCTCAGGCGAAGGACCGCCTGTTCCATTCCATACATTGTTCGGCGGTTGACTGAGCTCTCCAGTTTCGATGTTGAATTCTTGAATATTGATCGTTTGTGTGGCCATATACACCTTTCCATCATCGTCCCAAAATAAATCGGGGTCAATTCCGCTGGGACTGAATCTGACAGGGTCACTCCATGCGGCATCATCAAAAGGATCCGTCGTCTTGAACAACACACCGATTAGTCCACCTGGTATACCGAGGTACTCGCATACCACATAAAATATTCCTTCGTGATGGCGGATAACTGCTGCGAACATTCCTTCTTGCTGGCCAGTAGTGTTTCGAGAGAGGCCAGGGAGTTGGCTCTCACGGTTCCAGGCGTGACTGACATGTTTCCAATTGATCAGATCTTTCGAGGCGTAGATCGGAAGTCCTGGGAAGGAGACAAAAGTCGATGTTACGCAGAAGAATATGTCATCGACGAGAACACACGAGGGGTCGGAGTGCCAGCCTGGAAGGACTGGATTATTGTAGGTGCTGTTCTGTGGTGGGGTGAGGGATGCCATTGTGGTGCTTGCGAGCAAAAGTTGGAAGATGGTGGAGAGGAACATCTTTTCTTGACAAGCCACTGGGTTGTGATTATCAAGCCAGCAGCATAAGGCGTGGGACAGTGAAGCTCTTATACATTTTCTCTCTCGTGAATATGTCCATTTTGCCCCAGGGGCAATTCACCAATTACAGCATTAATGAAGCGCTCTTGCAATTAGCCAGCTACTGGTACCTAGTATCTAACCATAAAGAATCTTTTCCCATGGATGAGGTCGTGATATACCTTGGTACTGCATGTTCTCCCCGCATTGCACCCCGCATCACGGCTTCAGGGTCGATGTTTGATTCACGGATTTGGCAAGTCCATGGGCTCGTCCACCATACCCGAGATTTAAAGTTGGGGAAGATCCGGGGAACGCGAGGAAGATGGGGAAGATGGGGAAAGCCCCATTTCAGCCTAATTTTAGGCTGGTAATGCACCAATTACACAAGCAATTCCCCGCTTTTCTTCGCAAAGGTACCTTTGTTAGTGTACCCTGGGTGACGGATTCTAACCGTCCACTTACTCTTGGTTCTTGACGTTGGAATTGGATATTGCGTTGGTGAATTTGCATGAATGCATTCGCACCTTAGGTCTCCTCAGTAGGTAATTACTCCTGTTTTGCATTGTATTTTTATGGTCATGAGATCATGTATCCATATTTACTGATCCCTTTTGACATTCTTATGAATTCAAAATCCTTGAGGATACCTGTCATTTGCCTTGAATTTAATTAGATGGATTTGCTGAGAACAGCTTCAACTGCCAGGCCCTTTGGGACTGCCTCAGTCCTTGAAAGAGACTACCAAATAGGCCATAGCGACGCTGAAGCATTCCCAACCGCACAGAAGGGGAGCCATAAAACTGGAGAAACAGATAGAGGGGCAGGCACTTCAATCTCAACTGTGGAACTCAGGACCAGAGCCATCTTTTCCATAATTTTCTCCACTCCCTCACACTTGCTCAGGGCCTGCTCAAACCGTAGAGAAACCTACACACAAGTAATTGCATGCTATTCTCATAGATTTTTAGCCTGTCAGTGGAGGCGTAACAAGTTGAGTCACCAGGTAGGCAGAGGCCAGCATGAAGGTCAGGAACTCAAGATTTTTGGAAACTACGCCTCTATTGATTGATATTCAAATCAACTTAACCAAGAGCGGAATTCACCATGTCATTCAGTATGGAACATCTTAGGTGAAGCGGTTTACTTGGCATGATGCAAGAGGCAAGCCCTGCGACTCTGAGATGGTGAAAGGGTTGAAGAAGGTCAGAGAAGAGGGTAGAGAGGTATTATGTGCCAATGTACTCTTTCTTCTCCTCTGTCTTTGATATGTCGGCAAAAGATGCTTCCATAGAACACAGAGCACCACAAACGAAGACAAATTTGCTTGATCCACTCTGTCAACAAAAAAGAGAGGAATTTGCAGCAACCAGTGGGCGCACGTGCCACCCACAAAATCGAAGTCTGGTGTATTGTCACTTTTCAATTCCCTACGCTATCAGAAAAGATGGCTGAGATCGACTGTACAAGCATACCCTTGCTAACCTATTGACAGTTTGGGTAGAGGTATTGCGCTTCCACAACGGTGTTGCGTTGAAGCCATCAGATAATTGACCTTCATATGGCGAATGGCGAATCCTCTAGATTGGGACTCATTCATATTTAACAAGTTATTATGCCAGACTCTATGCCTTGTCCAAACTTCAATCCTTTGCGATCTTCTTGGAATCAGTAAGGCGGGTTTTGTCCAAACCAAAGGTGAGGTCGGTCAGGTCAACACCAATTCTCGCTTATTGCTGCTTACAGTGACAACCACCAGGCTGTCAGAACATCCAAACTACACAGCCCCCTTGTTTTGATAACAACTAGCTCTTTGTTCTCGCTGTTAGCGCGGCTGTGATTTATGCACGCGCGGCGGTTTTCTAACCAGTCAATCGGTTGCAGTTCCTTTGGCTGTTAGTGAAAACATGAAAGCGAGAAAATTCACCACCGCAAAAGCTAAGCGAGCTAACCAGAGCCAACCATCAAGAGCCAGCCATCAAGAGCGTATCTCTTCCAGCCACCGAATTCCCGATCTCCCCTGCATAGCCTCCTCAACCTGTCGGAGGACTTATCGACTTCTCCTGGTATAAGACAACCCTTCCGACCCTCCATCCGCAACCTCTTCCTCCTCAACACCACAACACAACAAATCACCTCCGCGCAAACCACTTCAAGATGTCTGAACAACCAAGAAGACCATCCTCAGCGAAGAAGGGCTGGGAGGCTCTCAAAGCCTCCTTTAGTAGGAAGAAGAGCTCTGCGTCTGCGTCTGCGTCTGATGTTGATAAGGCCGACGACATACCAGTTTTCCCTCAGATGGGTTCGCGGCCAACTTTAAGTGAGCAGGAGTTCTATGGAAGCCTTGATCAGGGCAGTTTACCTCAATCCCCTCAAAGCGCCAATGGGTCCTTCAATCAAGTTACGTCGCCTAGAAGCATTGAGAGAAGTTTGCCAACAACCCCTGCTCTCAATCGCGTTGTCGGCTACCCAAGAAGCGTGGGCCCCAGCAACACTCGTACTATTGGACAAATGTCACCTCAAAATGTCAACAGACCAATCGATCTACGCCCACCACCAGGAAGACTGCATGAGCGCAGAATCATACATCCTCCTCAACAAAGCTTTGTCGGAAATGCACACCAAGTCACTTCACCTGGAAGCAATTATCGCATGGGTGTACCAACTTCCCCACAAGGCTCCTACAGATATGGCAACCACGTTGCTTCACCTCAAGCTCAGGAACCCTTCCCTGCTTTTCAACAGTCGTATTACCCTAGCTCCCACGGAAATATGACTGAAGCTCTATCATCTCCAACCCATGGTCCCAATGGACGATTTCGCCATAACCAGGCGGCAGGTACTTATCAACAAGTACCTGTCAGACCTGGCAACTTCATTCAAGCTTCTTCCAGTCAACACCAACAACCAGTTGGGTTCAACGAAGCCGGTGCATCCTCAAGTAGAGATGCCAACCCCGCCCATGGCGGTGGTAATTTTTCCCAAGTCGGTCCAACTCACTCCCACGAAGTCAACCACGCCCAACGTCGCCTTTCCATCCAAAACAGACGGTATATTAATCAAGTCCGACGAGCCCGGCGATCAAAGGTGATGTCAGGTCACCTTGACCTGGACTGGTCCTTTGGCGCTGCTCAACAGGGGCAGAGACGGGTTCAGCGACCAGAGCTGGCCGCTGAACCCGTCTCGCCTAGCCGTTGGGAGGGCTTTCATCAAAACGTTCATCGCCCAAGTCCAGAGCCCGACACCACCAACGACGAGGAGGCCAGAAAAAAGGCCAACCGTGATAAAGATGCGGAGGCTGTCAAATGTCGGCAATTGCATAGAGCCATGCTTGGTATCCCTGACTCGGACAGTGAGAGCTCAGATGATGACATGAATGTAAGATTAACCCCCTTCATCCCACCCGTTCATCAATAATTTAACTGAGACTAATTACTGTGCCATAGGGAGTGTTTCCAGTTGGCAAGAAGGTCTGGTATCGCGACCCATCGTCTGGGCTTGACCAGATCGCAAAAGTTGTCAGTGTCTCGAGAAATGGCACTGGTGTTGTGTACAAGATCCAGATGTTGCTCACTGGGGAGTGCAAGCGTGCCTGGGCACGAGATTTAACCAGCCAAAGACGTGGTTCTGATGGCGACAAGAAGACGCATGGACGAAATGAGATGGGTCCGGGTCGAAAGACCATGTAATTTTGTGGATTTGACGCGGATTTGTACCAGGAAAAAAATGGTGTTTGTGCTGAAAAATTCGGAGGGTTTATAACATCTTGCTCTTGCTCAAGATCTGTCCTTGTTGTTTCTATTAGGAATACCAGTTATGGACTGTAGATCAAAACTTGCTACACATGATAAAAAATACAAAGATTTCATCGTATACTTGAGTTTTTTTCCGTGAACATTTCGTGACCTTTTCATAACATATTTCATGACATATTTCGTGACATGTTCATGCTATGTTCATGCTATGTTCATGACATTTTCATGACACTTTTCGTGATATCCTTCTCAAAAATGCCTAAGTACATCATTCTCTTGCTAATTACCTGGAGTTATTATGATAAAAGTATTTCAATTGTTATAGTATTTAGATCATTTAATTTGTCAAAGAAATCAGTATAATCAAGACCTGGGGTTTTATTTTAATATATTAGTAGATATTCTAGAAAACCCTGTTCAAGATAAATACTTTCTACCTTGATTAATTAATCTTATTCCCTAGAAATGAGTCGAATAATAGAGAACTATGATATTCTTTCTATGAATAAGTGGAGATTCTCAAATAACCCTGTTTAAATGAATAATATATTCGTTAATTAACTGATATTCTTTACTAGAAGAGGTAGAGTAATAGAGAACTTTAGTTTTCCTTCTCATGATAGGTAAAAATTTCAAAATAACCCCGTTAAAATAAACAATCTTTACGTTAATAAACTAATCCTATTCTCTGAAAGAGTTAGAGTAATAAAGAGCTCTCATTTTTCTTCTACGAATTCGTAAATATTTTGAAATAACCCGGTGAAAATAAACAATCTTTACCTTAAATAACTAATCTTATTCTATAAAATATGTAGACTATTTAAAGTATTCAAGAACAACTTACAGAGATATTAAAGGAAGTTAAACTAACCAAAAATATCTTCTCTTGATCAGTAATCTTGATTAATCTAACTCATTTAAAAGATTCAATAACAGAAGTTTCATTACGCTAATTATAGTATTATAGCTGTATTTTTATATTCTGATTACTTCAAGTAATGTAATATTTTCCTACTTCTTTAGAACTATATATATAGGGAACGCTGATCGGACACTCGTATCAAAAGCAAAAAAGTAACTTTCGAAAAGTGAAATTGTAAATTTGTGAATTTGTTAAAAGAAAGTCATATTTTAACAACTAACACTTATACTTTAATTCCACCACAAACAATTCCACTACAATCAATTCTACTGCTATCAATTGTATAACAAAAAGTCCTTTATAATTGTCGATATTATATTGAATTAAAGTGTAGATTTGCGAACGAGAGTTCTCGAGTTCTCGAGTTATCGCCTTATTAAAGGAAAACAACAAAGTGGCGACTAAGGAATATAACCGCGTTAACATTCGCGTCACTTTAGTATATAGAATGTAAGGATCGGTCGATTTGTATAGATAGAATACAATAGTATTCTCTAACTAGTCATCGTAGATTCTAAACTCTGTTCTAAACGTAAACAACAACAATATCTTAGTAGCTATTAAAAGTCCTTAAATTCACTTCTAAGTTGTCCTTCATAGATCCTTACTTTATATTCTTCAATTGTCCTTAATTTATATCCTTACTTAAATTCAATATACTAACCTACTGTCCTGTATACGACTTGCCCTAGCTCTAATCCGAGTTATATCGACAGTGCTTTTCTTGTAAATAGGACCTTCCTAATAGACCAATAATATTACTATTTTACTATTTAAAAGTCACTATTTCACTTTAATACGAGTGTCCATTCCGCGTTCCGTATATATAACGCCCAAATAACACAAACGTCATTAGTAAAGAATTAATTTTAACATATTAAAATAGTAAGGTAATGTATAGAAAAACCCGGCAATTCTCCTACGACTGACTCTATTACTATTGATTTTACTACTCTTTGTTGGCACGCGGTAGACAGAAAAAGTGTCGTAAGAGCCGAGGGTCTGTACACCGCTATATATAAAAACCGTCATATTTAAGTAAAGACACTATTATTTTAGACCCTGTTTGGCACCCCGGATCATGACCAGATTATTCGATAGATTGTTTTTATAATCTGTCGAAAAGTATAGTAGATTATTTTACAGGTTATTTTCGTATTTTTGTCACGGAGTTACCTTTTTCCGATTCCGCGCTCGCTCAATTCACCCCCCTTTCCTAAGCGGATATGATAGCATTAGCGTATCTGGCGGGTTACGATTGGTTTTAATCCGCTTAAGGAGTTTTACAAAGGTCTCCTTCGTCATTTATCCCTTCCAGAGTATATGTGCCTAGCTCCGGACGTGCACGTAGGTAGATACGATAACTGGGTCGTTTTAAGGCTCAAATGCTTAGAATGTGGGTTTATATAGATCTAGGAACCTTATACTGTAACACGTAAAGAGGCGAGTAGTCAAACCCCTCCTATATCTCGACCTCCCGCGGAACATCCTTCACCGTATGCTTGCGATCCGGTCCACGCACGAGGACTTCGCTTAGTATTATCCCAAATTCAACCACGACACCAACCTTAGCTGCTCATACGGTAGACCGAAAACTCTAGACCACTTAGTCTACTGCCGCCGAGCAGTCTAGAAGTTCGCACTCTGGCCACTTAACCCTCCCCCGCCACCTCTATCTAAGACGGAAGGGATCGATGATCTCTCGCGCCTAATAGCGAAACCTAAGGAATTTGCTAAATTTCTAAAGGTAACGGAGTTTTGCTCTAAGGTGTGTCCTCGTTAGGGGGCAGGTCGTGTACTAATACTTTTCTTTTACTGTTTGTAGGCGTTAGGGGACTTTACTAGAGAGTCTTTTTCTTACTTTTTCTTTTGTTTACTAAAGCCTTATAAAGGCACCGACAAGGGCACTATTAATGTGGCCTTAGATATGGCGGGATAGCTAAAACTTTTCCTTCTAGGTAAGGAATTCTATCTTTTATAGTAGGGGTACCCTGCTTAACTTTTTCTATACTTTTCTACAGTAAACTGGCGTAGAGGGGTTACAGTAGACATAGAGCGTATATATAAAATACTTTCTCCGGTTTGCCTTAAGGGGGCATACCTCTTGTTATAAATAATTTCCGTAGCTTAGCACGCCCCTATACCCTTAGGAAGGTCAAAGGAGACCTGGCTTCGGCTGGGAATCCGTCCGGCGTAAAAATACAACAACTACTACTACTACTACTACTACTACGTAAAAAGGCGACATACTTCGTAACGTAATAAATTACTCGTCACAAAAAGGGTGTCACCCCCCAAGAACGATGGCAGACCCCGCCTACATACCCGACATAGCTGTAATTCCGACAGAAAAAGATGTCTACTCACTAAGGACAATGGCAGACCCCCCGGGAAAGAAGACATAGAAGGGGTTCCATTTTCCCGCAAGCTCGAAAGAAGGGGAGGTATAACCTATAAAAAGATTTACTCCCTAGGAGGATGAAGGAGACTTAGAAGACGATAACGAGCCGAAGCCCGAGAACATAGGGGAGAAGGTCAGAAAGGTCACTACCGGAAAGAGAGCGAGAATTGAGCTAGAAGAAGCGAAAGTAGCAAAGAAAGCAAGGACCGTCACGAGAACTTCGAAATCTATAAAGAGGACGATGATAGATAGTAGGCTATCTTACCTAGATGGGGGGATCACGGTGAAAAAAGACCTAGAAAAAGCGAGGGCAATCCTACTAGGAACGGGAATAAACCTCAGCCCCGAAGAATTGATCTTACTAAACTACCTGCCGAATGCAGAAAAAGAAGCGAGGGCATCGGAAGTTTGGAAGACGAGAGGAAGGCCGTCCGCCCCGTATCAAAGATTTTAACGCGTATACATATAGAGAGAAATCTAAATATTCTATAGAAATCATTACTTTATTCTTCCCTTATAAAATCGTGCTTATCTTACTATATTTTCACTATGCGCTACTCAAGCACACCACCAGACTCGCCATCAAGTTTAGAAGGTAGTCCTGCCTTTAGAATCCCGCCTTCATTTGGTGGGATCGTCCCCTCCTGTGCGGAATGTTGCTGTACTAAACCGAGTACTTTCTACATCAAATGTACTGTAGAACAGTACAAATTCGGCAGACCTTGACACCCCGCCTGTAGCACTTCGCGGCTCTACGAGGAATGTAGGTAAACAAGGAGCTAGTGTTCGGTTTGTACTATTCTACTTTACGAGGATTGTTTTCATTTGTATTATAGTCAGGTATACAGTAATGTAGGAATAGCCTCACTTTTACTGTTTTAGGGGATTTAGCATTTTAAATATGATCTTTAATACCAGTTCTCAGTTCCTAGCGTACTCGTATTTGTGATCAGCATTGGTAGTACGTGCGTACGTGTAAAGTGCTAGAAAAGTGGACTCCTTGACTCCATTCTGGGTGCACGTCCAGAGGGAGCTAGGCACATATACTCTGGAAGGGATATAACTCGGTAGAGTCAAATAACAAATAGCAAACTGACATCGCAACAACAACCAAATATGTACTCCAACCAAATGCGAACTACAACTGAGTGAGTACATGACGCTATACAAACTATTCCAAAAAACAAATGTGTCTATAAAGACTATCTAAATCATCCAAGAGACCCTATTCTTTTGTTTACACACAATACACATAATACACACAACATACACAATACATACAACACACACACAACACACAGACTCCTATTATCTTTCCATTTGACCACCTGTTTCTATTTACACGTCTATCTATATATGTTGCGATATATGGATAAGTGAATAGTGGATAAGGGAGTGAATTGGGACGGGTCACGTGATCAGCCCTGACGTCCAGACAATCAGTACTTAGGCACTTAGCTAGTCACTCTAAATACAACACAAATAACACAACCAACACCTAGGACCTAACAGTCTTAAACCAACAATATATCATAGCAAGTACAGTTGGCGGACTACTACTAGTTGTCGTATCTTGGGTTTGAAGACGAACTTACCTCCAAGCACTCATTTGACCCTCAGAACCTAGTTTCCCTTGACAAGCGCACACATCTTTTCAAGCGCCAATAAATCTATTTCCTTTAGCATTGCAAAATTCAAATCTCTATTCAACGAAGTAGACGCTTGGAAGGCCTCAATAACAGAAAAGGTTCCTACCTTGCTTGAACGAGAACATGAAGATATCACGTCTGCTTACGATAGAAAGCTACCTTCCACTCCTCTTGAATTATTTGCGACAGGAAGGTCAAGAATGTGGGTAACAGTGCGGGTATGCGAAGTATCTAAAGAGCGGAGTTAAAAGTGCCAGTCCTCTATATATCCAGATGGTGGCATAGATAGCACAAATCTGTTTCATGGCAGAAACGATTTATATTAAGACGTCTGTGATCAAAAGACTTGTCGCCTCATGATATATACGCCCATGGCAGTTCTACTTATCTGAATCTACGGCTAAGTTGTACTTGTGCTCGCTTACTGCGGAGAAAAGGGGGGCTTCAATAATCTGTTAATTTGTAATAAGTAAGTGGAACTGTAGGAATAATTCTTAGGATAGACTCTGAAAGTGAGAGTTTTGACCTAGTATTGGGCTTTGAGAGTGATTTGAGAATTGTACAGTAGGTCTTACAAGGTTGAAATCAGAAGGGCTTACTGAGTGGGGAATCTGAATCTTTTTCTTGCTCTTACTTGGCGGATTTTACTGGCTGAGACGTTTGTTCTATGGCTAGTATCACATACAAAAATTTAGGTGAAAAAGCACTAAGGAGGCTTGTACTGTGATGAGGAAACTCTGCTTAGACGCAGGTGGAATGATCGGTATCACGTGGCTATGTTACACGTGACTTCATTATCCATGCCACCTGTTGTTACATGTAAATTTGCATTATATAGAGGCTTTTCCAAATTTCCTCTTATATTTTAGTGAGGGGTTAATAATTTAACTTCTGTACTTGTTACACATAAGTTGGACGCAATCGTGAGGGTGGGGGTTTCCTTGGAGAAGCAGCAAATGTCCGCAGCGGAGGCTATATATCCACGTTCTCCGATGCCTTGTTCTAGACCTGTTCGAAAGCCAGGTCCTCTCCAAAGAGAAAGAAGAGGTTTACTATAAATCTAATGATACTAAACGTCAGAACACAACGTTCACTATATCTCAAACAGGCTACAAAAGGATGTAGAGCTATCTACAAGGCATCGAACCTTGAACCTTCGTATGGAAGCCTCATAATTAATTACAAGGCTCTATAATAGACTAGCATATACAAGAATATCATATACCATGTAGCACACAGGATTTATGACCCAGATTTGACCCAAAGTTCTCCTGCATTCTTAAAATACCGAATTATCTTTCTTGACAAAAAGACCTGACAAAATGTGGTCCCACGAGGATATGCATCTCTTCAACCACACAATCGAGCTGTGAAATTAAATGGCAAAAAGTCTCGAAATAATCTAATCTGATGATTCAATGGCACATAATTGTTGTTATGCCCGCTATGAAGTCCCAGTGTTTCAATCTGTGGCATCCGGCAAGTATAGACAAGAACAAGAGGAAGGATTTCTACACTACCGACCTCATACACGTCAGTTGTTTGTACATTAGGAGACAAAGAATTCCTATGGGTATCGGGAATAATATCGTGTTGAGAACTTGATGCGTAAGTCTTATAGTAGACTTGAAACAATAACCTCTTGTACAATGCTGAAAAGGTGTTAAAGCAATAAGTTGAGGGTAAATGTAGAATGTAAAAATCCTATTAGTTCTTTTGCATTTCGATTTAACCATGAGATAAACATTCTCACCACCGCAGAAGGTAAGTAGCCCGTCATAATGACATGGTTGCGACTAGAAGGTTGGCGTGGCGCTAAGCCGCTAAACGAGGAGTGGATCCTGTAGTGCGATGGCAATCCTGGCGCTGAGCCAAGATAAAAAGCTTAACAAGAGACGAACACAACACTGTTCTCGTTGCCGTCGAAGCGTGTATCATAAAACTTCGTTGCTGGTGGAGCACTACCGCTTACTGTGTGATAAGCGAAAACACGGTCTTCTCGGTCAACTCACATCTCCACTTCTACTTCTTCCCTTCGTCTTTGCAATCCAGTAGAAGACTGCCATAAAGATAAGACTAGCGCTTCCATTTTTATCATGGTATCCAAAATGAGACGAAGAGGATCGCGTCAAATTAGCAGCAAAACTCCCAACCCCAGCATCTCTGAAGACTCGACCCTGCTGCAGAAGGCAAAGACAGAAATTCTGCTTCTATTCGACGAACTGCCAGATTGGGCAAAGGACAATGAATTTATTCATTCAGGATTTAGACCTGAGACGAACTCGTACTGGGAATCACTCAAGAGCATAGGGTATATCCATAATGAAACTGGCAACATATACACGCATTTATTTGCAGCCCTATGGATGATCACTTTGGGATCATGGTGGAATGGTTATGCAAAGAAGCAGTATCCAATCACCAATCTTGATGACATTATCGTCTTCTTTCTGTTCTTTCTAGGCGGTGTGATCTGCTTTCTTCTCTCGACAACTTATCACGTGTTTTCGAACCATTCGCATGCAACTCATCTCTTTTGCCTGAAACTCGATTTTCTAGGCATACTCGTCGTGACTGCTGGATGTTTTCCACCAGGCCTTTGGTACACTTTTCCGTGTGCTTCGCGTCAAACAAAGTTTATATGGATTGCTGTGAGTATTCCTAATAATCAGTCCAACTCTTTCTCAAAAATGTAGCCCAATTTCCAAGTCGATTAGCTAATCAAACCCATCTAGGTCGATCTTGTCGCTCAACTCTCTGCTGCCCTCCTCATTCTGTTTTCGAAAACCTTCCAAGCTTCCAAGATGCGCGTCTTTCGTGGATTTGTTTTTTCTGTTATGGCATCTTCGGCCTTTTATCCCATCATCATCAAGATTTTTCAAGTCGGATGGACGCGGGCAAACGCTGAGTATGGAGCTTCGTTATATGTCTTGACAATTATCATATATCTATGCTCTGTGACGATCTATGGGGTGAGTCGCCTCCATCTAAACAGAGACCGGGGCCATGCTAATATAGTGTTGTAGATGCGAGTGACAGAGGCTTGGAAACCAGGACACTTCGATATTTGGGGTCATTCGCATCAGATATTCCACATCGGTATGGTAATTGGACTTACGGTACATTTTTCGGCGTTTTTCAGGGCTGCTGATCAATTCTATGCGGTAAAGCATGGGCAATGCCCAGATCGATAATTTTGAGCGGCCGCCAGCAGGTTACAATTTGCCGATTCATTCGAAACCATCAGTCTTTGACACAACTCTCCAGTTACCATCAAGATCAAGAAAGAATCTAAAAGCTGCATCACATGAGTGCAAAGTCATGAATAAGGTTCAAATAGATTCGATAGACTCAAATAGACCTACCATAACACTAGTATCAAACTTGAACAAAACTGGTAAATTACTAAGGCTCACCACCATAGTAAAGATCCAGTTTCAGTTTCATATATTCTGTTCACACGTATGTTATAAAGTGTCACTACAGTAGCTGATGTGCCGTTAGATACCGAAAACCTTTCCAGCTGACACACTGGAAGTTTAAAGTGTTCGTGTTCTCATCTTTCTGCGAGGTAGTAAAATATTATGATTATATAAATTGGGATGCCACGATAACGAGGATAGAATTCCATTGAAAACTCGTCTTCCGCAAGTCCAAAGTACAAGTTCCATTCTCATGAGTACCCACCCAATATCTGATTCCATCATTTTGCGAAAATCAACCATTCATACTCCTGTGTTACCCGAGAATTACCCACCGGCCCCCACAACCCCACCACCACCCGACAATTTTATATCAGCAAATAAGTCATTTCCTGCCAGCAATCAGATAGAGAGGTTCAGTGCACCCAACTGGCTCAGTTGGGATAAGAGCAGACTGCTATTCTCTGATTTGCGAGATAAACCAACTTCCTTGAGCTCATTGAGTTCGGATGCAGAGTTATTCCGAGCCAGCGGGAGCTGAGCTTGTTTTTTGCCATTTTTACTTTTTTTTATAGATTTTTGGGGCAGAGGAGGGCTTCTGTCTTTCTTGCGTTTGTGGTAGGTGGTGTGGTTGGAATTTGGTGTTGAGGTTGAGACGAGGAAGAGTGAATTGGAAGGTGGTGGCTGGGACGCGTCCTCACTTAATTGTAACACCAGTCTTCTGCGTTTCTCTCCAGCTTCTAGGCGTAGTTGAATTTCACTACTCTTGATACATTTCATAGCTCAAACTCATACATTTTTACCCAAAGCTCTTTGCAAATACCCTGTTCTACTTGGCACCTCTCCCCTTTTATCCCTTTCCCTACTCCATTGACTTTCTACTGCCTCGCGCTTTAAATTTGTGACATTCTAGTACAACTACTAACAAGCTACCAAAATTAAATACAACAGTCGATATGACCTCATATTTGCAAGACATAAAGATTCATTAAGTTGCTGTTGGTTTGACTACAGGTCAATGGGACAAATACAATAGTAATCCTTTGTGGTTATATCATATCGTATTCGTCTTGTCTATCTAAGTGCTGGCTACTGGTCCTTAATATATCCAGAAGCCACGTCACGTGGCTTCCTTGCACTCGCAAGCGCGTATACGTATCGTAAGTACGATACGTCAGCTAATCTATACAGCATAAGGCATGTAGTAGTACGTGTCAGCGAGGCATGTAGCCTGTAGCTGGAAATAAGGGGCTAACGCGAGTAGCCAGCCTGCGCCACGTAATAAGGCACATTCCGACAGTTGCATAACTAACTGTCCTTAGATAGGAACCCATCATCGTATTCAATATTTCCTCTGTTCACATCAAATGAAGTCGTTGTGCTTGACAGCAGCAGGTCTTTTGACAGCAAAGTTTAAAAGTAATGAATTTCGTTCAGAATCACTACTCCCTGATGAGATGGGCTGCACGGCAGCCGTCGACGATACCGGGAAGCTGGTTGTCGGATCGATGCCTTGACCTGTGCCAAGCGGTGGTGGTGCAAGCGAATAGGTGCCTATAATGCCATTCCCAGCTGGATTTTGGTGTCTTTGGTGCTCGTTTCTTCTTTACCACTGTTGGATCCTCCCCTCTCTCACTATTCCATCATCATTCTCATTATAATCGATTCGACAACCAGCTTCCCGGTATCGTCGACATTGCGCATGCATACATCTTTCCTTCTTCTCGCCCACAATAGAATAGTAGATGATTTACGGTAGTATCAGTGGGGCAGATTGGAAGCCCTGACTTCAGTATTTATACGTGGGTTTGGTTATAAGCTTTCATAAGGGTGGGAAAGAAATATGCAATTACTTGAGGAAAAGTCCTAAAAAGAAATAGAAGGAAAAAAAAAAAACAGCAAAAAATATCCTAGCTCCCATTCGAGAGCGCCCAGGATATTAAACCAGACTAACTGAGTTTTTTGATTATTTTTAGGCCGTGTTATAATGTGCGATAGATTTGAATGCCTCGCACATAGGGTGGTATTCCCAAGCATTGTCGATGTTACCGCTGGGCCAAGACAACTGTTCTGTTGAATTGGTGACAGTGAGGTTCTTAATCAAATATAAGTACTTTTGTCGTTTAAAATACGGGTATTCTTTTTTGTGCGACCAATCATATCGCGCCATAAGAGACACGTGCTGTTGAGGGATAGGTTCTGATTGGTCACTTCTTTCAAAATAATCATGTACATTTCTTTTCGCAATTTATCACCTAGCTGAAGTCTAGATAGTGCTCCCTCAGCAATATATGACTTCTAACAGATATTCGCGATACAGAGCGGGCGAAGTTGGATTTCTTGTGGCTGATAGTATTAGAAATTGTACAAGGTAAAAGAGGACAGCAATCTTCCTCTCCATCATAAAGGCTACTCAAAATCTTACCATGAACAGTCAAATTTTGATGGTTGTCAAGAACATCGTTCCGTTCATGATTGCTAGAGGTCTAAAGGTTAAGAAGAACACAGTCTTCACTGCATACATATTTGATCGAGTTTGTTTGCGGGACCCGTTTCAGACTTCTCCCCAATAGAATACATCCTCTTTTTCGACAATAGCTCGCGATGGACCAAAGAGTTGTCGGATTATTTGAGGGCCTGTGTATACTATAGTAAGCGATGACCTATTTTATTAGCACCACAATATACTACGTAAAGAAACCTAACTAAGAATCCAAATACAACCGAAATGTATCCGAATTCGCTCTAAAAAGGCTTCCAATGCCTGTACCTCCAAGTGAAGTTATTAGACACGGAAAGATTCGCTGCCAATAGACTGGAAGGAGACCTCGTCCCCTCAACCTATATAACAAGACAGAGCCAACTATTGCACAAAAGCGAGAAAACATTAATAATAAGTGGGTAGATGAGATGCATCAAAGGCTTAAGGAGTGTTCCGCTACTGTTGCTTCTCACCGCGAGGCTAGGAGACTTGCTGACAGCAAATATTCCCACAAACAGATTTAGTTCAGATGAAAATCCTCAAGATTCAATAAGTGGTTTTGACTCTGACCTCAACCTCTTCCTCATCGTCGACCCCTTCCTCGTTTTCAAAATCTTCCTCATCTTCAACCTCTCCATCATCTTCATTATTTCTTTTGGTCGACAATTGGATGATTATCCATATGTTGAAAGTTTTGAGACACATGTTGCGACTAGAATGAATATGGAAAGCTGTGGCATAGCAGGTACTGAGTATATCCGCATTCCTGACGTCATCTGTGTCTGGGTTACTCATCCACTATCCGGCCTGTAAAGTGAGCTTGATACTTATGTTAGAGAAGGTAAGTAGGCGGTGAATCTATTTCAGCTGTTTTCTGGCATGGTGGTGGTGTCTGGAGCCTTGGCACGTTGGATCATACAGCCTTTCAAAGGGTTTATATACTGGTGAAAGTTAGGATTGTTCACATGCCAACTCCTAGATTCCTAGGATATCGAAGTCAGATATAAAGCTTGTTTTATTCACTGTTCCTTCCTATTCTTTACTATCGTACACATGTTTCTTCTAGCGTTCCCTTATATATTTTTATGTATTTGTTGAGAAGATCAGTATCACAACGACGAAATCATACGTACAAAAGACCAGATATAAAAGCGAACAAGAATGCAAAAATATGTGCCCGACAAATTCTCCAAAAGGTCATGATACTGTACGACCAGAACGAGTGATCTTAACGTCACCTTTTCCCCCTTACAAGTTAAGAAAAGCCTATGAAGAGGGAACACAAACTTACCTAACACACCTAACACACTCTTTACTTCTCTTAATCATATTACTCACAAGTTCTACCAATCATTGAAATGACGTTTTCTTTTGACACAACTATTCATAAGCTTACGAGGACATCAGTAATGAAAAAGACAAGCACACAATCTGGGAAAATTGTGGAAAGCGCAGTCGAGGATTTCGTGAGTGCTTCATTGCGAACTTAAAACATAAAGGTTTGTAAAGTATACTTCCCTTAGTGCTAAGTCAAATATCAAGTCTTCAAATCACTCTGCAAATGCCTCTATTACATATCCTTCATCCGAACACACCCTCAAATTCGACACCAGTATATCCATCAACAGCAAACCTCCCACTCAACCCATGAAATTCAGATAAACTTTCCAATAAACCCAACGCTATCTCAATACCGAGGAGTCTAACTTTCGAACCCTAATCAGACTGATTCAGACATGTGGCCATGTACTCTTTGAATGTTGAATGATATAGAATCTATCATCTACGCCACGAGACGTACCATTGCTGGGAGAAAAATGCACTGCAAGTTCATTACCTCTAAAACTCTCCGTTTACTAAGAAAGTTTTATACCTATCATGCGCGGCTTTTAGAAATGGAGCAGAGGAAAGTGAATCTGATGTCTGGTTTTGCCTGTTATCTTTAGGTGTTTAGTGATGGGATTTGAATGGTTGTTTTCTTGAGAGGTTGGAGGTAGGTAACGTAAGTGACTCTCAATTATACAGGTGTATATCATAAATCATGATCTTCCTTTTGGAATGTGGTATAGTATAGTATATCGTATTAGAAACCCTTGATAAATAGATTGATAATAAAGCTAATAACGACTCCCGATAAGATATCAAATTTTACGCGTTTGTATAGAGTATCGTACTCTTACAGCAATAAAGTTAAAAAAGAAATTGAGGTTCATATTCATATAGATATATAACCTTCATCCACTCCCCCTAACTTAACAATTAATATCAACAATTAATATCGCGACACGCATATGAATGAAGAAATCTGCGTTTCGAAGGCATTAAGGCAGCCAAAACCCCTACGTATACACCCCAAAAAGCCCAATTACGCACTTCCAAACACCACCCTATTCAATTTCTTTTCCTCCAATGATTTCCTATCATTATCCTATTCTCCATCTTCCATCCGAATTCTTCCTTTATTTCGAGGGCAAAAAGAAAAATGACAGAAAAGTTTCAGCTGAATGGAGAATATTCAGATGAATTTTCTTATAACTTAGACCTGACCTTACAGAAAATCACCTTATCCAGGAAGTGTAGTCGGGCGACCTTTGACGTGAGATATGATGCGGTACCTGGGCCATATGAGACGTAAGTGTAGTGGCACCAGGGATGTGTCTGGATTTTGGGGCGCGACGACTTCTTCCCACCCTTGATTTGTGGAGGTGTTTTTATACCTGTATGTCTTGGCTGTTGACTAGGGGTAGCTGGGCTAACTACCTACGAGGTTGAAAGCTTGAAACTGTGGAGTTTGGTGATGAGTGAGGTTGGTTTTACTTGATGCTAGGAGAACAAGAGGAACATGCTGGAAGCGGTCTTCTATTTCATCCCAAAGCTTATTTATCTATCCTTCTATAACGCTCTAAATGACAAAATTGAGAAAGCTATATTCATGACTCCTCAGGCCAAACATTGTATCCAAAAGTATCCTTCATATTAACGAATCTTGACTTTCGTCCCTCAGCAACTTTGTTAACAGCTGCAAAATCCTCTTCACTCAGAGTGATCAACTTAGCATTACTCAAGATCCGCGCAGGGTTCGAGCTCTTAGGAAGAACAGCGTATCCTCTCTTCAATCCCCATGAAATAAGAACCTGAGCCAAGGAAACGCCATTCTTATCCGCAATGGCATTTAAATCCTTATTCGTCGAGACCTTCTCACCAGTGCCTGGAACCTGATCTTGTGATCCTAACGGTGAGTAGGCAACAGGTATGATGTCTTTTGACAGACAGAACTTGATTAAGTCGTATTGTGGAAGAAATGGGTGGATTTCGATCTGGTTGACTGTAGGTTTAACCTTGGCGAATTTGAGAAGTTGTTCGATGCCCTTCTCAGTCCAGTTGGACACACCAATCGATTTTGCCAAGCCCTGTTCATAAAGGGACTCCATTGCTCGCCATGTTGGTTCGGGATTCTCAGTTAGGTCTTGTTTGATTATGTACTGGTAAAACCGGTTAGCAACAAATCAAAAAATTAATTACGAAAATATGCAGTGCGCAGGATAAGAAGATTGCGTAGGGACGTACCTTTCCATCTGCTCCAATTTTCACGGTGTTATCGTCGTTCTTCTCGGCTGCTATTGGCCAGTGGACTAGGAACCCATCCACATATGGGGTTTGCAGCATCCGCAGGGAATCTTTGATACTCCATTCCACGTCCGCTGGTTCGTGGAGGTGATTCCAAACTTTGGTTGTGATGAAGATATCTTCTCTCTTGACGCTTGGGTTGTTGGATAGGAATTCTCGCATTCCAGATCCGACTTCCTCCTCGTTTTGGTAGAACCATGCGCAATCGAGATGTCGGTATCCGGCATTGAGAGCAGCGACGACTGCTCGGTGTGTTTCTCCCGAACTTCCTTCACTTGCAAAGGTTCCGAATCCTAACGAAGGCATGGAAACACCATTGTTGAGCTTCAAAATGGGTCCTGTGACTGCTGGTGCTGCCATTGTGGATATGATGTTACGTTGATACTGTGAGTGTTGATGTATAGGGTTGGATGCGGAAGGTCAACGTAGAAGAAATGGTATCGTATTCTGCTGTTCAAGTCTTTGAAAGTGGGGTAATAAACTGGGAGAGAGAAGGGCAAAAGGTTTCTAGAGTAAACTGTTTCTTGGGTATAGAGTTAATAAATTAGGTTGGCAAAGTATATCAGTTGCATTTGGGCTACGCTTGCGTCGGCTGGAATGTGAAAGAAAAGAGCTACATGATGACGTCTTGGAGCTGAGGGGTCCATCCGTTGAGCATCTTTTTTTCTGCGAATAAAACACACTTTCCGCAATATCATTCGTTAAAGGGAGAAGAGTCAGGAATAATGAAGTGGTGGAGACTGACACCGGCATGAACCCCTCCAAGGGTTTGCTGGACCCTGAAAAGATACCCCTGGAATCGTGGTGGGGTTTGCTTGAAAGAGGTGAGGTTGGAGCCAGCCAATTATATTTCCTCGGGCCCAACTTCGGAAGTATCGGTCCTCCTGTACCCGATGTATTAGTCAGCACGCCTTATCCGCCGCCCCGCCGCTCTTTTCTTGGCTTCCCGCAGCGGAACATTTATTGGGAGGGCATGGCGCAAAATGAGGCTCCCAGCCAGCCGCACTAATTTTCGCACTTCACTTCATATCTTTATGAGCTGATGAAAAAGTTAACCTCTGCCTCTGAATCATTCTCCGTACATACAGAACTTTCTTAGGTACATCGCTGCCTATAATGCATTCATATTATTATCTTTCATTCCCCACAAACTTTGTGGCTGCCCTAGCCCTAACTTCCCGGTTTTCATTCGTGACGAGCTTGCGTCTGCCAACTTTTTATATACTCTGAAGCCTCAATGTAACGGCATCAAACTCTAACCAGCGAACCTCATCGGGAATGGGCAACTCTGATGAACCCAGAACTCGATTGCTGCCGAGATGGTGGATCTCCCGGCTATCTATTTTTCCCTCAGGTCCTCAGGAGTCAGCTCAGCTCAATTGAAGTCACCAGAAGTTGTTACGTGCAGCGGCGATACTGCGGGAAAAATCAGCAGAAAGAGTGGAAACTCGACGTCACACTGGATCAACGATAACTTATGCGTGGATACAGTGTCCACCGACCCCTCCTCAGCCTTCCGACCCTAAAGATATGAACCGTAACGTCCCTTTCTGATGTTTTGGGCCAATCCGCTCGCTAGCATGTCCTTACCGGGGTTCTACGTGTCCAAGTCCCGGGCATCGTTTTTCGGGTGTATTCCTAGTATTATTCCTGCAAGGCTCAGGCTCTGCATGCTTCCGGATCCGCTTTTGATAGAGCTTTTCCTCACCGTCACCTCATAGACTGGAGCCTTGCGTTTCAACGCCAACCCGGAGCCAGAAGAGAAGGCTCTGGTGGAGCCTTGCATGATATCGTAAGGATACGGATCAAAGGCGACGAGTAATGATTTCACATGTCCCTTGTTATGGTCTGTCGAGTGACGATGGAATTCGAATTCTTTCCCTGAGTATTCTCTAGCTTGGTTTCATGGGTTACCAATTTTTTTGTCAGCTAATTATATACAGAGCCAGATGCCCACCAGTGACTGATTCTCATCTCTTTTACCATCTTCAAAATCACAACTTCATTTTGACATCTTCAAAAGTCCTACTGATAGCTAGTTCTATTCAATAAAGTCATCAACATAAACATCAAGATGCCTGCCTTCGAAGATAAGCCAGAGCAAGCTGTTACAAGCCCCAAACACTACAACCACGACCTTCCAATTCCTGGCGATCATCATTATGGAACCGTCGAAGTCCCAGCAAGCAAGTCTCAAATTGCTGACACTGACAAACTGATGCACCACATGAGCCTGGGAGACCTTCCAGCCAGCGCAGGACGACCACGCCTAAACTCTCGCAACAGTTATGGAGCTTCATTGCCAATTCCTCGCTCAAAGCGTCAATCACGACTTTCTTCAATTACAGGTCCTGAAGTCAAGCAAAGTAGACCTGGGATGCCTCCTATCCAGCCAACTCGGGATATTCTCTCCTCCCAAGTTCAAGACATCCATTTCACAAAGACTAAAGCTGCCAAAGATATGGCTTTTGCTTTCGACATCGATGGTGTCTTGGTGCACGGTGATCGCTTGATCCCAGAGGGACAAAGAGTTCTTGAGATCTTGAACGGTGACAACGAGCTTGGTATCACCATTCCCCACATCTTCCTTACCAATGGATCCGGAAAGCCTGAAGCTGCTCGATGTGCACAACTTTCCAAGATTCTCAAAAACCCCGTCTCCACCGAACAATTCATTCAGTCACACACACCCATGTCGGCTCTTTCTGAATACTACGAAACCGTTCTCGTCGTTGGAGGAGAGAACTACCAATGTCGTGAAGTCGCCAAGCAATATGGCTTCAAAGACATTGTCGTTCCAAACGACATCTACGCCGCCATGGAGACCATCTCCCCTCTTAGAGAACACTTCACCGCTGAACAACGGGCCACCTCATCCCCAAGAGACTTCTCCAAAGTACACATCAACGCCATCCTCGTATTCTCCGACTCCCGAGACTACGCAACCGACTTACAAATTATCATCGATCTCCTCCTCTCTGAGGACGGTGTTCTCGGCACCAAAGCCAAGGACCCAACCAAGAACCAACTCCCAATCTACTTCTCCCAAGGAGATCTCCTTTGCCCAACTGAACACCCAATCCCCAGAATGTCCCAAGGAACCTTCCGTATCGCTCTTGAAGCAATCTACAAAGCTCTCACCGGCAAGGAACTTGAGCGTACCGTCTACGGAAAGCCCGAGCTCGCTACCTACAAGTATGCCGACGAGATCATGACCTCATGGATGGAAACCATCCACAAGGAGGAGAAGCTCCCCAAGAACATCTACATGATTGGTGACAACCCTGCCTCGGACATCACTGGTGGTAACATGTACGGATGGAACACCTGTCTGGTTCGCACGGGTGTTTACCAGGGAGAGGGTAACGATGACGAGAACCCCGCCAACTTTGGTGTTTTCGACAATGTTCTTGAGGCTGTCAAGACGGCTTTGAGAAAGGAGATTAGTCCTGACTTTAAGTTTGAGTGGAGTGATGCTATGAACCCTGTTACGGGAGATACCTCTGCTTCTGCTATTGAGTAGATGGATGGTTGGTAGGACCGGTTGGCGGTTGGCGGTCGGTGGGATGTAACGAATCTTCTTGGTTGATCGTATTTGGACTCTCGCTTCGATGGAAAAGATGAAATGGATGGATAGATGGGTTTTTTTCTTTCTTAGATTTATAGGTAGGGATGGCGTTTCCATCCCTCGTGATGGCTGCTCGATATTTGTCCGAACTCAAAATTGAATATTTTATTTTATTTTTCTCTCTTAAGACCTTGCGAGATGAGATGTCGTTCCTGTATGCGTGATTTCTTTGTGAAAATTTTGCTCTATTTATTTTTTTCCTTTTTCCGGTTTCGCCGTCGATCGTCTTTGTAGTGTGTTGGCTGGAGTAAATTAATCTAGGAATGTTTTGGATCGTGAGTCTGTATGTGTTCGATGTGATTGTGCTCATGGGAGGGAGACCTGGTTTGTGGATGGGAGTCATGACTCTTGAAGATATTTTAAGTGATTCTCACTATATCACAGAGCGTCACTCAAAAGACCAGTCATCTTGTGGATACATGCATTGAAGCTTTGAAATGTGATGAGTCGTATTGGAATGAAGTAGAGAGAGGGTATTAAAAGTAGTAGTAGTAGTAGTAGTAGTAGTAGTAGTAGTAGTAGTAGTAGTAGTAGTAGTAGTAGTAGTAGTAGTAGTAGTAGTAGTAGTAGTAGTAGTAGTAGTATTTTACGCCGGACGATTTTAAGTAGCTAGCCTACTTATCTCCCATGACCTCCGAGGGGTATAAGGGCGTACCAAGCTAGGGAAATTATATATAGTAGGTATTACAGTATTCTCTTCGTACCAAAAACGCAGGTGACTAAAAAGGTCGACCCCCTTAAGTACTAACTACAAACAACCATAGAAAGCATTTCTGATCTAGAAAACTAGTTAAGCTACAGTATAACCTTAACTATGATACCTTATCTCCTACGTCGGTTAGAGTAACAGGCCGGGCCGAAAATCTATTAAGAGAATGTAGTAGGAGTACGAGTAGGATAGGAGTAGACATAGGTTCTGATGTCTAGATAGTGATAGTGATAAAGTATTTATAATTCTCGGTTCGATGTACAGTACAGTACGTATAAAAGGATATCTTAAAAACTATTATAAAATCTAAAATTTGAAATCTATTATACCCCCCTCCTCCCCCCCCCTTTACTTCCTCGTATCCCCTAATATTAACTTTAAAAACTAGTCACCCCCCTCCCCTGCCTTTATAAAAGTGTCCTCGTACCTCTTCTACACACAGTATATTCATTCGCCTTTTATCCCCTATTCCGGTGTCGTGTCGTGTCGTGTCGTGTCGTTAGGGTGTCTATATTCGCGAGTATATAGTATATAGCGCCTAGCTCGGTACGGGCTTATTTCGTAAAGGGGGCTGGGAGAATAATCGATAGATTTGGAGAAATCGGTTGCGTTGGTGGTAGGTAGTCGTGGTCAAAGGAGGTTGGATCCCGATAATCGAATTCTGCGTAGGTAATTGTATGTTTGTCTTTGGTGATGACTTAATCTTGGCTCGCTGGACTAGGGCGCGAAAGCCCTAGATAAAGGTTAGTAGGATGTACCGTGTATAGGTGTTGAGTCTTCGTATCCTAGAGGGATGGTATTAATGGATCTATTAAGGGTCAGGTTTGCCCTGGGTTGATAAGTTTGCTTTGCTTTGGGGAGTATGTAAGTCAAGTGAGTCATGGTTCTACTAAGCACAAGCACTTCCTGAGACTTCACTTGTTCTTTTTATTTTTGGGTGGGTAGGGACTCTTTGCTTGCTTGAAGTTAAACTTCATTTTCAGTTGAGACTTAGGGCAGGTTGGGCTTGGTAGAAGATCAGTTTTTGAGATGCTATGATTCAGTGAATGGTACTTCTCAACTGAGACACCAAGGTCTGGGTGTTGTATTGATGAGATGGATCTAATATTAGAAGTAATCTCTTTGGTGATTGCATGTTGATGTTTTCAGGTGTTGATTCTATTTTTGTTGGGTTAGTGTTATGCAAGGCAGGATGAGGGCATATGCATGTGCAGTTTGGTAATTTTAATGGGGCTGTGTTGGAGATTGGACGTTGTCGTGAATGGTGTCATTGAGATGAGACGCGTTTGTATGGGAGTATGTAGGGTGCGGAGTCTGGGGATGATGTGTGAATGAGGTCTGGTTGTTCAGTTGTTTTTGGATGACAGCTTCTTTTCTCTATGCGGTGAAACCTTGGAACTATCTAACTTTGTGGAGTGATTTGTATTCTGTCAGAGTCATTAGCTTTGACTCACAGACACAAAGTTGAAGCCCTGCTCTTTGAAAATGGACTCTAGGGGTATTTATTGCAGTCCAAGGAACAACTGAGTGCTCATCAAACAGCCTGTCCCAAAAGCCATCTGCAATTTTACTTTGACCATTTGGAAAACTGTCAGTTGATCTGCGCAAAGAGTTCTCTAGCGCCTCCATCCCTGCAAAGAATCAAACCAAATTGCGTAATTTCCCAAACACACCTCCCCCCTTTATTCACTGTTCAACCTCGCTTAATTCAAGTGGTTGACGCCATCCCAAAACAGATTAGCGCAGCGCACACTAGCGTTCTTGCCTTCAAATTTTCATATATCTTCAACCTCCCTCATCCTGGACATCGCGGAGACAACACCGGACCTCATCCTGCGATACAACTCCGTTTGGCTCTTTTGCTTCTTCCACCACCACTTTTCATTGCGATATCACTCCGACTGGCTACTTCCACGCTCTCATCACCATATCAACCATGCCTACTCAAATTGAATTGCGTCGCCGCGGCCCATGTTACCTGCGCGTGGTTAAATTGCCTTACGCCAAACGTGTATGTTCTTCTTTTTTCTCCCCACGCAACCATCAACGCAACCATCAATCCACAACATCTTCTTCGCTCATCAAGATACTTGCTTGCATTCTGTTAACAGTCATCAATAGCTCCAGATTCCTGTGATTGAAACAGGATTACGACTCGGCTTTACAACAATGATGGAATTCAAAGATGCTCTCGTGGCTTTTCAGGAAGGTATGTCGTCCTCGCATCACAGATCGATCTCGAGACCTCGCGATCTCGCAACCTCGCAATCCCCCTCTCCACTACATCAGAACATCGCAACTAACGAGTAACAGGTCAAAATGGCGAGCCTGACGGGGATGCACCTCGTGCTCCCCTGCCACCGCCCCCTGTTGCCCCTGTTCGTGAGGCAGCAGGTTATGCCATGGAGTATGTCGCCGCGGGCGCGTCTGCTCTCCTTACTGGGGAGCCAGTACTTGAGACTGGGGGAGGTGTAAAGCCTCTCGACTCGACCTTGCCTTCCGTCGTCGATGCCGAGAGTCTGGCCAACGCAGTCAAGGCCAATCCACAGCGTGTGTTCACAGCACTTACCAACATCGTTTGGGGTCGTGACGACGTGGAGGCTGCGTTGGCTGGTATGGCCTCTACTTGTGAGGAGCTTGAGCTCGTGAGGGCTCAGGCTGCTGGCTTGCAGAGCCAGCTTGACCGACTTCATCTCGAGTACAGCGAGATGAAGGGTGAGCTCCGAGCAACGAAGGGCGACCTTCGTGTGGCCGAGGAGCAAGCCCAAAACGCTACCGAGGACCTCGATGGCGTGAAGAAGGACATGGCGGCCCAGAAGCAGGTAAGTCTTTCTGAATTTCCATCATCAATCTGCGAGGCCTTCACCCTCCTCCTTTTTGATTTCTGTCAACCACCCTCGTCCCTCTTTCGATGGTATCGCTAACCCCTTCATCAACAGGGCTATGAGCGCCTCGACTGGGGCATGCGAACCAAGAATAAGATGTTGTTCAAAATAATCAACTATTATGAACATCACATCCTTGCTCTTGGTCTGGATCGCGTGTACTCGGTCTTGGCTGCCTACCTGCCTCAGACCGCCATGATCAAGTCAATTGATCCTGCGGCACAAGAGGCACTACAGGAGCCTTTCCCTCTGTTTTCAGCGGGCACCAGAAACTACAAGGACGACTACGACGGTGCCGCTCCTGGAGTCACGGGCAAGGGCAAGGGCAAGGGCAAGGAGGGTGAGATCCCAATCCCACCACCACCTACCCAAACCCAAGCCGCAAACACCACCACCTCCAGGAACAGAAAGGGAAAGAAAGGCAAGAATCCTGGCTCGAGTGCAAGCTCTGTCTCTGGTGGAAATGACCTCGTTGCTTCGACCACATCGCTTCCTCTTAGACCTGGCTCTGCTGCGAACTTCAATCCTGGTGCAGTAAGTTATCTCGACTTCACCTTTACATATGCACTCAGTAGCTAACACTTTCAAATAGCAATCCTTCGTTCCAACAGGAGGATCACCTCTCAAGGGTGTTTCTGCTGCAATTGCTTCGTCCTCTAAGCCAAAACCATTTGAATACTCGTCTGTTACCGTCCCTACCATTCCAGAAAACTACGTCCCAACTGAACGACCAAACCTCTGCTATACCATGCCACCACCAATGACACACCCAGGCCATCCATACAGAGGTGCAGCTCTCATCGGACAATCAGTCTTCGAAGCCAGTCGAATCGACGAAGAGACCATCAAATTCCTCGTCGCTTCCCTCCCCGACGGTATCCGCAACCTCTGCCCCATCTCAATCACTTGCAGCAGCAGCATCTGTACCGTCCCGGGCTGCAAACTCCAAAAGGTCTGCGACGAGTTCAACGACGAGACACGTCCTCTTTCCCACACCTGTTCCAATCAATCATGTCCATACGTCCACATATACCGCACCTGCGAGCAAGAGATCAACGGCGCTGGCCTCGGTTGTCAGGCTTGGTTCGATGTTCAGAAATCTCGTGTTGGTACACAAAAGGGACATACTTCTACTGGTCACTCTCACGCCCATCCCCAAATGAGTCATGCTAGTTCTGCTCGTCAGGCTGCTGTTGGTGATCGTCATACTGAACGTCAGGATATGCATGTTGCTAAGCGTGCTCATATTGCTGCTAGTACCGCGGAGGAGAAAGAAGCTCGTCTTTTGTTGTTTCAACTTATTGATGTTCATCGTCTTGGGAAGTACTTGGAATAGATCTACATACAAACGTCTTCGGCCTCGAGTTCAACTTACCTCGTCTTGTCTACTTGGCTTGGGATATCGATACCTCTCTTGGCTTCCTTGTTTGGTCGTGGCTTCACTGCCTACCATCTCTACTTCATTGCCGATGTTCAACTTACTTCGTCTTGTCTACTGGGCTTGGGATATCGATACCGCTTGGTTTCTATTGGTCGCTACACTACCATCTCTTCCTCATCGCCAATATTCCCTTGATTACCAAAACCTTGGATGAATCAATCACGATCTGGAAAACAACAGCTACCTTTCCTTTCCTTTCTTTTTCTTTTTCTTTCTTTCTTTTGTTCTCATGTATGGATGTATGAATGATGAGATGAAATCATCAATGAATGGTGGATCTATCAGATATGGAATTCACGACGGCGTTTTTTCGTTTTTTCGTTTTTTTGTAGTTACTGCGGATACCCCATTTGAGTTTGTTTGTTTGGTGGAAAGATCTGGGGTGTGACTTGAGAGTCTGGTAGAAAATGAAATGATTTGAGATTGAAAATTGAGATTTGATTAGTGACTGTGGGGTTGTGTATGTGACGTGTGTGATGTTATGTGATTGATGTGACTGATGATGATTGAAAGAATTGTATGGTATATGAATCGAGTATGCACAGCGCCACAACATTCCGCTGCCTTGGTTAGCAGTTAGACAATATCTATGTCTACGTATAGTATAATATAGTATTTGATATACATAAACACAACACAACTCCTTCAAACCCATTCCCCTATCCATCAAACGCAAGCAATCATTTTGGCCATCCATTCCTCCAGAGCCAGAGCCAAGCCCCATATTTGACACCCTCAACTTAACACAAGACATACACACATTAAAAATACCATCAAGACCATATCTGCCCAAAACAAGCTCGTCATTGATCTAACTCCCCTCTTCTCAGTGTACCTTTCTTTATCTCGTTCTAAGATCAGATCAGAGAGATGATGTTACTGTCGAAAATCAATCTACTGTCGACTTCCTATCCTAAATTCTTTATTACGATGTGAACGGGATACGTTGGATTCTTAAGTGGATTCTTGGAGAGTTATATGGGAAATCAGATGGAATCCTCAGGTCTTATATGTTGCTATGTTGGTATGTTTGTCTCTCTTGGAAGAAGATGAAC
The DNA here is from genome assembly GCA_900536425.1 of Hymenoscyphus linearis. Lineage (NCBI taxonomy): Eukaryota > Fungi > Ascomycota > Leotiomycetes > Helotiales > Helotiaceae > Hymenoscyphus > Hymenoscyphus linearis. The sequence continues at coordinate 439,326 of UNPR01000004.1, read as the reverse complement.
TAGATGAACTAGATCAGATGTACGAAGTCTTTAGCTTAAACCAGCGAGGAGGTGAATGAATGAATGGCTCGTTCTCCTGATGTCCCTCTCTCTCGGTCTCTCTCCTACCAAAGAAACCCCCAAAACCCTAAAAAGAACGGTAAAGAAAACCCGGAGTCCGACCAGGAACGTTTAAACACCAGACTAGACTCACTTCATTTTCATTTTTAATTCTTTTCTCTAGCTAGTGTTAGGCCCGAACCCACAAAATTATATATATCCTTGGAACTTGGAAATGGTTAGATGTTTATTGTTACTATATACTACTAAATTTGCCAGGTCAGATGACAGAATCCCGTTTTGATAGTGGTTAAGTGCGTAGTTGAATATGTATATATATAGGGATTTTCGGTATTTTGTTCGTTGGTAGGGAGGGGGGGCTTTGGTGTGGATAATTGTGCGGATAATTGTGGAACTGTGTAGCGATACAATATTTCTCCTAACAGTGCCTTAAATTGATTTGCTTTGTTTTATAAATATAAATCTTTCTGTTTACTTAGAGACTTAGAGGAATACGCCATACTACAAAAACGGTGTCAGTTTCTATGCCGGGGAGGGCACTTTTATATACTTTCTTTTTCTTTTTCTTTTCTTCAAGGAGTGGACAGCGTTGTTGGGGTCGGCTTGGCGAGGCTTGGCAGCCAGCAGTAGACTAGAACAATACATCCCCGACATACTACAACAGCGTCCAGGGTCTTTCTTAAGGTAGGAAGTTAGTTTTTATCATTTTCCTTCCTAAAAGGCGTACAACCATTCTTTCTTAGAAACCGTAGGTCTTATTGTCAATTTCCATCCTACCGTCGAATCTATTGCTCCCTCTGAATACTAGGAAACAGTTACTTTGCCTAAGAAGCGTGGATAGAAATACAAAAGGTCAGGAATAAAAATAACTTCTTCTAAGACGTCTAGTATATATCTACTTTTCACTAGAACTGACTCGTAGGTTTTGCAGTGGTTGCAGGATTTGTCGGTTGGTTGATGTATTGGCGAGGAGTAGAAATGGAGACTTGCCATTTTAAATGTTACTATATTTTAAATTCTAGTGTTTAAGAAAAGTTGAAGTGTTGGTGCGTGTGCGTGTATGTGTAGATGATGATTATAAAGATTGTAAAACTGATAAAGGGGTAAGGATTGAGAGTTATAGATTATTTGTTCGATATAGACTACAAGCAATAGAATCCTTAGAGCATCATGAGAGTAAAGTAGTTTCTCCGTCTCTGTTCCTGGTTTTCTCGTGTTGCGTACTGTACATTGCTGGTGCTCTGGAGGATGGGGGATATCTGTATGTATTGTCGTTGGTTTACTATGGATTTTGAAGGGGGATGGTGGATTTGGGGTGTGATGCAGATGGAGGGAGGGGAGTATGTGTTGGCGGGGCTGGAGTTTGGTTGGGTGGATGGATGGATGGATGGGTTGAAATATCACCTGGTCCATACTGATCTAATTTAAATCTTTTTCTCTTGATGAATCTCTTAGCTCTTTTATCGCGCATTTTCTACATTCTCATACCTCGCTTATTTCAGGAAAAGCAGTTTCTATTATGATAAATGTCAACCTCACCTGAGGTCCGTATATGACTTAAAGAACATTCTAAATAAAACTGTTTTGAAAAGCCGAAGAATATTTTCTTCCGTGGTGGGAAATTGGAAGGTACGAAGAGGAAGGCGGGAGGAAAGAGCGATAGCACATAGCTTGATAGTTTGGTCAAAGTGTTAGCGAGGTCACTCCTTCCATATCAGGTAATGAGGATGCATCATCCCTTGGCCAGACCAAATTTCTTTTCAACTTTCCTATTACTGATTTTTTGGACATTCAAGAAAACAGATTCTAATCACGCGTAAAAGCCATTTATCCTTTTCCCAAGAATTAAATCTTCGACAGACTTACTCAAGCAATTCCAAGACAAGGAAAGAAATGGAATCAACAGAACTTGCAGAAGGAACAGGACCAGCAAGTCAACAACCAGGTAATCTCTTTATAATCTCTATAGATAAAAGTCACTAACTCAAATCCAAAGATCCCGCAAACATGTCAATGATACCCAAACCCCCCACATATCCAGCCAACGAAAATCAAAACCTGAAATTCGAGACAAAAGACGACGAAGCTCTCGATCACACACCAAACCCATCTTCCATCTCGACCATCAATACCGAATCAGAAGCAATAATGCGTTACATACTCCTCCTCGAGCGAACACAAAGCCAACTCCAGAGAACGGAGAAAATCATGGATAAGCTAAGTGGTCAACTGGGTAGCGCTATCGCCGTGACGGAAAGTCTGAAAAGTAAGAAGTTGTTAGAAGAGAGCAATTGCGAGAGAGAAATCCCAGGATAATGGAAGGCAGATATGTGGCCTCTTAGGTGGATTGTGGTGGAGTTGAAGATGTGGTTTCGGTTATGTGGATTAGTTCTGAGAGGTGGATGATCAAATGGTATTGGTCCTGTTTTCTCTTATCAAGGTTGTGGGAACTTGGAAATGTCTTTGGCTTGAGGGTGGATGATAGTTCGCTTAGGGGTAGGATATGGAACTCGTATTGTTCATTCTCAAAGATTATCCTAGTCCACCTTTTGTGAAACCAAGTGCAAATTGTACTACTGAATGGCGAAAGTTAAGGTGATGCAGCTCAATGCAAGTCGATGTTGTGTTACTGCAACACCCGCATTTGAGACAACCGATCTTTAGGCATAATTCCAGATCGCCTTGGATTGAGACTAGAACATTATTAGAGCTGAGAGTAGAAATCCATTTATCGAGATCCGGTAGATTTAATCGATGGATGAAGAATCAAAGAAAACGCAGTTATTTTATTGATTCCTGAACATGTTCAACTAAGTTTACTTATGTTCATTTGAGGTTCTTTGGCATGATCCTTTGAGGCTTTGAGAAACCCAGAAATCGATCAGTTCGAAAAAAGTGATATTGTATTTGCCGTACCCAAAAGATGTGTACTATATTCTTCAGAACGATTACTTTGGTCATACAAGGTTGTTATGTAATTTCGTTGCTTGAATAATTGTAATTTATATAGTGTTATGAGGGTAGAAAGACCCACTAAATTTTTCCTCAGGCAATTCAACCACATAAAACTGGCCGAACAACAGCAATATATCAAGAACGTTACAATAACGAAAAGTGTGTTATCTGCCATCTCTTTAGTAAGTGCCTTCCAAATCGTCGGTGAAACAGTTTATCCGAGGGCCGAGGCGGCGGCCAGCAGTGGCCCGCTCCCACACAATAGCTGGAGGACCCTGCCCCTACCTATTGTCGCGGGCACAATACAGTACTCCCATTATATATTCACCTCGGACCTCCCCTCTATAAAGACCCATTCATGACCACCGTCGAACCCTACAGACCACATCTACTTTTCTCCTCCGATGCGCCTTCAAATTCCGGACGACCCTGCTCCTCCAGCACCGTAACGCGTCGGTTGAATATACCGCCAGCTGCCCCATCACCACCGCCATTCGCGCGAAGAAACTCTCCAACCCAGAAAACGAATCACGATCACGTCTCAACCTTCACAATGACTTCTTCTGGATCAAGCCAATGGCTCTTCACCGACAAGGAGATCCTAAACTCACCCTCTGCTGCGCATGGGGTCTCTCCAGAGCAAGAGCGCCTCTGTAGAGCGAAGGGGGCAGACTTTATACTTCATGCTGGATGTATTCTGAAGCTTCCTCAGCTCACGATTGCCACGGCCAGCGTCTTCTTCCAGCGATTTTACATGCGCGCCAGTCTAGATCCCAAGAGAGGTCTCCATCACTATGTACGTTTCCCCCAGGCATCCACCCAGCATAACTTCTCTTTTGCGCCAAAAACTTCCAATTTGCGCCCATCCAAGGAATCAATCATCCAGTATCGTCGTCAATTATGTTTTGCTGACATCCAGTTATTGTACAGATAATCGCAGGTACTGCGCTCTTTCTTGCGACCAAAACTGAGGAAACGTGTCGCAAGACAAAAGAAATCGTCATCGCATGCACCAAAACCGCGCAAAAAAACCCAAATCTGATGGTCGACGAGCAAAGTAGCGAATACTGGAGATGGCGGGATAACATTCTTCTATACGAGGAGATGCTGCTAGAGTTTCTCACCTTTGACCTGGTGCTGGAATCGCCACACAACACCTTGACTGGCTTTCTCAAAGAATTTGGTTTACTTGGAGCAAATAACGAGCTGCGAAATGCTGCATGGTCGTTTCTAAATGATGGAAGTCATACCACTCTGTGTTTGTCGCTAACGTCGAGGGACATCGCAATCGCGGCTCTATATTTCGGTGTTCAAATTGCCCAGACCCAGATTCCAGATGACGAGCGCGGAAATCCTTGGTGGGAGAGATTGGGTGGAACAGTCGCCAATATTGTGAAGGGAGTTACGATTGTGAGAAACTTCTATATGGAGAATCCGCTTCGACGAAAGGCCAATGAGTGGGAGAAATCACCCATATATAGACCTGAGGACATAAACCGAAGCCGCCGAAGTCCAGAAAAAGAGACACCAAGTCCGAGTCGCTCACAAATGACGCGAAATGGAAGTCAGCAGGAGAGTCAATCGAGTAATACTGGTGTGAATGGTTTGGCTAAAAGGCCATCACAAACAAATGGTGCGATGGAAAGATCAGCAAGTTCTAACGGGGCCCCGAAAAAAGAAGAATCCGACGAGGTATCTGCAGAAATTAAAAAGGAAGCTAAAGATGAGTTAAAAGACTTACCTCGGAAAGCGGAAAGGAGTTCAGGCTCATCGGATGCTGTTCTCAAAGAGGCAGCTAATGAGCCCACTACTCATATCTCTGATGGTATGTTATCTAAACCTAAATTGGCTCGCTTTTCATTGCTAATCAAACCCAGCAGTTCCACAGCAAGGCATGAAACGAAAAGATAGTCCTGCTTCAGAAGACACGGCAGCGAAAAGAGTTAAAACAAACTCCGATGAATCAAATAACAGCGATCAGACAAAGGCGAGTGCCATGCCAAAGGAAGAGGGTGAAGAGAGTGAGGAAGGGGAACTGGAAGAATAAATTTCCAGAATGATAAGGCGAAGGATGTTTTGGTTTGACTTTCAGCGTGGAGTTTTGGGGTGTGTTATATCCATCATTGCTAACTAGCATAAGGAAATGGAATTTGCTATGGAAAGAGAAATAGGCGTTAGGGGTGGGTGCGGGTTTAGAATTTTTGGTTTTGTTTCCTTCTCTTGTAGTTTACTGGATTCGACGGATCTTTGATGAGGGATGGTTAGGCTGCTAGGCTGCTAGGATTCACCTTTGTGGGCTGGTGGGTACATAAGCTGGCATGATAGTCAACTCGTCCATTGAAGTTTTTCTTCTTTGTTTCGCTATTTGTATATGATGGTAGTAGATGAGATGTCGTTGTAAATATGTAAACCAACTATTTAAATGTACTACATCTATTTTGATCCTTTAATCATTCGTGAACTGGAAGTACTATGTGACTCAGTTTTTCTATAATCCCATTCATTTATAAAGTATAGATAGTCCGACCACCCAATTATGTTGTCATACACAAAAATAAGAAATATCATTAGAGTACTGGAGTTGGAGTCTATTGGCAACAAAAGGGGGAAAGTTAATTAGAGGGACTGATTCAACTCCCATTTCTAAGTTTGATCTGCTCGTGGTATCTTATTATATCAAGTTGACTGTTGTCTTTGGAAATGGGAACGTATACGGTGTCTGCTTGTATCAACTATCGCACAATCGGATTCAATATACGAGCCATTTGAATTACTTGACATTTGTAATCTTTGATAAACCTAATTAAGTACGCTATAGTACGACAATAAGATACAGCTGTGCTATTGAAAATCCTCATTCGTTTTGGTTTGTTGCGTCTTAGGTCGCGGGTACTGATTTTGATGAAACCAGTATGGAATCGGATATAGAGAAATCCAGTTGATATCTATCCAGCTTCTTTCTGGTAGCTCGAAAATTCTTTGTTGCTTGTTTATAGTCTGTGATTATTATGTTGTATAGTTCCCAAATTTCCTAACTTCCGTACGACGGAATATACGCTTTCATCGAGAAAATAGTGACGTGATATATGTCCAATATAAGCACCATTGGAAACTTATTCAAATAATATCCGTAATCTGGAAGAAGTGAGAAACCGTTAGTCCGGTGCCCCATTGCCAAAAAGTATATTTTGAAGGGATTTCAATATATAGTCGATGAATATATCCTGCCACTGTAAAGATTTGTGAGCAGTCAGCTTTGATAAGCTGCTTATATCATGTTCCTAGACTATATCTTACTTAAAGCAGAAGAAAGACTGTCCTCCCTAGACTTGGTAGTAACTACTCTAGAGCCAACAAGAAACGAATAAGTTTCGGTCTTTCATAAACGAAATGAATCCCAGTGCAAAAATTCATTCCTAGATTCTTACAGGTGTGAAGTAAAGAAGGAAGTGGCCTCTTGTAGGACATAGTTTTAGATATCACACACACCCAGATCCTACACAGTTCTAAGAATCGTCCGTTTCGCTGGGACCAGACGTCAAGGATCCTTGTTGATAATAATGATCCTTGATAATTACAGGGGGTGATGTTGCAAAATACCAAATTATGAGTCGTATTTCCTTACGTAAATAAGTGAAATAAATGAATCTGGCTCTTGGTCCAGAAGTAGGAAATTGTGGTAAGGCTTTACGCCGCACTTTCATGGTAATAAAGTCTATAATGGTATTCTGTATTTTGACTAATGTTGCTAAACCTATCTCTGTGGTTTTTGTGTTTATTGTTGTTGGTACAAAAGACTGTTAGGTCCTAGGTTGTAAGATAAAAGATAGATTAGTTGATTAGGATTCAGAAGGTCTAGCTACTTGATTATATAGTAGGATATTTGGTGGCGTTTGCTAGGGCCTCGTCAGACCGCCAGTACTGAACTCGTCAGACCGCCAGTACTAAAACAGACCGCCAGTGCTGAGCTGTACTACATATAGAACCTGTCTACTTATCCTTTGCCACATTTAGAACCTGTTTTACTATCCTGTAGAACCTGTTTCACTATCCTTTGTTATTCACTTGTCCCACGTCGCAACAATTGTTCTCCCGATATCGTATGCGTCTGAAAGGTTTCTTGGTTGTGGTGAGTGGATTGATAGATAGAGAGTGGAAGAAACCTCCAAGCTTCAATTACTCCTCCTTTACCCATGATGGTTGTTATTGGAACCCACATTTATATGGGAGTCAAAGATCACAGAAGAGGGGTTTTGAATTCTGAGTGTGAATGTCCCCAAAGATACCCTGTGGTGTCACACCCCTAGCCTAATTGTTTGACTCACTAGCGAAGCTACACTCACCCCAGGCTAGGTTCATTCACAAAAAAGACTAAATTGTGATTTTAAGCAGCAGGTTTATTGAACGTTGATCTACATTCACATTATCTCAGAAGTATTAGAAAACTCAGTTCAATAAGACGTAAAGAACCTACAGACTCCGTGCACCAACCCACTATTCTCAGATATTCTCAGATAGAGTTCTCTAACCAAGCCACTGTCCTGTGTTGTATAAGGTCTTACTTACCAGTACTGGATTTTGACAGAGGGATCCAGGGTAACTCGCTCTTTACAACTACATCTCCCATTCGCGAAAAGGGGTTCTGTTATATCTGCTTAAGCGAGGTGGAGTATGCTACAAATAAGCGAAGGAATTTACTCTTTACTCGGTATCTAGTCAAGAAAGGGGATAATAGACAGGGGATTAAGCGAATTGTTGTTACCCAAAACGCTCACAATCTCTAAGATGGGAGAGTAGGAGATCACCTCCTGAGTAACTTATGATTGTAAAAGAGCCCCCTAGTGGTATCTGTGGTGTTTTCCAATACCAATTTACGATAGCTTAACGATATTCACAACCAAAAATCACATAGACAACGGGGAACATTTATGAGGTGGCCGAAATTTTCTCATTACACATACCTAGATCCGAGGGCCTAGTCAGAAATTCATCCGCTAGGGACAAATTTCCCTCATCCACAACCATCAAGATCATGAACAAATCAACTAACAGCAACAGCTTCCCCATGCATCCCAACAGAAACTGACAAAGCACACCAAAGAAGAATAGTGGCGCGAGGAGGTCACCCGACCTTGTAGTAGCAAGTCTCCAGGATCCTGATACTTCAAAGAGAGCAATAAAACACCATCGAGGCATTTTCTTTTGCCCAAAAAAGCACCAAGACCCACAATGACCTATCATAAAAATTCAAATCGCATTTCCTTTCCATTTCCGTGATATCAAAAACAGCAAAGCGGGGGGTATAAGAAAAAAAGAGTAGAGGGTGATGATAGTTATCCCGTCATCGGAAGGCGGCCAACCTCGTTTGATAGAAGTGAAATTTGGTTTGAGAGCAAATTCCATAAATGGTCCAATCTGATGGAGATGAGCTGTCGTTCCTCGCAATTCAAATTCGCTTAACTCCTAGCCTAGTACCTCACACGCAGAACATTTGCAGCCACTTTTAGATGGTTCGTGGGGAACGAGCATTGCTTCAAAAGTTAGCATGGTTCAGAGGGTTGAGTGTAGCAAAAGAAGATCGGATCTCTTCACGAAAAAATGGCTTACCCCATATCCACAATATCGTCAACATGGTTGCAAAGAGCTACGAAAAGGTCAAAGAAAAGTTTACCGCCACTCTCCATTTCTGTCTGCATGGTTCCGCTCCTCTTAAATGTCTTGCGACATCTGATAATCAAGGCAAGATAATGAGCGCGCAATAGCGAGTCCGAGTCCGGCGTGTTGTCATAGGCATATCGTGCACTGCGGAGAATAGTCGCAACCTCGATTCCAGTCTGCAAACCTTGCTTCCGAAGCGAAAGGCGCTTGAGCTCCTCGAGACCGTACTTCTCCGCCGCACAATATATGACTGTATCTCGCAAAAGATACTCTCCCACGCTGGAGATGTAGGTTGTGGCCTCGACTGATCCGCGGCCACCGGGGTTTTCTGGGTTGGGGGACTTCTCGACATCCTCGAGTTCCCAAGAGTTCCTGCGCTTGTTGTGCACCAAGCGGGGGTAGTAGTCACCCTTGTATAGGTACTCGAGTATGCATGAGAAGATTTCTGGTTCTTCGTCGGGGAGATCGACCCTCATGCTTTGCGAATCACGGATAGGTCCCCGTAGCGCCGTTACAAAGAACGGCGAAACTGAGAGAGCATCTTCGTGAGCCGCAAAAAGTCGTCCTTCCTTGCCAACTGTGAAGGTCACAATTCGCGAGGTGAGAGAGCTGTTTCAGGGACTTGTTAGCCACTATGCACCCAAATTTCGTTTGCACCCCCCAATCAGGCAGGGCTTGGCTGCCTACCTCGCGACGGGCGAGCTCTCGAATGACTTCTTTAATTTCGCCAACTTCGTATCTCGATCCCGGGAAGACTTCTTCAACTTCGTCGCCTTTTGTACGCGGTCATTGGTCCTGAATGAGCGTTTGAACATGGCGACGGTTTGGTGATTGACGTTGGGAGCGGTTCTGGTCGGGATGGAGGGTTTTATTTAGGTGTGAATGAGCGACGGAAAGAACGTGAGGAGTCGAGAGAGAGAGAGAATTGACGCACAAGAAAAATTGACTGGGCCCTGGCAGATATCTCTAGATATTTCAAAGAAAGACTAGAGAGTATCGTGGTGGTTTTGCGACCCTTGAGTGTGGTGGAGAGGAGAGGAAGAGAAAGAGAAGATGGTCGCAAGCCGCTGAATAAGTATTGCAGTGGCAGGCCCCAGCCGCTCCGCCAGGCAGATGATCACGTGCATAATCTGACTGCAGGTGCATCATGGAGTAGCGAATCACTATCAGCAATATGGGTAAAGTGCTGGATTGGGCGGAGGGGACAACGGTTGATTCGCTGTCTTGATAAAGACCATGGTTTTCCTAGTGACAGGCATCAGCAGAGTGACGCATCGCTGGGTACGAGTACACAAGGCGGAGCTCCGCTTTTGTTTTTTTCTCGCTTAAAGCAGCATTGACCATCATGTAAACAAATGAGTTCTCATCTCAGTATCTGACTTGCAATTGAGAAAAGTGTAATAAAGTTTTGGTTCTATTTATAAAACTGGATCAATTGTTTCCGTTGCTTCAGCCATCACCTAGCTGATTGCCATTCTCCAGAGTTTGAAACGCTATCTCTGAAGGATCTAATGTTTACTCTTTTCAGCACAGACTGCTGCTTTGCCAATCCTCAAATAAACTTCATACTGAAAGAGCCTCAGGGGGAGGGGCCTTTGCGAGGCCCCTCCACGAATACCGGGTTTACGCTGAAGCTTATTTCCCCACACTCAAACATTAACAAACTTTGAGTTTGTTTCTCACCTCAACTCTCAACCTCACCAACTCGATAAGAATATCATTCTAACGCGAAAAGAAGGAAAGACGGATCTCGGAGGAGTAGTCATGTGATGTCAAGAAGGAGTAAACAGAGACCCTCCTTTTCACAGCCAATAAGCGAGCAAGCGAGCGAATTAGAGAAGATTAATGGTATACCTGATGCCATTGCGTGAAGAATCATTACATCCACAAACTCCCCAAATTAAAGAACCCTGGTTCTATCCCTTAACCAAAATGCCGCCTTAAGAATCGAAAATTGCCCCATATCCAGGCACTCCTCTCGCCTCCATTCCATAAACCACCAGCTGCGTGAGCTTCTTATTCGAAATCACACAAACAGCCTCAGACCCACTCTCCATCTTCATTCTCCAACTAGTAGCCATCATGTCTGGCCGTCCCATCGTTCTCGTATCATGAATGACAGCCTGTGGGTCTGCATCCATAATTGCATGCTGGATCTCCGGTCCAAAGGTCTCCAGCGGGTTTGGTGTACTCCAGAAAACTCGTATTGGAACATGACGCTTTTTACGGTTTTGTGGATTCTTGCGGTCTACTGCGGCCTGGTAGAGGAATGGGAGACAGGGACCGATTCCTGAGCCAGTTGCGACGAGCAAGACGGATTTGAAGAGTGGGACGATGCAGAGCACTGCACAGGTTGGAACACCTTTTGCATAAAGTGATGTTGGGGGGTGAGTAATTTGGCGTTTCGTCCAGTCTCCCGCGTTGGATACGACGAGAGAGAATCCCTTTCCGTCGGTGCGAACGAATTCGTTCGTCACCTTGGGTACTATGTTAGTCGCTGGTCTTGGGACTGTGGCAAATGCATGCCATTCGAGAAGTGGTCGACTGGAGATCCTGACGACAGATCCGGCAAATGGTGTAGTGTATTCGAAGTGTAGTCGTACGGCGTGAGAAGAGAGAACTTCGGATCTCACTGATACTTTTCGGAGATGTGTCCATGGGAGAATGATACTCCATGTTGTTACGATGAGTAGCCAAAAGCATGGTGTTCGTAACAGGAGATCGGAGAGGAGGCTGTTGTTATTGATTTTTCTGTTTCTGTCTCGAGTTTCGACTGCTTGAACGAACATTTGTGCCCAGAAAAGTGCCAAAGCTGTCCAGCCAGCGAAACGATGAGTGATTTCCCAATGATCATGATATTTGACACGGAATGTTGGGTAAGAAAGAGTAACCATCATGATCAACAAGAAATCCAGGATATATGTGATAGTCAAGATGGCAACCGATGATTTCTGAATTGCCGCCACTACTGAATACACCACCAGCCAAATCACAGACGCAACTGCGAATCCACTGTGTAGACCGCCGATGTGGTATACTTTGGCGCAGTTTCGACGAATCCAAATAGGTGCTATGTTAAAGTCAGCTCACTTCTTTGGAGATTGTTGAGTTGTAAGTTGTTTCAACGGCTGCCACAATTTCCACTTTCTTTCTTTTCACCGACCAAGGAAAGAAGCATGACTTACCAGAAACAGGTACTGAGGTAGCAAACCAAAATATTAAGTTAATGACATGCTCTTGTCTAAAAAGGACACTCGCTGTCAAATTCGATGCAATAGCAGTAGCTATGTAGGGTAGTCTTCTCGTTCTAGGCGAAACCATAATGCCAATCAAAACAGCCAAATTAACAATTGTAACAAATGTGAAGAAGCGGCGATATAGAGTAAACACTCTGTGTCGAACTGAGCGAAGACCATGTATGCCCTTTTTCGCTGGTACCGTATAGTCGATCTCTTTTGTGGTAACTTGCTTGAAGTCCTTGAGGTTCTCGATGTAAGAGGAAGCTGAAGAGGAAGTCCCTGACTTCGAAAGCTCAACCTCTTTGATGCTAACTTGGCCGTTGAATCCCTTCTTGTCCAATAGCGAAAAGTCGATGTCCCTGGAAGAGTTGCTGTAATATGATGGAGCTCGAGACTCTTCTTCTGTGAACTCAACTCTTTTCGTGTTGGATTTAGTGTGTGCTTTTTCTGCCCGAGTAATTTTGAAGACTTGCTCCAAGATGAGTTCCAAAAGTTGTGTCTTGTTATCAACTGAAAGTGTCGTATCCTCGAAGACACGATGGATAAGGTCCATTGCTGGGTCGGTCGGAGCCGTCAAGGCCTGGCCTTGCCGAATGGAATCCATAATGAGCGGAGTAATTGGAATGAATGACTTGAAATTGACTCTGCCAGAGAGACAAGATACTTTGTTGCGGGATGATTAAGAGTTATATAACTAACGGTGGGGGCCTCCTCTTCCCCCATAACGAAACTGGTTGTTTGATAGCGCACACCCAGAAGGGCTGGTAAAGTTTACCAAGATGTCATGCAGAACCCTATTGTGAAGTGCAAGCGAATGATCATTCGCTCAGGCAACACCCCTCTACCTCAATCACGGCCACCACAAGGGCATAACTCCTTTTATTTCCATTCCAACCTCCTTATCTTTACATTTCTAAATTTTGACGTTGAGTCATCCTGACCTGCGGCTATCGACTGGAAATGAAGCCATATCAGCATTCTCCTAATACGGTATCGCGATGCAACGTCTCGCGGTGGCGCTTCTGCTCTTCTAAGCCTGGCTTCCTCTTCTGCCAAACGCATCCCGCTATGGTGATCCTGAGAATCCCACGGGCACGTTCCCACGGTTCACGATTTAAGCTTAAAAGTTTAACAAAGTACTGTATCAAATGGTCTGTGCTTGGGCATTCTCTTCTCACTACACCACAAGCCTCTACCAGTACTACTTACTACTCGACGCCACAAGACCGACATGCAAAATACCATTGTAGACGGCGATGATATAGATCTCTAAGCTATCGTTGAAAAATCAAGAGTAAAGAGCGTATAGGCATCAAGTGTAAAGGGGGTCATGGGATTCAGGAATCAGGAGAAGAAATCTAACACGGGCTTTTCAAAACTCTTCCAAACTCTTCCAAACTTTTCAAGGCTTAATTTGCATGCGATCTTAATGCGTTCATGTCAGAAATATTGTAGGGGGGATATATGGGGGAGACGGGTAGCAAAGTTGCGCGACCGCAGCACCCATAAATCTCACCGCGACCACCCAGAATATCTCAACCACAAACCACCATAAAAATAGAAAGAAAAATATGAATAGGATCACAAGATACTATTTCGATCCCCACTGGATCTTTGGAGAGAAAGTCGAGTTATGTGCCTTCTAAGTGCGGCTCATTTCATCGCAGTAGGCAAACAGGGTCATAGGATGCAGCGATCCATCAAATCCGATAACTGGTACCATCTAAACTCTATACGAAGGTCCAAACTAGCGATTGAAAATCGGAGGCAATCACTGCCGCAAGTGGCATAAAAAGGCCCATACTCAATGACGAGCCGCAAGGGGCAGCAGAATCCAGGGGAAGGGGACTTGGTGTGGACAAGACCAAAAGTCTAGGTTGTTCTAGCTTGGACTTTAGTACAGAACCAGTATTGAGTTTTGACGGTATCCGACACAACGGAGCCGCAAGAACCTTAAAATGATATTCCCGAAGAAGAAAGAGTTAAGTGACAGATCCCTGTAAGTTTTGGATATCTCCAAATGTGACCGCCCAAATTCCTTAATGCGTTTTGACGACCAATCGCTATTGGCCGTCCCATTCTTCGGTCGCTGGTACGACGCACCTTGTCTTGAATATATTAAAGTAGTAAGGCCCCATAAAGTACGGTTCGCGCATCTGAAATCTGTCCACTTCTCCGTACTTGGAGATGTCAGATCTGGGGTGGAGCCGATGGTTGTGATGTGTATCGAGGTTAGACTTATCGGATTACCACTCTGCACTTCAATATTACGACACAGCCCCAATTTTCAAGCAATGTAGCGAATCAGAGACTCGGATCTCCTCATCTCCTTTACAACAGAGATTAATTAAGCTGAAAACAATCCGAGATGACGTAAGATGTTCGACTTTTCATACACATTCAGTTATGTTATATAATTGACTTGTAGTTTATCCCCTGCACCGTTTGGGGTAAATCTTTACAAGGATTTTGCACTTTGAAACTTTGTATACCAAAGATTTACACCAAAAAGATCGTGCATGTCCTTGACCCACTTGACTTTTATCCCGAACGGTCCAGGAGATAGTATTATAAAAGTCGCCAACTGGTAACCCCTTATAGAACAAAGAGCCAGGGTCTTTATTTAAGACCTATCCTGCTTGAAATTGGGCATTTTGGAAGTAGACGCTTTACGAAATCATGATTATCTTAGAAGTTGTGGCGTTGTGGCGTTGTAGAAGTGACGAAAGTGAAGCGACAGACCTGAAAATAATCTTACCTAAAATTCTACATATTCCCAAAGCGGAAAGACTTAAAAACCAATCAACCCCCTCAAGTTTCAGATATTTAAAAATCGTATTTGCTGACTTCCTACCTATTCCTTCGTAGGATCACCAACCAATCACTATCTACTGCCCCCCCTTTAATTCGCTGCTAGCTTATCTTGTCTTGAATATATTGCCATGTGGTAAGCGAGACCCAAGAGTCAGTAGTCATCATCCCGCGTGTATCCCACGTGCGCGCTAACGAGCACCACTTAACTTGAGTCTTGACAGCTCACTTTATTCGGAAAATATATAAGCATGCAGAAGTTTGGCAGCTTAGTAATTGATACGTTGGAAGACGGGTCATTTTTATTACACGACGTCAACGCCTTCCTGTGTGATTTATGGCGTCTGCAAGCCTCTTTTTTTAACTTCCCCTTTCGACTTCCACTCGCGAAGCATACCGCGGAGCGATTCAGTCTTAACAACAGAAGGATTCTCCACAGCGAGACGGGTCATATTACACGGCTTACGTCAACGCCTTAAGCAGTACCCAAGAATATTATATTTCTAGTCCCTTGATCACACCTTCAAGCCTCACTTTCTGCAAAATCCCCCTTTTCATTTCACCGACTCCCTCGCGAAGTGAGAATTATCCACAGAGAAGGATCATCTCACACGGCATCAAAGCCTGAGGCGTCTGCAAAATATCACAAGTTCCATGATGATTCATCGACAATCCGTCTGCAAGCCTCTCTTCCTTTTCCTCACCTCTGCTTCCCCCTTTTCTGTCTAGTTCAAGATCATCATCTTCCCTTCTCCACGTCCCCATCCTCGAAATAGTGTGCATACCACACCCCAGGCTTCCCCTTTCACCATTTCGAATCCAGTTCAATGCTATCCTCGCCGTCCTCGAAATAGCATCCCACAACCCCACTTGTCACACCCCCATCTCTCGTCTTAACCTCGTAGCAGGCCAGGACAGGTCTCTTCTCACACCCCTCAATCAGTGGGGATCCTCCAAACCCAGGGACAAAGATATTTCGAATGTCAGCAGGAAGACTATTCACTTATAGACCATAAAATATGGCCAATCAGAGCCTATCCCTCAACAGCACCCTGTCTCTTATGGCGCGATATGATTGGTCGCACAAAAAAGAATACCCGTAATTTAAACGACAAAAGTACTTAACTCTGAATAAGACCCTCACTGTCACCAATTCAACAGAACAGTTGTCTTGGCCCAACGGTAACATCGACAATGCTTGTGCTAGGCATTCAAATCTATCGCACATTATAACACCGCCTAAAAATAATCAAAAAACTCAGTTAGTCTGGTTTAATATCCTGGGCGCTCTCCGAATGGGAGCTAGGATATTTTTTGCTGTTTTCTTTTCTATTTCTTTTTAGGACTTTTCACAGAGGTTCGGGGAGGGGCGGGAGTGAATAGACAAGTGATCTATCTATCTATCACCTGTTCTGTTCAATAAGGAGAGGATTCGATATCTCCTCGTTGCTACAAATGTACAGTACGTTTCGATTTTGAGGTTTGCCATTTCCTATTTAGGTGATATTTCTCTAAAAATAAGCCCTTGAAAACTTATTTGTATCAAAAGGTAAAATTGAGCCTATCGCGAGTAATCTGAACAGCTTCTAAGACTAAAAGTGGATATAACGAATTTAAAACTCCAGACGTACATGTGTATGGACGAGGAGATAGCCAAATATCTGCAATCAAACTTTTCACATACTTCACTTTCTATTTGTATTTAGTATAATCTACTAACGTCAAAAACAAACTTCCATACATATTACATATCACATAGAAACTCATCCCTTAAGCAAACCACCACCAACTAAAGGACCTTCTACTCTAAACCCAGTAACCGCCGCACATACAAAACCTCCCAATGCCTCCAGAGGTAGAAATCCTTCAAACATACCTTCCTTCCTGGCCATTCCTTATCTCCAACACCCTAAATTCTACATTTAGCTCCCTACTTACTCACTCTCTTACCCCAGAGTCTTTCCCTCCTGATTTTACTTAATTTAAAACTCCACCACACCACAGCGCACCGCACCGCACTATGCCTTTCATTTCCCTATCAGATTACTCATCTCCATAACCCCAAACCCCACACCAACTCTCTATCCACTTTACCCAGTCTCTCATATCAAAATTCTCCCCTCTCCCCTCTCCCCCCTAAGACCCAAAACCCCCACCCACTACAACAAACCCAAAAATAGGAAAAGTGAAAACCACAAGAAGATATCCACATCAAAAAAAAAGATTGATGGAAAATAGTTATATAAAAGAAAAGGGCTCAGTAAACTTCAACCATGGAAATACATCAAGAGAGCCGAATCACATACGCGAAATGTCGAACAAAAGTACTCAGCCAACTTACCACCAGAAGAAAAACCAAAGTCTTCCGACTGCCCATGTGAGACCAATTTTCTGGACATCGTCTGATACGACTTCATTGGCATGAGTTTGGTAAGATCTACCAATCAATACCAGGCTGCACTCGGCACAGCAATATATAGCTGACAGGCTATCGAGTCTTTCATCAGAAAAATGTTTACACTTGGACCTCTATCAATCACTTGTGCATATTCCCGATGATAGTCAAGGCAAGCAGAATCGAAAGACTGACATTGGTAATAATGAATGTGGGTTACTGATACAGTGCATAACGATGATAAAACCCCCAAATCACTTCTCAAAACACAATCTTCTCCACAAAAACCCCAAACATCCAGCAATAAACGAACGTACCAACCCCAAACATCTTTTCAGTCAATCAAAGTGTTCGGCTACTTTTGAACAGGTGACAAGCCTTTCCGTAAGCAAACACTTTGCAGCAGACGTTTTGCAGCACAGCCACCTCTTATTGAGGGAGAGAAGTGTATCCATAGCTCTTTTGCTCAGACTGTACGGTGAGTCTCTCACGAAAGGAAGTGATGCCATAGGTGAAGACGAATGCTAGTCCAGTTAGCAAAAGCTGGGTGGGTATTCAGAATGTGATTTGACTCACCAGTATTGATAGATGCAGTGAAAGCCATGATGGCGGCAGTAGCATCATCCCATCCAACTTGGTTGTGGTCAAAGAAGTAGTAAGCGAATTTGCCAGTGGCGGAATAGCCGACATATGACCAGCCAACATAGGCCAAAGACAAGAAAGTGACACCAAAGATGTGCGCCCAGACAGCCTTATGCGAGTTAGCTCTATTTTCAGAATATGAGAAGATGGACCTACGTCGGCACGCTTGATGCTACTAAGGAAGAAGACCTCAATCAAGGCAAGTGCAGAGTTGACAGCGAACTTGTTAAAAACGAAGAACTTGACCAACCATCCGGGACCGATGAGATCGTCAGCTGTAAAGGAAGTCAGCAAATCAGGAACCGTATATACGCGAGAGTCATAGAAACCCACCTGGAACCTGGGCATGACCTCGTGGGTACAAAACAGCCCATTGAATTCCTGTAACGACGTGTGGGAAACTATGGACAGCAAAGTAGAAGATGCTGAACCATGCACGGTTGTTGGTGGCATTACGTTGACGAGGGGGTGAGAAGAACTTCTGGATACGAGTAGAGGTTGTTCGTTCTTGGCTACCATGGTGAGGGTAGTGTAGGTGCATGAAAGTCCAGTTCTGCCACGGCAGTTAGCAAAGTGGCTATGGGGGGAGTAAGAAAAAGAGATAGGAGTTCAAGGTTGCTTACAAAAGCGATCCAATGGTACAGGACCTGCAAGAAGTAGGCAATGTTGCCGAAATCAAAGACAGACAACCAACCGCCCTTCTTTTGGTGTTGCTCAAAGTCCATGATCATGACGAAGCTGAAGGTCATGTAGGTGGCAGCCACGAAACGAATGGCGAGCAACGTCTTCTGGTCGATACTAACCCATGGGGAATGGCAGAGACGGAGAAAGATGGGCTAGGATGACTAGGTGGTTAGCAGATGATGCTGTTACTGGTGCTGGCTATCAAGAGGACGAGAAGGGAGATGCAGAGGCTTACATGGTCATTGTTCTTTTTGTCCTTTGGAAGGAGAGAAGTGGAGGAAGACATGTCGAGAGGAAGGTTGAGAAAAGAAAAGAAGTGTTCTGTAGGGTAATGAGCTGGAATTGAGACTGGGACTGTGAAGCCAAAACGGGAATTGTTTGATGGGTCGTGATGAGCAAGAAATGAGTTGAGCACGAGAGAATGTTGAGGCCGAGATGTACACAGAACAGGAGGAAAGCTGTTGTTGTGGGAGAGCAGAAGAAGAAGAAGAAGAACAGAAGCGTGGGCCTGAAGATATGAAGTAGGTAGATCTACGCTAAGAACCAAGAGAGAGAGGAAGGAGCTATTCAAAGATATCGCTCTTGCCTTGAAGAAAATTGCCCGATACCAGCAGGCTTGATTCCTGTTGAAACCATTGGACTTGACATTTCTATGGAACCTGGAAGGTGTAACCAGGGGAGCAACACTTGAAAGAGTAGCTGGTTAGGAGCCATGATACAGCTCAAGATACTTTACCCGAGGAATTAGTTCTTTCCTTAGGTTTGATGCGTACAGTACCTCCCTAACAAGGCATGAAGATATACTTTCCAGAAACCCCGTCTCAGACTGATCCAGTGATGATGGAATGAAATTTCGCTGGTTCTTGAAGGTCCACTGCCATGGAGGCTATATTCGCTACGCTGTGTTTACATGACAGGAACATAAAAGATGTACCTAGGGCATATGGGATATTTTGATCGTTGAATTGGTGTTGTCGTTCATTTGCTGGAAGTAATCCGAAGTCATCTCAAAGGCGTACATCTCATTTTCACTCATTCTCAAAACCGAAAATCGTCTTCATCAAATCTCGTCCATGCAATTTGGTTTTTGGTGGTTGCACTTTCTATATCTTGCTGCCAGGAGTGGTTGTGGTTATGGTTGTGGAAGTCTTCCCGAAGTTACCCCGCTAAGGACCCGAAGTCACCCCAACCCAGGACTTTGAAAGTGTCCTCAATAGCTTCAGGACAGCTCAGTGAGTTGGAGATTCGCAACAATCGATTCCACCAAAGCCACCACCGTCTCTCCCGCCATCCACAGATTCTCGAAATTGAGACAGAGATTTAATCTGAGCTTCCATTCTCTTCAATTTGTGACGCGCACTTTCAATACGCCCAGCACTTCCTGCTTTCACCACCCATCACTTGAGCAGTTTACCAACTTTCACAATGTTATCCGCATTAGGAAATCCGCGGCAAGCTGCCGCCCAGATTCTGAATTTTGGGTTGATTCTCTCGACGGCATTCATGATGTGGAAAGGACTCTCCGTCATCTCCGACTCGCCCTCGCCCATCGTCGTTGTTCTCTCAGGATCTATGGAACCAGCCTTCCAGCGTGGAGACTTACTCTTCTTATGGAACCGAAATTTCTTCGAGGATACCAAGGTGGGCGAGATTGTGGTGTATAACGTGAAGGGGAAAGATATTCCAATTGTCCATAGATTGGTGCGGAAATTTGGCAGTGGGTGAGTTTGGGCGCATTTCTTCTTGTTGGAGCTATGTTATAGCTTCAATACCTTATAAGATGGAGAATATCTTTGCTAACGTTACTATTTTGATAGTGAGGACGCAAAATTACTCACGAAAGGAGACAACAACGCGGCAGACGATACCGAGTTATATGCTCGAGGACAGGACTACATTGAGAGAAAGGATATTATTGGAAGCGTGGTGGCATACATCCCATTTGTTGGATATGTAACGATTATGTTGAGTGAACACCCATGGCTGAAGACGGTCATGTTGGGGATAATGGGATTGGTGGTGGTATTGCAGAGGGAATAAAATCTTAGCACGGCGTTTTGAAAGATTATACCAGGTGGCCAAAAGGGAATAATCAAAACTTGTCAAATTCCATCCATGACTACGAGACACAGTATCTGTCAGTTCTGACGACTTTCTATATCAACTGTAAAGAAACTCCGGTTGGCTGCCGAATTTCTCTAGACAAGTTGACAACGGCTTCAATACATGCAATCAGCCAAAGGGATCCGAGGCTTCCGACTGATTCAGTTTAAACACGGAAAGATATAGTTTCATCCTCTTTGCGAGTACGATTCACATTTTAAAATAGAATACTGCCACGGCCTCACGCTTTAAGCGCAGCCTTGCCTTCCACATCCCTGCAGCCTCTCATGCAACCCCGCAACCTTGTCGCCGCCTTCTCTGCTACTCGTCCACTACAAAACCCCCGCCATCTGCCATCTGCTCATATCCCAGTGAACAGCACTTCGTTTTGAAAAGTACTTGATACCTGGGACAGGACATAAAACCATCATTACATTTTCCTTCGACCTTGTTACTTTGATACCGCTGGTAGCTCTTCTGATCCATCGTGCTGTGACAAACCCCCAGCAAGCTACATCTGACCATCATGGCAAGCTCTCAGAAGAGAATCACCAAGGTATGTATACTCTGCTTCCTATTGATAAGTAGATAGAAAGCTAATATGGAATATCAGGAGTATGCAGAAGTTACCGCCAACCCTCCTACTGGCATCCATGTTAGCCTAGTCGACGAATCAAACGTACACAACTGGCACATAATCCTCGACGGCCCAGAAGGCTCTCCCTACGCAGTTTGTCCCCATCCCCTCAACACCACCATCCCACCACATCCCATCAAATAACTAACATATCACCCTTAGGGCGGAAAATTCACCCTCCTCCTCGTCCTACCAACCGACTACCCCTTCAAGCCCCCCAAGATCAACTTCAAAACCCGAATCTGGCACCCAAACGTCACCTTCGACGAGCACGGAAGCATGTGCATCGGACTTCTCAAACCCGAAGCATGGAAGCCCTCCAGCAAGATTTTGTCCGTCCTGACGGCGACGCAGAATCTGTTGATTGAACCGGTTCCCGATGATGCGGTGGAGACGAGTGCTGCGGAGAAATTTAAGAATGATCGCCCGGCTTTTGATAAGGAGGCTAGGGAGTATACGAAGAAGTATGCGTATGCGAAGTAGAGATGTTTTTTTGAGGGATGGAGGTATGGGGGGGTATGGAGAGGTGGAGAATGCATGATAAATTAAATTTGAGATCTGGGTGGTACAGTAGTGCTGGTTCGCTCATGGAATCACAACAATTCCCGCATGACGGAAAATGCAAAATGCAAAATGGAAAACGAAGGAGAAAGAAAGAAAGATTTGATTCCTTTAAACCCAGAGAATGGCAATGGCAATGCGATGCACCAATACGGCGTTAAGGGGGAAGTTCCATTAGAAGGAGCACTTGCATATTCATACTCTTAAGAACACTTATATATGTTTCCGGTCCCTCCAGCAGTAGTTATTTTTTTGTCTTTTTCTCTGTAGGTACTGTATACCGCTGGAGAGAAATAGGTAACCGTTTAATTCAATCGGCCATTACAGAAACCTCGTTCCTTAGTTCCTCCCCATATCTTTTTCTTTTCTTTTCTTTTCTTTTCTTTCCTTTTTTTGGTGGTGACTCCGATACCGCACAGTAAATTTTTTCCTTTTTCCTTTTTTTCCTTTCTACTTTTACTCTTTTCTTTCCTTTTGCGCTGTACTATGCTCTGCTGTGCTGTGCCGTTCGTTTGTTTGTGGATTTTGCTTATCTTGTTCTGATCTATTCTGTTCTGTTTACTTGTGATGTACTGGTACTGACTGGAGAAACCGTCGCGTTCACATGATATGATGTCCGTTGGACACACCTTGCTTGGTGGAATTAGGTAGGTAGCGAGGAATTAGGTAGGTTTTAAGAAAAGGAAACGAAAGGGAAGAGATTTTATGATATACCTTTTTTTATGAGGTACGATGTACGATGTGCATAATGTGTATGAAGTATATTGGGTAGGTAGGTGGGTTGGTGGTTCTAAGATGAGGAATTAATAGAAGGAAAGCTCCCTGAATTTTATGATGTACATTTTATGATGTACGAAGTGTATGCATGCTGAAATTAGGTAGCGAGGAACTAACAAAAGGAACGCTAGCATTTATGATATACATTTTATGAGGTGTGATGTACTCGAGTATGCATGGTGAAATTAGGTAGCGAGGAATTAACAAAAGGAACGCTCCCTAGAATTTTATGATGTCGCTAGCATTTTATGAGGTATGATGTACTCGAGTATGCATGCTGAAACTAGGCAGCGAGGAATTAACAAAAGGAAAGCTCCCTAGAATTTTATGATGTAGCTAGAATTTATGATGTACTCGAGTATGCATGGTGAAATTATGAGTAGCGTCGCTAGCTAGCATTTTATACATTTTATGATATACGATGTACGAAGTATACACACCTACCTACCTACCTACCTACCTACCTATCCAGGTACGACGAAGTGGGGGAGGTGTACGAAGTATATTGGCTAGCTACCTAGCTACCTAGCTAGGTAGGTTGGTAGGTGCTAGGTAGGTAATCTTAAGAAATATGATGAAATATGATGAAAATACGGACAGACGGTAGAACAGACCAGGAGAAAAGAGAAAAATAATCTTACTAAACGACGTAGAAATTAAGAGAAACATTGATGCACGACCGGCTTATTTTAATTTGGTTTAGGGGTGAGTGATTGTGATTATGATTATCACCAGTTGCAGGTGGAGAAGTTGGAGTTATGGAATGGAAAGGCTTTAGAGAGTACTTAGTAACTAGGTAACTAAGTAGCTGTTGTGCGACGCGACTTACCTACTGTAGGGAGTTGCATTTGCAGTTGCATTTGCATTTGCAGTTGGCGTACAACAGCAGACCAGACACAACAGCAAGCAGACCTGCAAGCAAGCAAGCGATTAATTGGAAATCTCCCGAACAGAACGGCGAGCGAACGCGCGCAGCGCAGCGCAGCGCCGAAGCAAAAAAGCAAAGCAAGGCAGGATAAATACCCATGCCTTATTCGATACTCCGTACGGACCTATGACGAAGAAAAATTCGTTCTAGAAGACTGAGAAAGAAGATGTGCAATGACGGATGGGTCCCCCTCCCCTACGGATGGTCCCCTCCTACGGTCGGACCGGAAGGTTGGCAGGCAGGCAGCGCTACCTAGCGAGCTACGAGCTACTGATGATCTACCTTGGGATAATTTCCTCTCTCTCCGGGCTACGGTACGAGCTAGCCGGGTGCCGCGGGACCTGGAATCATTTTTGGGGGATTGGGGGATTGGGGAATTTGATGGATTGGGGAATTGGGGAATTGGGGGAATTGATTACCTAGAGAAAGAGAGCCTGGGTAATTTGATGGAGGGGGTGAGGAGGTTATTTGGTTTGATTTATACGGAGGTTTGTATTGTAGTTTAATATGAAGAAGGTGTACGTAGGTAGGGAGATGTAGAAATATTGCAAGTTTTGTGATGCCTAAGCAATGGAACTTTGCAAGATGATGGTGTGTTGAGAGACAATGGGTGTACTGTAGATCGATATCTCGGATGTCGGATGCGGAATTGGGGATGGGGGATGGGGATTTATTGTCCTGGGATTGGGATTTGTGGTTGGGGTTTGGTTGGAGATTTTATGCCGATGCCGTTTGTTTTTTCGTGCCGTCAGGGCACTGGAGGCGAGGTGGTGCTGCAGCAGCTGACTACTCTCCCCCTTTTTTGGGATGGTTACTTACCGAGCGAGCGAGCTACGGAGGTGGAGGTGGATGTAGAGCTAATGTACTTACTTCGTACTAGACTAGGTACTTGTAGTCTCCCAAGCCTTCGGTAGTTAGCTTACGAGGTTAACTATAGTTTTTTTTTTTGAAATGGCTATTGACTAATGATTTCCTGTACAGTAGTGAGTAGGTAGGATTCGGGAAGGTTGTTGATCTGATCGATTTGCATTTCCGTATGGGATTTAGTGTTACATCTGGAATTCAGATTCTGGGTGCTCCCATGTTGCTGCTGCGTGGCGAGCTCATGGTTCCTGTCCCTCGATGTAAGTCGGGTGTAGAGGCGTTGTCAATGATAGGATAGGTCACATCCACACCACCCACCACCCACCACCCACCCTCTTGAAATTAGATACACCACCTACACCACCTACACCTCCTACTCACTTATTACCCTCCTCTTTATATACGGCCTCAAATTGGATTCCCCCCTAAAATCTCATCACTATCGTTCGATCGCGATCTTGGAAAAGAGAAGTCATAAAACAAATTCCGCAGGGTACGAGTAGTGTAGCTCGGCTTGGACCTCTCCTTGGGTGGATCAGTGCCTCAGTGCCCACTTGCACCTGGGTCTGATCCGGTCGGGTGTGATCCATCTTTCCAGACGTGATCATAGCGAAACGCCTTCTGCCGCCAATACAAAAACCACCCACATCCTGGAACCTGATCCAGAACCTGCGACGTCGTGGCTCAAAGGTAAATAGTTGATCGGCTACGGATACTCTGTCAACTTCGGTTAGGGTTGTACTGTACAGATATTACACTTGCCGTTTGCTTGTTCTGTAGCATCTTACTGTACTGTACGCAAACACGCTTTCGAGTCGGTTACAGTATTGGTGGTTAGTCGGCAGGTCCTTTGCCCTTTGGCTGTACAGTACAAGTGAGATACCTACGTCGTACCAAGTTTCTCGAGGAATACAGTACCAGTACCAGTACCAG
This sequence comes from Hymenoscyphus linearis, assembly GCA_900536425.1. Lineage (NCBI taxonomy): Eukaryota > Fungi > Ascomycota > Leotiomycetes > Helotiales > Helotiaceae > Hymenoscyphus > Hymenoscyphus linearis. The sequence continues at coordinate 414,079 of UNPR01000004.1, read as the reverse complement.
TACCAGTACCAGCAATCTAATTGTTTTGTGCCAACGCCCATTTCCCGCCCAGAGTCCTCTACGCAACTGGTTTGCCAGTGTTGATTGTACCTGTGTTCGGCTATCAGCATTCTCAAAGATACAGCCTAGATACAGCCCAGACGCACCTCCACCTATGGCCTAAGATTGTCGAATAGATTCGCGGAATTGGTAGCAAGGCCGCTGGTGGAGGCTTATGGGGAAGCCTCCCATTGGAGGGACACGAGGGAATCGAGGGAATAGAGGAAATCCTGGGAATCGAGGGGATCGAGGTCGAGGAACTCCTGGGAATCGAAGGCAGGAGGACACCGGTCAAGGTCAAGATACCTATACTTTGGGCAGTCGAGGTTGGACACCAGCTAGAGGGCTCACAGCTATGGGTATGGCTCAGGGTATGGCACATGGTATCAATGGGATGACAGGGCATCTTGAGGTCGACGATAGGCAGCGGAACCAACAGAACATGAAACTCAGTCTGTATCCAACCCGACCGAATGGACAAAATGGACCTCCAAATGGCAACCCGAATTCCAATCCCAATCCCAATTCCAATTCCTACCCAAGGCCCCGAACAGCCTCCAACTCCCAATCCCACAGCAGACCTCCTCCTTCGCCTAAGCCCACCGCCTCGGGCTCTGCAGGTGCTTCTTTCGCTGGCCAGCAGTCCCGACTCCCTCCACATCAGCTTCGACAGCAGTTACTTCACCAAAATTCGGCATACCCTCAAAACTATTCCAGACCTGCTACTGCTACTGCTTATGAGCAAGAACATGGTTATTCAGCCCCACAAACTCGCAGACCTTCCACATCCCAAGATAGTTATCAATCTAATAACGAACTCCAACCACGTCCATTTACTCCTTCTTCACAATCACAACATCCGCCACCTGTCAATTATCACGCTCCAGGATCCCAAGAAAGACTTCATAAAAGGCCCTCCGAGGCATCGCGTTTGCGAGCTCTAAATAATGGCTACAGGTCGCATTCTTCCGAGGGAAGAAGGACCCCCGATGCAACGGTGGTTGACAACTTCTCTCGTCCCCGCCAACCTTCCCTAAGACGCAGGAACGAATCACCTCGCCCAACACTTCAAGGCTCCGCCACCTTCCCTCTCCATGAACATGCCTCAGAAAACGAACACAACCGAGTCACATCTCCTCTCCGCGATCGCGGCTTGTCTGCCAGCTCCTCTCACTCAATTTCCAGTATATACCCAGCCTTTCAACTACGACCTTCCGTCTCCATACCTGACTACCAAACTCCTGATTCGGTACACTCGAGACAGAGAAACCTGAACAACAATCCCTCCTACAGACCAGGTAGGGCCTCCAATCGGCCCGAAAGTAATTACTCGGCCCATCGGCGAGATCCAATGCTTCAGTCAAGGACGGATGACGTTGAAGAGGTGCGGGCTAGCTTTCGATCGGCTCTGACTACGAACTCGAGTTATATGGGTGGCAGTGGAACGGAAAGGAGCAGTATAATGACAAAGAGTAGTTCCACCTCGCTGTTTGGCAGAGACGACGGACGAGACGAAGGGATGAGTGTGGATGATGCGATTGGAATGTACGAGGGAGGTTTTCAAGATTCCGGCACAGATGATGCATCCATGAGGCGTGGAACGAGTAGAGATTCGGAGGGGAACAGAACACGAATGCTGGAGGAGGCTATGAATGATCAACTGGCGCTGCCAATACAGCCTCTGGTACGGGATTCCATGTCTATGTTTCGAGCCAGTACTATTGATTACGCTGGTGCTCCTATTCCCGAAGAAAAGTCGGAAAAGAAAGCAGAAACATTGGACGTAAAGACACTGCATCCCGACAAGGGCATCCGGCCTGTTACTCGATCAAGCACCAGAGTAGCACCAACATCATGGGATGACACACGAGATCGTTATGGCTTTCGCAAGCATACGCAGCATGTTCCCGTGGAACAATTTGAAGCCTGGAATGGACCATATACCGAACATCTTCTTCGACGGCGGAAGAAATGGGTGGCTTTGATGAAGGATAGTGGTCTGTCCTCGGAGAATCCTCAGGTTTTCCCGCCAAAATCAGACAAAGTCAAACGATTTATTCGAAAGGGGTTACCTCCAGATTGGAGAGGAGCTGCTTGGTTTTATTATGCTGGTGGACCCGCGATGCTCCAAAAACACAAAGGAATATACGACGAGTTGATGAAGAAAGCAGCCGATGGAAAGGTCAGCGAGACTGATGATGAAATTATTGAGCGAGATCTCAATCGAACATTTCCCGATAACATCAAATTCAAGCCTGATCCTCTCCCTGGCGACGATGTACTTCCCCCTAGCGAACTAGAAACCCCCATTTTACAGGCACTTCGACGTGTCTTGCAAGCATTTGCTATCTACAATCCTAGAATCGGTTATTGCCAGTCTCTTAACTTTCTTGCCGGATTATTGCTATTATTTATGGAAGAGGAGAAGTCGTTTTGGATGCTTAATATCATTACCAGGGTTTATCTCCCCGGAACTCATGAGCTTAATCTCGAGGGAGCCAATGTTGATCTTGGAGTTTTGATGATCAGTGTCAAGGACATGATGCCTGCGATTTGGGCGAAGATTGGTGGGGAGCTTGATGGTTCCGCTGGTGATGGGAGGGTCTCTATGCGATTACCACCAATCACTTTGTGCACGACAGCCTGGTTTATGTCTTGTTTCATCGGTACTCTTCCCATTGAGACCACCTTGAGAGTTTGGGATTCTTTCTTCTACGAAGGCAGCAAGACGTTGTTCCGGATAGCATTGACCATCTTCAAAGTTGGGGAACAGGAGATCAGGTCTGTGAGCGATCCGATGGAGATTTTTCAGGTTGTGCAAACTATTCCACGTAGATTGGTAGACGCCAATGCACTTTTGACAGCATGCTTTAAGCGTAGGAATGGGTTTGGTCATTTGAGTCAGGAAACTATTGAAAAGGGACGGGCGTTGAGGAGACAGGGTTACGCGGATGAGAGGGCAAAAGCTGCAGGGCTGATTACGGGCGATTCGCTGGGAAGGAAGAAGACGGTATTGGGCAGGAAGAGGGGCAGGCGTGATGCAACTACAGAGAGTTAACAAAAATATACAGTTTAATCTGGGGAATTAGTGGAAAGGAAGCACGTCGTGGGGCAATATTGGATATATCACCACGGACTTTTATGATATCACGGCCCTTCCTACAATTGCAGCATATGGATGATGTAATGAATATAATTCGGGTCTGTTCAGTATATATTAGCGAATTAGAAATAGAACTACCTTATGGATTTAATACAGGTTTTTACTCTTTGTTCCTTTATCCCGAGTATGTGCATTAATGATTGGTTGTGGCAGTGGTGGTGGGGGTTGCTATTCCGTTGCTAGGGCCCCTTTTCGGGATTGTGGCTGGTGTGTTTACACTCAACACCTCGATATATCAAATTTCCAGCGAGCGCGACAAGTTTATTTCCAGACAACACCAACACCACAGCGAAATCATGGAGCAGCAAACCAAATCCCACTCGTCGCTGTTCGAGGTTTACCTGCGATTGCGACCTCCTCCATCAGCAAGCTCTCAACAATCGACATCTCCACCGGACAGATTCTTGGCCGTGGAAGACGTCGGGGATGAAGATGCACTACCAACACACATTACGCTAAACCCTCCCAACGACAACAGAAGACGCGCCGTCGAGAAGTTCGCATTCACAAAGGTCTTTGAGGAGGATGCTACACAATTGGATGTCTTTCATGGTACGGGGGTATTGCCTCTGGTAGAGGGGGTCCTGGGGGCTCAAGGTGGGGATGGACGAGATGGGTTGTTGGCGACATTGGGTGTTACTGGCTCTGGAAAGGTGCGTTTTCTTTTTATTTCTGGAATATAATGGTATACTGATATCATGGCAGAGTCATACAATTCTAGGATCCCGATCGCAACGAGGTCTCACTCAATTGGCACTCGACGTGCTCTTCCGCTCCATCTCGGACAATATCCTCGACCCCAGCACGAATACCTCTGTCCACGCCACAGTCGCAGCATCAGATCCTTCCGAAGCACAAGTCATGTCTGCTCAGATGTTCCTCGATACCATGTTTGGTGATCCCTCCTCATCTCGGGGAAGCGGCTCGCGAGCACAAACACCAATGGTAAAACGCATTCCCATATTTGAAGATCCAGATGAAGAACATCATTACGCCTCCGAAGTGTTGTACCCCTCTCTCCCCATCGACCCGGCAGGAAGTCCTCCTAAAAGTATCCGATTCGTGAGGGGTCCCATGGCAGAAAATAGTATTCTCGCCTCGACAGTGTCGACGTTGTCCAATCTCCCTTCTTACATGCAGTCCACGGCGGCCATCGCTAGAAAGTACGTTACTAAATTTGAATTCAAGGGCGACTCGTATCCAACACCTACTCCGCGACGAAACCATCTCCAACGTCCTTCGGTCCTCCCTCAGGTTCCGGATCTAGGTAATGTTACCGTTGATGTTGATCCTGGTTCTGATTATGCGATTCTTATTTCGATGTATGAGGTGTATAATGATCGCATCTTTGATTTGTTGACCCCTGCTTCCCCGAATAAATCTACGAAGGATTATCGGAGACGTCCGCTTTTGTTTAAGCCTACTGAACAATCGCCCGATCGAAAGGTTGTTACGGGATTGCGAAAGATCATTTGTGGCACCATGAAAGAGGCGTTGTTGGTACTGGAGGCTGGATTAACCGAACGAAGAGTTGCAGGTACCGGATCGAATAGTGTTAGTTCCAGATCTCATGGATTCTTTTGTGTGGAGGTGAAGAAGAGAAGGAGAAGTCGGATGCCTAGTTCTTGGGGAGGTAGTGCTCTTACGGTTGTTGATTTGGCTGGTAGTGAGAGAGCTCGAGATGCCAAAACGGCTGGAGCTACATTACAAGAGGCTGGTAAGATTAACGAGAGTTTGATGTATTTGGGACAATGTCTTCAAATGCAGTCCGATATGGGCAATTCCACAAAGGTATGTTTACTTTCTGGCCCGTGGTATTCGGCGACTAACTGACATATTCAAAGCCAAATCTTGTTCCTTTTCGACAATGTAAACTTACGGAACTTCTGTTCTCCAATTCATTCCCCAGCTCATCTGTTACGTCGGGGCCTTCGCATCACTACTCACAGTCACAATCTTACCACCGAAATCCACAGAAAGCTATCATGATTGTTACAGCCGATCCACTTGGCGATTTTAACGCTACATCTCAAATTCTCCGATACTCAGCTCTTGCTCGAGAGGTTACCGTCCCCCGAATTCCATCGGTAAATTCAACCATCATCGCTCAATCCACAGCCTCACATTACTTCCAAACACATAACCGAACCGGCAGTGGGGGAGGCCGAACCACACCAACCGAAAGTGAACGGGAAACCATGGAAATCGCAGCGCTGGAAATCGCCCGCATGAGCGAAGAAATTGACGGTCTAAGAGCTGAGTTAAAAGACGAACAAGATCGCCGTTGCGAAGCGGAAGCCCATCTTGAGAGTATGAATGAGCGAATGGCAGATATCGAAATGGATATCCGCGACGAAGTTTTCTCGGAGATGGAGAAACAGATGGAGATCGAGATGCGCAGGTGGAAGGCGAGTTTTGCGGCGGAAGCGGATCGGAATGATGAGCATCTTGATCGCAAGTTGGAGATCCTTTCCAAGACTTTGGATTTGGATTCGGCGTCCTCCTTGTCTTCGGAGAATAAAGAAAATTTCCATCGTGGTGAGGCGGGAGAGGGGGATGGGGATCTGCAGAGGGAGAATGAGAGGTTGAGACGTGAGGTCGAGACCCTGAAGAGGGAGGTGGGGTGTAGGAGTCCGAGTAAAGACCGCCGGATGCCGCTGAGGGAGACGAGGACGGGTGGGAGTGGGAGTGGAAGTCAGAGTGGGAGTGCGAGTGCGAATACCCTTGCGATGATGAGGGATTTGGGGGGTGGCATGGAGAGGTTGAGTGTTAGTACTACGAGTAGTGAACGTAGTTCGAGACTCCCGGGTCCGACGACGACGCGGGGGAGTGGTGGTGGGAGTGGAAGTGGGAATGGGGGTGGGAATGGGAGTCCCCTGAAGAAGGTGAGGAAGTTGGCGGCGAGGAGGTGGGATGTTGATGAGGGGGATGGGTTGTGATGTGAATTTTGGTTGGGAGCTGGAGCTTAGCTTACCTTTGTGGTGTTTTATGATGGATGGATTGGATTGGGGTTGGGGTTGGGGTATGGTATGGGGATTGGAAAATGGGGGAATGGGGAATGGGAGGGGTGTTTTTTGGTTTTTTTATTGATTGATTGGTTTTCTTTTTTGAGGGTGTGAGGAGTGAGGGAGTGAGGAGTGAGGAGTGAGGGGTTGTTTTGTTTGTTTGAGTAGATATTGATGGTAGTGATACTGATTGATGGATGGATGGGTGCGATGGATGATGGATGGATACGTTGGATGATGGGTGGATAGATGGATAACCTTACCCTTACGAGTAATACGAGTTAATACGGACTACATCTAATCTACATGATTCTCTTTTTTTTTTTTCTCCCGTTTTTCCCTTGGTTTTCGCTTGGTTTTCGCTTGATATATTATATGTATGTATGTATGTAGTACTGTATATCTATCTTCTTGGGTGGACATTTTCTGTAAAATAAAGGAAAGGAAAGGAGAGTAAAGTAAAGTAAAGTAAAGTAAAGTAAAGTAAAGTAAAGTAAAGTAAAGTAAAGTAAAGTAAAGTAAAGTAAAGTAAAGTAAAGTAAAGTAAAGTAAAGTAAAGTAAAGTAAAGTAAAGTAAAGTGAAGTAAAGTAAAGTGGGTACAACAACGATTTCTACAGCTCCCTTACACCCAACCCAACCCAACCCAACCCAACCAGTAGGGGGGTATATTATATTCTTTGCTTGCTTGTTTATATTATATTAAAAAGTCAGAGTCGAATAGAATAACTGATATGATTTTTATTTAGACTTTTATTACTGTAATTGGATATCGCTGATTCGTCGGATTCGTCGGATTCGTCGGATTCGTCGGATTCGCTATGGGAAAATACGTTATAGGTAGGTGGGTGGGAGTATGATTATGTAAATTACATTGTTGTTGTCGGGTGATCTGTGTATGAGTATGAGGATGGTTTATTTGATTTGATTTATATAAGTACTATTTACTGTAGAGGAGGTGTATCACCTAGGTAGATAGATACCTGAGGTACTGTATTAGGTTTTTGTGTGTGTGTGTGTATGTATATATCCGTTTTAGCGATAGCGATTATAGGAAAGGAAGGTAGGTAGGCTACCTTTCTTCTAACTCGCTTACTCTTTCTTTCTTTCTTTCTTACTTACTCCTACTCTTACTCTTTCTCAAGAAACAATTTCTTAAGAAACAATTTCAAGGAAAAGAAAAGAGGGAAGTACGATTACAATACAATATCGTTATAGTTATAATTATAATATTTTCTTTTTCTTATTCTTCTTCTTACTTAATTTCTCGATCGCTAAGGTACTGTAGGAAGCAGTGTTACAGTAGTATAAAAATATAAAAATATAAAAATATAAAAGTCTCGTTTAATAGAGAGAGTTGGAATTACATGTCGGAATACCTTTTATCTTATCTTCTTTTTAAGTTTTCAAGTCTTAGAGTCTTTTTTATAGAAATAGAAATATGAAATAAAAAATAGAATAAAATAAAATGAAATACGCCTGTGTTGTAGTATGGTGGTGTAGTGGCGATCTAGATGGATAAAGGGATGAGGGATAAGGGATAAGGGATAAGGGGAATTGTTGGTTGTTAGTTAAGTAGTTGGGGTAAGGGTAAGGGAGGTAGGGAATTTGGGGTAGCTAGGTGGCTAGGTGGCTAGGTGGCTGTCGAGAAGAGGATATGTTTAGTTATATTTATAGTTATGTTAAAGATTTATTTAAATTCTAAGGAGTGGTAGGGAGATCTAGTGATGTCTGTTTCGTAGGTAGAATTGACATAGTGTAAGTATTCGGGCTCCAATCTTTATATAATCTAGAATGTCAATTTGCCCTGCCCTAATCATTATTTAAGTAAAAATCACCACACACTATCACTCCTTCTAATCCAATTCCCCGTAGAAATCAAACATCATATATATACTCTACAATGCTAAATTTCTGTGGAGTTCACTGGTACGGAGTACATCGTCCTCAATTCCCCAATCTCGCAGAAAAAAGAAAACGGAGTACCTCAGCCCCTCTGAAGGCTCCAGCTCCAGTGCCCCCCACATTGTAAATAAACAGATTCATCGAGAAGTAGCATTTGTGGTATGGTATGGATTGCCTTCGCCCCAAAGACTTCAACTTCTAAGAAAAGAATTAAATCTCCATGTGCCAGCCACATTCGGCTACAGCTTGAGCTTTGGTAACATCAGGTAAGAAGCCAATAGGGTAATATTCCCTTGGCTAATTATCTGGGGAGGCTCAAAGCGGAAAGGAGATGGGTTCAGCAGTCATTGCCAGTCAAAGATCTGGACTCTTGACTTGAGACTTGAGACTTGAGGCAGTTGAAGGCAAATTGAGGCCGTGAGAAGGAGAGTCGGTTTCACTTGATAAATGTCTACCAGACTCTTGGTATTGGTAAAGCCGGGGTTCAATTGGACTTCAGACGAGATCACGGTCCACGGTTACCGCTGAGCACCGGGCGCGAAGAGAGAAGGAGATGCCAAGAGGGAAAATTGGAGTGCTTCAGATTCCCCGATATATACCCGATAGATGCAAGTCATAAGAGCAACCAATTAAAAGAGGTCTGGATTGTGGGGTGCACCTGCCTAGCGAGACAAAACAGGGGGTTTCCCTCCCGACGATCAATCATTACCTCCGTCCCGATTAACGGATACGGTTGGGACGAAGTGTCAGTTTGTCTGATGAGTTCGTCCCACCGGGTCAGGGGTTACATCGTGAGTTCTTCATATAAAAGGATCTCGTCCTGCCTGCCCTTGGGTTTAGTTCTCAACTCATCAGCATCAATTCTCTTCGATTCAGTTCCTCAAATTTGTCATTCTATTAATTCATTCCGCCGGTCGGTCTTTTTCATCACACCCACAAAAACCCAAACTTCAAACTCAATTTTACCCACTCCCTCAATCCAACCATCAACATGCGTTTCTCAATTGCCACCAGCGTTTTCGCTCTCTTCACCCTTGCCACGGCCGCTACTCCATTCAACGAGAACCGATCTTTGGAGGCTCGTCAAAATGCCGGTAGACCCGTTCCTAACGGTTCTTGCTGTACTCCTGCCACCAGTTTGAAGCAGGATGTTTGCAACGTCAATGGATCCACTGGAAGATGTGTCCCAGGTGACAAGAAGGGAACCAACTGTAAGTTTTCGAGTTTGTGAATCGTTGATGTACTTTGCTAATATTTTTGATAGGCAACGGAGCACTTAACTGTGTTGCTGATGCACAACTCACTTGTGACCCAAACACCCTTGAGCGTGGTCGTCCTCTTTGCAGAGCTACATAAGCGTGGCCATTTGAGATATGGAGGTTTTGGGAGTGCTCGTGGATGTGATGGGAATTCTCGCTCAATAATAGATAGCCTACACAATGAATCAAGAGTACTTGCCGAGCATTTGTTTTTCCACTGTAAATCGCCGTGTTTACCCCGTATTTCTAACTTCCTTATGTACATTGCATCGTTGGAACATCGTTAAGTATCACAATTGCTTAGGTGGAGTTGAAGATGAGTCACATCGTCTTATTGACTAAATGCTAAAAGTTGAGAACGATACAGTCCATATCACTGTTTCATTGTGTTTTACAGTGGTTCTACATCCAATCAAGAAGATCTTTTTTTGGAAGAAGACCTTTTGATCATCAGTGTATACAGAGGTAGCTAAAATAGAGTAAAAACATCTCATATATCACAGGGCGCTATCCGCTTCCGTGGGATCTGCTTCGTTACTACATCTAAAAACAAAAAACCAAACTCCAAACTCCAGCGCAAAAATAAAGGTTTCATGTCCAAGCCCTCAAACCCGTTCAAACATCAGTAGGATCATACTTAGCCCTGAGTCTCCCCGCAGCCATCTCACCCAGCGCCTCAATACTCCCAGCCGCCAAAATCTCCAACACCGTAACATCGAATCCCAAATTCTGCCTCCACCAATTCCGCATCTCAATCGCAACCAAACTATCCAGTCCCACAGCCGTCAAACTCATACTAATATCCAACTCATACTCCGACCGCATCAAGAAGCCAAACAACCTCAGTCCAATTTCTTGAGCCAGGAACTCCATACTCTCTCTCTGATCAAGAATCGCAGGCGTCATTCTGGCGTTACTTAGGAATTGGGATAAGGCACTACTAGTCGTAGCCACCGAAACCTGGGAAATCGATTCGAGATTACGGTAGATACTCATTCGAGGGTCTCGCTTCCAGAGATTTCGATTCTGGGGATCGGTGATGGATTTCGTGGAGCGGAAACCGATGGCTACTTGGCCGTGGTTGCAGAAAGTACCTTGTGTCGATTTTGAAGGAGAGGAACGGGTGATCATTAGATGGAGGGAGTCGAGGAGGTGTTTTTCTTTGAGGCCGTAGACGCCTGAGTTTTGGAAGGTTTCGAGGACTATTTTGTTTTCTGATACGTAGCCTACGTCGAAGACGGCGCCGATGTCGAGGACGGAGGCGGGGAGGTTGAGGTTGTGGCGGTATTGGACGAAAGCGTCCAGGAAGGTGTTGGCTGCGGCGTAGTTGGCTTGTCCTATTTGTCCTACTAGACCGGAGATGGAACTGAATAGGACGAGGAAGTCTAGGGAACCTAATGCTTTGTGGAGATTCCATGTTCCTTGGAGTTTTGGCGACATGACTGTTTGCCAGTCGTCGAAGGACATTTGAGCGAATGCTCCATCCTGGTATTGTTAGCAAGAATTTTGTTTGTGGAAAGAATCTTTTACTTACTCTCAGAACCATGGACATTTGCATCACACCTGCAATGGGCATTGCAGCGTTCTTGACTACATTTTCAACATCGCCAAGCTCAGAAACGCTTCCGGCAAATGTCTGAACTGAACATCCATATGCTTCAAGTTCTTTAATAAAGATCTGGTCTCTTTCCGTCTTACCAGCACTTCGAGAGAGATAAATAAGGTTTTTGGCACCATTTTCAACCATCCAAGTTGAAACAGCCTGTCCAAGTCCTCCTAAACCACCAACCATAAGGTAGGAGACATCTGGCCGAAGAATGAGATCCTTGGGCATAGGAACAGCCGGTAAAATAGTATTATCAACCGGCATCTTCACCACAATCTTCCCCATATGTTCTCCTCGCTGCATAAATCTGAAAGCTTCCTCAACCTGCGCAGCGTCAAAGTAAGTGATGGGTCGAAGTGGCTTCAGTCCTCCCTTCGCATACAGATCCAACCCCTGCTCGAGAAGTTTCCCAATCATCTCCGGTTTCTCAACACACAGTTTCTGGGTATCAATACCGAAAAACGATCTATTTGCTTCAAACAGATCCATGGTAAGTTTTCCTCTTCCGATGAAATCGCGCTTGCCAATCTCAAGCATCTTTCCATATGGAGCAACGCATTTCCAGGATGTATGAAGTAAATCGCCTGATAAGGAGTTGAGAACTAGGTCTACACCTCTGCCGTTTGTTTCTCGCATAACGCCGGTGATAAATGAGGAGTCTCGCGAGTTGAAAATGTGGTTTCGGGGAATACCAAATGTATCCATGAGGTATTTGGCTTTCTCTTCTGTACCGACCGAGACGTAAATGATGGCTCCAAAGTATTTGCATATGTGAATGGCGGATATACCAACACCACCCGTTGCAGAGTGGATGAGAACTGATTGGCCCTTTTCAAGTCTTCCAAGATTTAGCAGAGAGTGGATGACGGTACCATAGACACAAGGTATCGTTGCTGCATCTTCAAAACTGAGACTATCTGGAATCTTGGCGCATAGCTCTTCCCTTAGCACGAGACTTGTGGCAAGTGCACCGGGTGTGAAAAGCATGACTCTATCCCCTGGTGTCAGAGTCTTACATGCACTTCCAACCTTTGAGATGACACCTGCGCACTCGCAACCTAGACCACTGCTGTCTGGCAGTTGACCTTCAACGATTCCCATGGCGATGAGGACATCTTTGAAGTTCATACCGACGGCACGACATTCGACTTGGACTTCATCAGGAGCCAGTTCCCTATTTGGTACATGAAGCCACTGGAGCGTTGAAAGTTGTCCCTTCTTCTCAATTTCCAAGATCTTGGGGATCTCAGAGACGGAAGTTTGAGCGAGCTCCTTGGAAACGGAAAGCCAGTGAAAGCGACAGGTATAGATGACTCCCTCGGATAACGCAAATTCAGAATCGCAATCGACTTCTTCGTCTTTTGTTCGACGTTGGAACTTTTCGAATACTTGGCATAAAGACGACCAAGCTTTAGAGTCAACAGAATCGATCTCCAGTGTTGCAAAAGAAACTCCCACTTCCGAGCGGATTGTTCTTGCCATTCCGATGATTGGAGCGTAACATGGGTCGGTACAATTTATCTGCGATGATTTCGTGACCCATAGAACTCCAACTTGAAGACTCTCTATCAACGCCGTGAACGCTAGGAATTGAGAAAATCTGTCCGATGAGATATCGTTGAAGAATGGACTTTCGAGGTCGATCAAGGATAGGATATCTTGACCCGACGGAGGTGCTTGAGGGAATTGACAGATAGTAACTTCATAACCGTTTGAGATAAGCGCTGCTTCTACTTCTCGCAATTCGGTCCTAATACCGTCGGCGTAAAGAAGTGTTACTTTCTTCGTGATAGTAGCTGTGATCACGGGACGTGCTACAATATTAGCGAGAATCTGGTGTGGCTTCTCGTCATCGTAAACCACTGTCTCAGTTCCAGAAAATCCGGCTTTTCGTAGTTCTTCATCCCATCGTTCTGCTGAGATGAAAGGTTCTTCAATTCGGTTGTCGGCTTCGCCTACCCACCAACTAGCAGATAAGCCCTGAAAACAGATTAGTAACCGAATGCAGTCTATAGAGAAAGTAACTTACCATTATGAAATTGATCCATTTCGTTTCTGTAGATTTCGAGTTAGCAGCGAGACAGGAATTCAATGCACGTGACTTACCTGGGCAAAGCTCCTGCATAAATAAGCGACCATTTGGATGAAGCAATTTATGAATATTGTTAAGCGACGCTCCAACACTTGAAGTCACGTGAATGACCTGATATTACCATTAGCTAGATAACCCAAGACGAAAAAAAGAGGAGAACTTACATTTCTTGCAATAATCAAATCATAAGAGTTAGCCTCAAACCCTTGCTCAATCGGGTCTTTGTTAATATCAAGAACGGCATAATCTATACCCGCATATCTCTGAAACTTATTCTTTGCCGCGTCAAATAAGTCGGTCGAGATATCTGTGTATGTGTACTTGCGATATAATCGCTCGCCATACTCCGATTCAAGATTTCGCAGAATTGTCTCGGTAGCGACTCCTGTTCCAGCTCCAATTTCGAGGATATTCAAGTGTGGTTTGCCGTGTGTCAAAAGGTTGAAGAACTCTTTGTCATCGTAAGAACCACCAAATCCATATACACGGGTGAACAACTCATCTTTGAGAAGTAATTCTTCGGCATCAACTGTGCCGATGAGAATCTTCTCAAGGTTCTCGAGGATTCGAAGTAAGGCTTCTCCAACTGCTGCTCCATCTGTGTTCTGTGTTTGCTCGTAGATGTTGTGAATCATACCCATTCGAGAGTCCTGGTCTAAGTTCGACAATTCTGCAATATCTGGAACTAATGGGTAGTTACCGCTGAGAATACGTAGTTTCTGTTCTTCAATCCACGTCGTGAATCTGGTGAAGAATTGCTCATCAGACGTGAAATCGGTACTGGTAAGACGAGCGCTAGTCTCAAGAATACACAATACAGTGAGTCTCTCAATGAGAACATGTACATCTCGAACGTTCTTAGAAACCTTTATCAAGTTTTTCTCTTCCAAGAAATCGATATCGGGTTTCCACACGAGTTCTACTCCCGCGTGGGGATCGGAATCGGGATTCGCTTCTCCTTCCACGGGAGAAAGTCGTAACCCCTTAAGTTCAAGAACGGTCTCGCCATCTACGGTTCCATATGCATTACCCGTAATCACGTTTTGCTTGGAAGTTGTTTGAGCCTGTATACGTATTTCTTTGGCGCTGGGTCGGATGTATAATTCGTCGATGTAAGTCGGTATACAGAGATGATCGAAAACACGAGTTTGGCCTTTCGCAAGGGCAACACTGAAGAGTTGGATACAGAGATCAATAGTTGCTGGATGAAGCGCGTAATGGGATTCCGAGACTTTGCACTCGTCTATGACGCTTGCGGCAGCGATGTTTCCTGTAACTCCGGCTGAGATGTCCTTCAAGCCGACAAAGTTCCCGCTGTAGTTGAGGCCGACGTTGGACATGGTTTGGTACCATCTTGGACTTGGGACTTTTCTTGGGAGATCTGGGATTTCGTCGTGGATGGTAACTGAGGTTTCGGAACCGCCTCGTACTTGACCTATGCAGTGCTTTGTCCATGTGGTGCCACTGTATGAGGAAATTGTGAAATCGTGCCATACGGAGTCTAGACTGACGGTTACTCGGCTTGGAGAGAGGTAGGTCATTACCTCCAATTCTCTGGAATCAGGGAATACCATGGCCTTTATTGGTTTCATATTAGCAAGCATTGATGTGAGGAGGTTATGTTTCAACTTACAGCACTGATGGTAACATTCCTGACGGTATAGTCCTCCAAACCAGTCAGTTGACGAATCGCTTCCCCAACTGTGGCAATATAACCAGCACCGGGGAACACAATGTCAGTGTGGAGTTTGTGGTCCTCAATCCAAGGAACATTGTCGATACTGATAATATTTCTCCAAGTGGGAGTGAAATCATTAGCCATAGCCACGCGACTTCCAAGTGTATCGTGATGAGGAAATTCCTTCATACGGTAAGCTTTCGAAATCCGACTTTCTTTCCAATATTTGCCCTCATAATGCCAAGCGTAAGTTGGGAGGTTCGTAAGAACGGTTCTACTTGGGTTTGTCCCCAAGAAATCGACTTCATAACAGTGACAATGAAGTTGACCAATAGCCGATAGAAGACTTCTTGTTGCATTGGCATTTCGTTGCAGTGTGGCGACGTAATTGGGATTCACACTTGAAGTCTTGAAGATTTGTCGCAAGGGACCTGCTAATGCTGCATGTGGTCCGATTTCCAGGAACACACTTCTCTGCATGCTGGGATTTAGGATGTTGTTTACAGCTGTGTGGAAGAGAACTGGGGATTCCAGGTTTGCTCTCCAGTAATCGGCGTCAAGTTGGCCAGCTTGGGTGATTGGTGTTCCTGTGACACTCGACATCATTGGAATCGTAGGTGCACGACTAGCGACTTTGTCTTGAAGAAGGGCCTGGTATTCCTCTCCATAAGCTTTCATATGATCTAATACTATTAGTAAGGTCTCAATGAATTCTTATCAAAGTACTCACGAGAATGGTATGCTTTTTCCACTCGAAGAAGACGGACGAAGGCCTCCGGCTTGGCTTCTTTCAGAGAAGCCATCACTTGTTCAAGTTTGTCCAAATCTCCGGATATCGTGACACTTTCTGGACTGTTTTCACATGCGATTACGACACCAGTAGTAAGATATGGCGTGACTGCTTCGCGGCCGAGACCTACTGCTGCCATTCCACCTGGTTGACTTTGACTTTTGGTGACCTGGCCACGGTAATATGCAATAAGAATTGCCTCTTTGGCAGTAATCGCGTTAACAGAATAGGCTGCTGCAATTTCCCCAGAACTATGACCGACGACGCAGCGAGGGGTTACTTTCCATGACCGCATGAAATTGACGATCCCTATTTGGACTGCTGTGCACAGTGGCTGCGAGAATTCTGCTTTATCGAGAGAGCTTGACTCCTGGGGCTTCAAGAGTTCCGCTAATTCTGTTAGAGATATCTTAAGTATCTAATTGAGGAGGGAGGTGCATACCTTCGATGGTCCATGAAGGTGGATGTGGACAGCTAGCAAGAATCGCGTCCATTTCTCTAATATCTTCACAGAATGAGGGGTAATTCTCAAACAGCTCTCGGCCCATACCAGCCCACTGTGCACCTTGACCTGTGAATACCCAGATGAGCAACGGTGAGGCGCCGCTCTTAGTTGGGGCTGGGAACTCCATTGTGTCCTTTCCGTCTGTAACAGCGAATGTGCGATACAACAAATGGTTTCGTCGGGAATTCAGTGTATAAGCAAGGTCGCCTAAAGCAACATCACCAGTTTGAACCAATTTCTGGTAGTTCTCTGTCGTTTTCTTGAGAGACTCCGCATGATTTGCTGAGAAGACGAGTAATTCCGGGCGAGATATAGTAGCTTTGGGGCTAGCAGATCTACCGACGCCGAACGATGCAGCAGAATCCATAATAATATGCTGTTGACTTGTCAATTTGGTTATTATATGGGAATGGAAAGGCTTCCTTACAGCATTTGCACCTGCAATTCCAAATGAGTTCACACTGACTCTTTGAAGAGCGGAGGTTGGCCATGGACTAGCTTCTTTTGCGACAGAAAGCTTAGCACTCTCCCATGGAATCTTGGGATTGGGCGTGTCGAACAGCATGTTTGGTGGTATGGTGTTCTTCTCCAACGCTAGTACCATTTTAATGGTACTGGTCAATCCGGAGGCACCCTCTCCTGTGCGAAATTTAGTTCATTCCTTTACTAATGGCCCCGAGGGGGCGGGGGGATTTCCACGTGGGATTTGAAAAGCTTCTTGAACTTTTGTAAAGATGACTTACCATGTCCAACGTTGGGTTTGACCTATTACAAGATTAGCGAGTGGATCTCCCTTGCATTAATTTCGGGGGTGAGAGGAAGTTTTGGTAGCTCTAGCGTCTAGCGTCTAGCGTCTAGCAGTCCGAGAATTATACGAAGAATAGATAAACTTACTGAGCCAATGATAACTCCATCCTTTCCAAAGATTCTGGCAACAGCACTGGCTTCCAAGGGGTCCCCGACGGGAGTACTGGTAAAAACACATATATCAGCACGCTATTTCTCGACATATCCAAGAGACGTGAGGGTTTAAGTTTGGAACTTTTTGCTTACCCCGTGCCATGACACTCGACCATAGCAGTTTGGGAAAAGTCATTGATACCAGCTTGCTGATACGCCTTTCGAATAACGGCTTCATGGGCTTCGGTGTTAGGTAATGAGATTCCTGTAGTTTTCCCGTCGCTGTTTGTCGCAGAGCCTCTAATGATACTTCTGATTGGATCGCCATCTCTGAATTGTTCTGTTAGTACGACTCTTCTACTGTATCACAAGTGATAGCCGAGCTTCTTATGGGTGCGAGTAACAAACCTGATTGCGTCACTTAATTTCTGTAGATGATAATGTAGTCAGTGTTACTGATGCGAAGAATGATTATATAGACGACCTGGATAGCCAGAAAGCTGCATATGATAGATAAAAGAATGTTTCAACTCTCCTAGACAACCTGCACAAAATTCAGAAACCTGGAGAGTACACACCTTGATATAAATAGCATTAATGGCTTCACCTCGAGCATATCCATCGGCGCTCGCGTCAAATGATCTTGACTGTCCCGAAGGAGAAATCACCCCTGTAGCCTCAGAGTCAGTTTCCATTCTCGATCACAATTTGATGACGTTCAAAACGTTTCGGCGACAGGTGAAGCGATTTTGATTTCCGAGATAAGTTCAAGGGAAAAAGGGGCCCAAATTGCCACTAACCTTGTTCTGTCATGCTGATGGACATTGCTGGACTGTAGAACTATCAGTTAATCCTCACTTCTACCGAAGAGAAAAGAGTTAGAAAAAGATGAATTCAACTAATACTTACCCTATTATTAAATTTGTTCCTCCTACCACGGCACTATCACAATCGCCATTTCGAATAGCAGCGCATGCAGTGTGTATTGCTATCAAACTGGAGGAACAGGCTGTTTTGAATGCCATGCTACCGTGCGAGTGGATTAGTCAAGTTGGCCTTAAGAGGAAAAAGCAGGAGCAAGCGGGGTTGTGTCGCTAACCTTGGTCCTTTGAAGTCAAACTCGTAAGATACACGATTTGGAATAACATAGTCTCCATGACCAGTGAGTCTGTAGATACCAGTGTCTTGGGGATCTTTCTGCTGAATATCATGCCAGTCTTCCCCGAAGGTTCCAACGTAACAACCGATGTTTTTGCCTCTCCAATTGGTCTGACCTGCGGATTCTAAGCACTCCCATGTTACCTCCAGAAGAAGTCTCTGCTGAGGATCGAGTCTAACGAGCTCGGCTTTTGACAGATTGAAGAATGCTGCATCAAAATCACCCAAGTCGAGTTCTTCCAAAAAGTAGCCGGAGTTGGCTACCATCGTGTCGTGTTTACGGTATTTGTTGTAGTATGCTTCACTGTTCCATCTGTCTTTTGGAACATCGCAACGTGCGTTTGTCTTGTTGACGAGAAGATCCCAGAATGATTCTGGAGAATGAACTCCACCAGGTAGTCGAGTAGCCATGCCGACAATTGCGATAGGCTCGACGCCTGTATCTTGTACATTTTCATTAGTATTAATCGATCCATCACCATTAATTACTACATTGCCATTCGTTAGTTCACTTTCACCATTAGTAGCGCTTTCATCGACATTGTCACTGGCGTTGTTCGTCCCATCGACGTGAAGTTCTGTGTGTCCATCAATCATTGCGAGTGTTGAACATGTGTATAATCAATAAAAGTTTCAAGAAAAAGAAGGTAAAAATTGAGAAGGATAAAGTCCACGAGAGCCATTTTTTGATAGCAACTCGCCTGGATTAAATAGAGACATAGAGATATTGTAAAGTCCAGCAACAAAGTCCGAGATTTGATGAATTGCATCTTCGCCCAAGGTCTCGGCACGTACGAGCTTCGGGGGATCGACCTTGGCAGGGAGGAAATTTGCCCCAAAAAAGATCTCAGGATCCACAATTTTCAGGGGAAAGAATAACCCCAGAGCATCAGAAAAGATGCCTCCGTTCGATCTTCAAAGCAGAGCGTTGATAGATCATATGATGCAATAGATTTTGCTGGAGTAGCGTAAGGCCCTTGGGATTAACATGAATGTCTGCAGACAGTTATAAAACCTATTGAATTTGGGCTTACTTCTTGACGTATATCAGTGTTCTCTTTCGCTCACCCCGTCTTGTCATCCCAGCTTTTGCTTGACTCGATTGACCTTCGGAACCCACCCTCCTAGTGCTTATTAGTGGTAAGGCTTGTATTGATGGTGCTGGCAGCGGGGTTGGTCTCAAAATATCTCCTTCATATTGAAGTTCATTTAAAGCAACAACGAAAAGGATTCCACGAGTTTCTTTTCCAAATAGCTCTGATAATATTTCCAGTTACACATGACATCTCTCGAATACACAAAACGCTAAAAGTTGCGCGTTTAAAAGCTCTTTTAGCTGTACTCCGCAGGATGGCTCGTGGTTCAACTTCGAGAAGGAACGTGTATTGGCACGGAGGGCACGACAACCTAAAGGCCGTTTTGTGCCCTGTGTACTGCCCTGAGTGGCTAGCTATAAAGTAGTTGAGCAAAAAAAGGAAGAAGTAAAGATACAAAAATTCCCCCGCCGGGCAGATTGAAAGTCCGGACCGCATTGCACCAGATAAGACTTTGACCCACTTTACCTACACAGGCTTCTCTGGGGAACTTTAAAGTCTTTTGGAGCTTGATGTCTATTTAAGGTATCACATTGCGTAATCACCATTTTTCGGCACTAGCACAACTGCCGGTAACCTTAATGACAAAGGCAAATAGTGCCATCTTTCTGTCGTATCGTGTGTTCCCCACGTGGCACAGCTATCTTTTTCTTTTTTCTTGAAAGGCATTATCACGACATGTAACCTTCTTGACTCTTGAAGCTTCTATAATACAGTCTTACTAAGAAATAAAGACTACTATTAGTCCTTAAGCACAAGCAGTCGAGATATCTTTAACGTGCGAGTTTCTCTTACATAATGGTAATCTTTGAGATCTATGCGATTTGCACACTTATCTAAATTTGGATTCTTAGCAAATCAATAGTAAAATGGTGGATTTCTATGTAGTAAAACCTGACCACTGTATATTATACAGCTACTTGAAGCGGAAGATAAGATTTCTATAATACAAGACCAACAAGTCCCTTGGATGGTTCCCGTAGCTGTGTGAACGCTTGCAGTATGAAAAGATATAGAAGACCAAACACCATAGAATCGTGGTTGACGACAAAATCCATTCCATGCAGATGATAATTTGTCGTTCCACCATAGGAATTCATAGGGTGACGATAGAAAGTTAAGCGAGCGGAAATTTGGAAAGATTACACTAAATAAACCTGGCTTATCAGGAATTGAATTCTGACGAGATCCCCAAGAGCCAAATCTAAGCACCTGTATCAGACACTAGACATGACAGATTCGGTGGAGTTCTGAGAGTGAAACCACGGTTATCTAGCAGATCCTTTGCATGTAGTCCGGAAGAACGATACGCACGTCACGTAAACAGGAAGGAGAACGTGTACGAAGGAGCAAACCTGGAAAATTCAAAATATCTACTGTACAGGCAACCCCTTTACGAGCTTATTTGAACCTTTCAAGTGAACTAGGCTTCTTCTGACTAAGTGACGATTAGTCTCGTTCGTGTCCATGAGCGGCATCATCATGGCACTTTAAAAGCCAATTTTCTGAGATTTCTGGGACACCATATAGTCTCAACATACGAAAATGGTCTATTTTTCACGGGATTGAGTGCAAAAACTTGAACAACTGCAGACTCGGCTAATAGAATTGATTGCAAGAAGAGAAGAAATCCTCAACAAGGTCCATCTCTTACATTGATTCGGTAACTGGTCTGTGGTGGTGTGCCATACAGTAATTATGAAAGGTTACATAAATGTATGTCAATCACCTGGTCTGACTCGATAACAATTAATCACTCACATCTGTACCCCCTCCAAAATGGCTAGGCATTAATTCTGTAAGTTGATAAGCTGATAAGTTGATCCGATGATTGATAGTAACAAACCTGCAACGCTTGACATTCACTCAAGGACAAACATACTACCATCCCAACCATAAGCACGATTCAAACGTCTTCCAATACGTCTGGCACTGCGAAAGGGTATCTTGCCAATGGGGTGCGGTTCATGAAATTGAATACTTCTTTCAGCCCCTAGTGATGCTGGAGTGAATTGCCAAATGGAACCATAGAGCTTTTCTGGAGTGAAGCCAATTGCAGACATGGCAAATAGAAAGTCGACCCATGAAACTTCACCCGGGGTATTTGTTTGCGAAGGATTGAAGAATAAAGTCTTGAAAACCTTGAACACTCGATTCTTGACTCGAAAGAGTGGTTTTGCCGCTGAATTAGTATCCAATAGGTCCTCTTGCTCAGTTCGACTGGCGTCTACCGAGGGTTTATTCCTAGTGCCACGGGTTTTTGTCTTCGCTTTTGAAGCAGATGGGGTGAATGTGGTTTCCGGGTTAGATGGCTGGAGGCTCAAATTTGAAAACGAATCTTGTAGTGGCTGGATAGCTTTAGCGGTATTTTCCAATTGGATTGGCTCAATCCATTCGGATGTTCGCTCTAAGTGGTGAGTGTGTTCAAACAAATTACCCACAATCTGCTGTGGAGATTGGCCTATCCGGCGCTGAACATATGTATCTACAGCATTCCAGAATATATCAAGATTTATTTCTGCCTTTCGCATTTGAGTAACGTTTTCTTTGGTTCTTCGCTTATCTGAAGGATACGAAAATCGACCAGCGACTGGACCTCCTAATGTGCCAAATGTTGCGCCTTCAATGGCAGGAATAATCTGTTGCGTAGGCGATATTCGGCGGGTTAAGTCGGTCATGACCTCATCTTTATAGGGCAGACCTTCTTCCTCGAGTACTGCCGCCCACGGTTGATATATGTCGAGTTCGTGCCGAATCCTCCCAATCAGTCCTAGGTCAGAGAAGACTCGGGATACCCAAGGTGACATGGGAGACATGCCGGCAGCATCGCTTTGAGCTATGTACTCTATCTCATCAACGATTTTGGGTAATCCCAAGAGAAATAGCTGTCTTTCATCCCAAAGTTGGAAAAATAACCATACCAGGGGGTTTAGCGCCGACTTGGATTGAATACCAATCATCGTAGACCCAGGAACATGAGGCTGACGCACGAACTGTGAACGCATGGGAGGAGATGCAACCAGACCATGCTGAAGAACATGAATAGGGTGGTTCTTTGCAAAATCTAGTAACTGCTCTAGTAGGACCAATGCTTTGAGATACTCGACAGGCAACTTTTCTCCAGGTTTGATATCCTCGCAGTATTTCACCTGCAGGAGTGCAAGTTCGTTGAGGACTTTCGCCATTTGATCCCATACCACCAGAGACCAGTATGCATCAGTTATCACGTTCCCAATGACCCGATCCCAAAATACAGATTGACCCAAAACGGGGTGCTGGCGTCCCTTTGTATCTAATAGTTGCTCTTGACGATGCTCGCCCCATTCTTTGAGGAAGCCAGCGAAGTATCCAGGATCTTCACGCATACTATAAATATGGTCTTCCGCGCTCGAACGTCTGGCAGCCGCAATTAGGCCAAGACGACGGAAGTCAACACGAGCGGATAGACGATAGGGGGCCTCAGCAGCCACGGAGCTGATGAGACTGTATTCGGCACCGTCAGCCAATGATGGGGGATCTGGTTTAATTGGTGCCGCCAGCAATGTATTCGAGTCAAAATCGTGTAGTATCTCGCGACAACAGTCTACAAGGAAGCCGAGTATGCGTTGCTGAATTTCTAGAATCATTAGTCCTTCTCCTGGCTGGTGCGCAATTTGTGTCATCATCGCATTGAAAGCTTCATCATCGTCATCCCAGGAGACTAGTCGACCGTAAGTATCCACACTCTCTCCCAGAAGATACATAGTATAGCAGTTGAGAAATGGTGGGAACACAGCTTGACTAATGTGGCCAATTCTCATCGCCTCAAAGTCCGCGTGAGCGAACATGCGTGGGGGATTGCGGCCTCGGCTGTTGAGCATCAGCAGCAGCGTCTTGCCTCGAACCAGATCCTCGACATTGATATACGGCCACATATACCAATCTCGATATTCTCTTCTTGATCCCTCGGATAGTATCTTGGGTCCCTCGCGGCGCAGAGCCTCGAAATCAGGTCGATGCATGGTTGCTATGTTGGGCCATGCATTTGTGACAATATTCGTACGGGCTTTTTTTGTCTTTTTCACCCACCGTTTCCGCAGTGTCAACTCGTGTCGCTCCAATATATCTTTAAGAATGACCCATTTGAACAGCAGATCTGTCGATCGTTCGCGAGCCTCTAGGGTGACTTCCTCTGGGGTGGGAGTAGAGGAGGGAATGGGCAGACCCATTTCAGAAAAGTCCTCCCGGGAAAGGTTCGAGTAGAAATCACTTGCTATTTTTATGAGTTTCGTATTTCCTTGATGATAGGGGCTTCACTCACCGTCCATGATGAGTGCCTAATGTTCATCTGAAATTGTTGGTACAAAAGACTGTTAGGTCCTAGGTTGTTGGTTGAATAATAGATGATGATTTCAGAAGGACTAGCTACTTGATTATATAGTAGGATATTTGGTGGCGTTACTAGGGTTCGTCAGCTCGCCAGGGCTGATCACGTGATCCCTCCCAAACTGTGCCACATTAAGATCCTATTCACTTATCCTTATTCCATATACGCCACATCCAGAACCTATTCACTATATCCTTTAATATTCACCTATCCCACGTCGCAACAGAAATAGATTGTTTGCGGTTGGGTTGCCTAGGCATAGCCCGTTGTTGGTGTTAAGCTGTAGAATGCTACGCTGCGGGTAATTGTGCCAAGGAAATGAGGAGTGGGCCTTGGCAGAGTTTTCACCTTTATTTAAGCTGGTGCTTTCTGCACTTCTCCCATCTGTAGTTGTTCCAAAATAACGGTTGGCCAGAGGAGGGAAGTCGCGAGCTTGGGCTTCGGCTGGGCTTCGGCAGACAATCAGGATTAAGGTTGTGTTCACTTAGAAATGACCTTTTCACCAAAGATATCAAATAAGATACAACCTAATAAGATCAATTGAATTTATCTCAGTTTCACCTTGGAGTTAGGAGAAGGCACGTTATATGAATGGTCCAACTCTGCGTAAAGTTGCCCCCTGCTCTCGCTTAACAGAGCGCATCCTCTAACAACACCCACCAATCAAAAATCTGGCATTGTTTTTGTTTAGAAACATCATGACTGGTTGGGTGGCCCAAGGTACGCAGGCACGCGGTGGACATAAAAAGCGGGGCTTTTTTGTCTATGCGTGAACATCGCTTATTCATCAAAATCACGTATATTTTCATAGCACTTTAATATAAATATAATAGCAACAAACCAGTAGATTTAACCAATTTGAAGTTATTTCGGACGCTCTAGCTAGTGACTACCTAGGTATTTATTTTTCTACCCTAGTCTATAACATCTTATAGAAATCGTGTTTTAATCGTAAAAAAAGGGTACTTATAGCATTTACTATATTGTACTACCTAGGTATCTTATGACGTACTAAATGAAAGGGTGATGAAAACGCACAGACAAAAAAGTCCCGCTTATTTGGTCCACCGCGTGGCAGGTTGCACGTCTGGAATTGCAGCGACGCAGGGTGATCAGATACAGAGTCAAACACGTACTTTTGCTCGCCAAAATGGTAAATTATTGACGTGGTTTAGAAGGGGGATCTGACAGGAACGGAATCTAGTCTACCCACAAGCTTCAGTGCTGCACTTACACTCATTCTACTGTAAGTCTGTGATATCTCTAAGAAGTGTCCAGGTTTTAAAGAGTGTCCAGGGTTCGTTGTCAGAACCACTTTTCCTAGCCATTAAGCGAGCTGCTTTCCACAGAACAGTCCAATTACAGTATATGAAGCTGCAGCTGATTATTGGAATCTGGTGTGCATGAGAACGAAGGGTCTTTAGCCAATAGGAAGAAGCCTACCGTCCATATCGTTCCATACACGATTTCCACACCAACTACCTCGCATACTCCTTACAAAGGTATTCTTAAAGTGGCAAGTACAATTGCATCACCAGCAAAAGAGGCGACACACCTTTTAGTACCTGTTGGTTGATCTTTTATATCTGTCTACGTCACCTTTCCCTTACTTTTCGTTAGCACTATTCTCTTACACCTTTCAGAAAATTTATTCATCTCTTCTATCACCACAACTAATCACTCATTACTGTAACTTCTAAATAATGAGTACCTCTCTGGATCAACTAAAAAGTGCTGGTACGACCGTCGTGTGCGACTCAGTTAGTGTCCTTGATTGATCGCCTTGAATGCACCTTGTGCCTGAGAAACATCATTCTAACACTGTTGCTAGGGCGACTTCGCCACCATAGCAAAATATAAGCCTCAAGATGCGACCACAAACCCTACCATCATTCTCACTGCCTCCAAAAAGGTTGAATACGCCAACCTCATAGATAATGCTGTCGCATACGCAAAGAGCCAGAAGGCTAACCTGAACATCGATTCTCAAGTCGACGCCGCCCTCTATCGGCTCCTCGTTGAATTTGGCAAGGAAATCCTGAAGGTCATCCCTGGCAAGGTCTCCACCGAGGTTGATGCCCGCTTCTCTTTTGACACAAAGGCCACTGTCGACAAGGCTTTACACATCATCCAATTGTACCAGGAACAAGACATTCCCAAGGAGCGCATCCTGATCAAGATTGCTTCTACATGGGAGGGCATCAAGGCGGCTGAAATTTTGCAGCGCGACCACGGTATTAATACCAACATGACGATGCTTTTCTCCCTGCCCCAAGCAATTGCCGCTGCTGAAGCTGGCGCCTTTCTTATCTCACCATTTGTTGGCCGTATCCTCGACTGGTACAAGGCTCACACTGGTAAAGAGTATCCGAAGGAGGAGGATCCCGGCGTGGAGTCTGTCAAATCCATCTT
Source organism: Hymenoscyphus linearis (assembly GCA_900536425.1). Taxonomy (NCBI): domain Eukaryota; kingdom Fungi; phylum Ascomycota; class Leotiomycetes; order Helotiales; family Helotiaceae; genus Hymenoscyphus; species Hymenoscyphus linearis. Next base: position 388,109 of record UNPR01000004.1, on the reverse strand, counting down.
CAACTACTATAAGAAGTTTGGATATAAGACTATTGTCATGGGCGCCTCCTTCCGCAGCACTGGTGAGATTACAGAGCTGGCTGGCTGCGACTACCTGACTATTGTCCCAGCCCTGCTTGAGAAACTGTACAATTCCGACGAGGCCGTGCCGAAGAAGTTGGATGCTTCTGCCGCTAGCTCGCTTGATATTGAGAAGAAGAGCTATATCTCTGATGAGTCCCGTTTCCGCTTTGATTTCAATGAGGATAAGATGGCTGTCGAGAAGCTGCGTGATAGCATTAGCGGGTTCGCTGCGGATGCAGAAACCCTCAAGGGTATACTTAGGAGCAAAGTCCAGGCGTAGTATTGTGTGTTATCATAAGTCCAAAGTATATAGCTCGGCTAAAATAAGGAGATTGAATATGTTTTCACGTGGTCTGTGCACTTTATACACTGGAATTGAATTAGTTACTCCCAATCTGGTGGTTTCCTAGAGTCACGTGGAGATTTCTACTCCCATCGCTTCTGGAAAATCTCCATTGAGTCTATTGCTGAGATTACGTTACTACATACTTGCACTGAAGAATCAAACAAGATAATAAGCTTGATACAGCAAGTTGCTACGAAACTCTTGTCTAATGACCGATGTGCTAGTCTCATATAGAACGTTCAAAGTCATTTCTACCTTGCTTCGTAGCAAATACTTCAGGCCTAGTAACCAGGAGGTGGAGCATTACTCTCGGCAGGGAAACTATATTTGCTTTTGGAGTAGGATATAAAGAAAGATACATAGAAAAAGTGCTGTGACCTATTGGAAAAGCACACGGCTGGCCTGACTGAAACGAAGAAAGCATGAAATAAAAAAGCCGCGCAGATCTAATGAACAAAATATAATATCATTGAAGAATGACATTTCTGTATAGATCCATCAAATCGTACTTTGGCAGCATCTCTAGATCGCTTGGAACTGAAGGTAACCAAGAGACGTAAGTATCATTTCCTGTGAATAAAGGCGGTGCCTTGTTGGTGGATGCTTGGATGTTATAATCAAATATGCCCAATTTTGACAGTCTGGCGATGATCAAATTTCGTGATCTTTATATATATTGCTGTAAACAAGTCTCTTTCAAGGTGACTAGTCTCTGAAAAGCTTGTGTCAGGACCGTGTTTCGAGGCCGTGCGCGCTTAATTTTTGCAGTAATTTGAACTCCAGGGATAATTAATGGTGGTGATTGATTTCCTCACTTCGCATGATGTCGATGAAGGAATAGCTAGGGTTTTCATCAATCCGTGGGAGATCTCGTTTGGATTGAGATTTTGTACGCTCTAGGAAATTAGCTGTATCAATCAAGCTGCTAGAACTGCTATTAACGAACACACGAACTATTCATAATTATGGACTGAGGGACTCGGTTAGGGACATTGGCAGCAGGCAGCAGGGGACTTGGACAGGGATATAGTAGGAATTCAGGTGCCTAGGAAGGGAAGTACGAACGCATGTAGGTTAATTTCTCGAAGTATTCTAACCGGTCCGAGTACCTAATATATACTTTTACGAAAATTTTAGGCTTACCGATCCCAACCTAGATAGTAAGATGTCGTGGGAATAGAGTGTTATTTGTTCATTCCCTACTCTACGCAGTCCCGAGAGACACACCCCATGCCTTGTTTAACTACAATGTACAGGTACCTCGTATGGTTAGGTATCGTCCGCCTAGTGAGAGTGCTGCCCACAATTTCTCCTCGCCCCTTTGAATCAAGGGTTATTTGGTGTATTATAAGTCTATTTTGTAGTCCCCGAAAGAGATAGTGTAAAGTGTAATTTCTAACAATCAAAAACAGGTCGTATAACACTCTCTTTTCGTTTGACTTCACTTTACTACTATAATTAATAACTTTAATTTAATTGGCTGAATTGGCTAAAATATACTTTCTTCACAGTACTACCTACCAACATTGTACGAGATAACCTTTAATTTAGGGGTGGAGAGTACCTGTAAGGACTTAATTGTTCGTATCTGTCGGTCCTCTGTGCCTATGTCTCTTTCGCTATATATCCTACTATCTCTGTTAGTATTTGTATACTTACTCTAAGTACACCCCTACCTACTTGTTCTCTCTGCTCTGGGTAATTACGACTCTAGGTGTAAATAGTTGCGAGCGTAGAGTGAGGACGGACTGACGATTATGGAGAAATATAGAGGGGTGTATGATTTCAGCCATAGGAGTCTTCAAACTAGGGGCAGAATCGGAGTGGAACTAGGGGTCTATAAATAGAACATCCGTGCACCTGCAGGGTAGTACGTATATGGTGCTCTTCCCTGGTATCTTCGGTGGTACTTTGACAAATTGGCGCTCCTGAACCATTCGCAACCATCTAGGCTAATATTGTACACACATCAAGCTAATGTTATCTCAAAAACAGTCTACTTTGAAGCTATAGCTAATTTCAGTATATATATTAAATGACTGGGATATGCTGTTGACCTTTGCTTCGAGGAATCTCCTGGTAAGACTGTAGTCTACAAGGCAGAATTTCACGAAAACCAAACCTCTCAAGTCCTCAAACCCCTTTTGACTTTCACCTCATTACTTCAGTATGATACCGCGATCGTTCCTCAGGGGATTACTAGCTACATTGCTAGTAATACCTTCAATCACTCAGGCATCCCGTGCCAAATGTTCTAGCATACAATGCTGTTACAGGCGCGATTTTACACCACGAATCAACAGGGATTTATCGACAAGTAGCTCCATCATTATCAAATTACCCAGAGCACTCACGGAGATCGCCAACGATAGAATAAGGAGCGAGTTTGTTAGTCAAACGGTCAACTCTCTTGCCTCAAATGACAAAATTTATAATGACTTGAGGCCTTCTGCTATCAAGAGTACTTCGATATGGCGTCCATTTACGGGCAGGGGAAAATATCGTCAGACTTCTTTCAAAGTTGGTCTTAGATATCTTTCGGGATGTACGGCCATTGTAATGATCGGACACGGTGGAATCTGGGCGGCCCATTTCTTTGAAGACTCGGGGATGGATCCAGAAAACGAGGGTTATGTTAGGAAACTGCTATCTTCCGGTAGTCAGAAGTTCGATTCTTTCACGAACCACTTTTTGGAATTGAATGGTTCACCAAAAAGCGGCCCAGGAGATCCTCCTGAAGTTTTCATCATCACTCCCGCGAAAGGACTAGGGGGGCCACCGGTGAACTTTGACCCCAAATTAGCCCCGGACATTAGATCCTCGGACGAGATTGGTTATGATGATACCCAACGGCAATGGCCAGAAGCATACGATGATATTCACCGGGAGATACAGAGTCATTGGCCACTGCTCAGTATTCGTGAGCACCGATATCATGCGCTCAACAAAGACAATAGCTTAGACAGAAGCAAACTGAGGTACGGCCCTGAGGGGAAAATTCTTTTTGAGTATGATTCAAATGGGAAGGGAACTGGGGAATTTGAAATTCGACTCCATCTGGAGAATAACGAAGTCCTCCGAACGGTTCTCCCTACAATCTGGTGGCTGAAGTGAGCCATCCCAATTATTGTTCTCCATCCAACTTTTCAAATTTCGTGTTGGGCTTAAGGGGAAGCGGGTTTCCGTTCTCATTATGTAGCGATTGATGATCCAGTTTCTTATGTGGAAAATCATTATACGGGAATGAGGATCTTAGCAAGCTAGTATGCGGCAATCTAAGAATATAAACACTGTCTAGGAGCAACTAGAAGTATTTCATGCCTCTGCATTACCACTCTGACTCTCATCCACTGAATATATTTCGAGACTATCCCTTACTGCCTTCGAGGTTGCATAATCGAGAGGCCGAAGCCCATTATTTTCCCTGACCTCCGTATCTGCACCTCTCCCCAGTAGCCACTTTACTCGCAGGAAATATCAAAGTGTAGGCCCCTCACAGTGCCCGTCCACGAACGGCCTCGTGAAGAGCTATACTGGCCTCGGTCATTCGTAACTAGATCTCTCACAGCCGCGGGTGACGGGCTCGGTGTTGTCCAAAACTTCAGTACGATCGTTGATATCTACCCCACCTCCCTATGTAGCAATAGATCCATATAGGCACGTATCATAGTCGACAATACTAGTTGTCACATGAAAAAGGTTGGCTTGATATCAGCACCGTAATCGATGAGCACTTCAAGAATTGCAAGACTTTCACAAAACCGGAATGGAAGATGCCCAAACCAGATCGAGAATTTGGGTCCGCCCCGTTTGAGAGAATACATTCAACTAGGTTCTTGTTCTTATTCACACCCTTGTTCATAATCAGCCTTCCAGTTGTTCAAGTAACACATGTGTTTTGCCATATCCTAACACCCCCGGACAATCTTTTATATCTAAACCATATTTGAAAAGTACTTCAAATACCCGAATAACAGTACATACGTCTTTGTGCTGTGTTGCTGTATATACTGCTCTTATTGGCATTAGCACCATACTCAACAAACATTCGCTCAGAGATTTACTCTGGGCGTCTATTTCCTGGAGCAGTGTAGGTGGTTCTGGTGATGGAGAGCAAGTGCTATCGGGAGAACTATTGTCATCATCGTAAAAAGGTGGCATGATGGTAAGAATTATGTCGGTACGTTTCTGTGAGGTTTTAGGTATTTGACTTGTTTGATCTGTCAGATTTGTGATAGAAGTCGTTAGGTGTTTGTAAATAGTTGGTTGAATCGGGGTTAAGGAGGACTTATATCGGCGTTATCTTAAACTAAAGCAGAATGAGGCCACAGGAATCATAAGAAGTGGCATTTCTGCTGAGAGCAGATGCTAGAGTGAGAGAAACGGCAAGTATTGCAAGGATGTATGTCAGGAGGTGCATTTTCTCTTGCTGGGTGTGGTGCGAGATTGTCAAGGAGGTAATATGGAAAAGAGATTTCTTGAGCTGAGTCTTGAAATAGAGTGTGAATAGTGAAGCAGTTGTGATTCCAAGCATTTATACGCTTTTGCCAAAGCATCAAAAATCCAGAACCATCCATCACAGCACCCTAAAAAGGAGTGTAACTTGTTTCCTTGCGTTGTTCTTGTAGCAATTCGAAGACCTCACCCCCACGTGGAGAGATTGCTCGCCATCAATATTCATCTGCGTCTACTCGAGTATGTACGTTTGGAGCTTTTAGTTGGTCGTATCCACTTTTGGTCTTTGAACTTGTTTAGATTTACTTGCGATAGGTCTAATTTTGCCTTCTAATACAGATAAGCTTTAAACCCTGGCTTATTTTAGAAATTATCACTTTAATAGGGAATCGCACCTAAGAATCGTAACGTACATATGTAGCAACGAGGGGGTTGTTCTTTTTGTAGCTAATGATAAGTTAAAAGTCAGCTAAACCATTGATTGGCCCTGTTGTGCTAATATTTATACAGAATATCTGTAGTAACATTGATTTTGTCTTATGGAGCTGCTGCGTATCACGTCATTCAGATTGCCTAATCTTGTTGACAACCAAGGTTCTTTTATGTCTGATGTTTTATCACATACTAAATGAGGAACATACGAATGCTCGTTTTGAGACGCCAGTAGAGGCCGCAACCCTTATCACGTCTCATAGCAAAAACCAAAAGAGGCATTGAAAATCCTTTTCGATTCTGGTGTGTGTAACGACAATCTTTCAAGATAAGCCCGTTCACCCGATACTTTAGATTTTAGGAAATCAGGTCGAGGGTTCATGTCACAATGCTCATGCAAAACAGAAAGTTTATCTAGCATAATCCTTCAGGATATTGAGTTCGGCTGAAGTATTTTGGAGATGCTCTTGAAGGTGAAACAACTGTCGAGCTCCTCCCTGTTAGTGAACTCAGACAAGCACAACCCTATCGAGTGAATCATATTACTACTTGTGTCATAGAATGAAATCAGAGGAGACGGAAAGTTAGCACAAAAGGAATATATGTATGTATCATGTGCTACTATAACAGTAGAAAATATCCAAAGCAAACTCGCTAAAACATTGTTCAAGGTCACGTCATCCCTGGACGTGACGAAGGAATTGGTAAATATCCACATAGTAATCCTAATCCGTCCACCAAATTTCCAAATAGCGTTCCATTAAATCATTCCATTAAACCGTCCCTCTTCTTTCCAATAGTTCCCGTTCAGTTCGCTGGAATTCTCGAGTGTTCATTTTTGATCTCATTTCTGGGAACTTTGTTTTTCCTCTTGAGAATAACAACGGCAATATAGGCAACGCCCATAACACCAGCCACAACACCGTATGCAATCTTTCCTCCATCGGAGTTGTCTGCCAGATTCAAGCCGATACCCCCATTGATAACAGCGAGGATCATCAAGGCGCGACCGTACCAAATGTGGAAATGCGACACAGGAGTTCGAGACTGGTATTTCACAAACATAAAGTGATGCGCCAGACCAAAGAAAGGCTGGAGAATAAGGAGAGCAACGATTGCAAGTCCAAAAGCGAAGTGAGTCTCGGAGAAATCCTGATATTCCAGTTAGTATTGCATTCGGGTGGAGTGAAACATGTTACTCACCAATCCATAATCATTTACAAAGATAATTCCAATCGCCATACCAGCGATCATCAGAATCAAACTGATTACTTGGATAGCGGCATGTACCCATAAATTTCCTCCCAATCTCATAAAGATTGTTCCGAGAGGAAATAAGATCACGACGGCGACTCCCATGAGAATACCATGTGCCTTTTGTCGGTCTTGAGCTTTCTTCATGGCACCACTCATGCTTGCACCAGCAAATGCGCCAGAATTCGAGCCGGAATCCGAGCCGGAATCTGAGCCGGAATTCGATCCAGAACCTGGTCTGTTGTCAGCGGGAGGTCCACCAAAGTTGGGTCGTCCTCTATTGTTGTTACCTTGACCGGGGGAGGTAGTGACTGCAGCGGCACCAACGAAGGGATTGCTATCAGAGTCCATAGTTGCCTTGGTAAGGTCAAAGTTCATTTGAGTGTATGCAGAGTGCTGATTTATCGAAGCTGAGAGGGAATTCGTGTTCAACGCAGATCCTTGGCTCCATGCAGCAATCCAAGGGGACGAGGTTGATGTGCGGGCTGATTGTAATCGACAAGTCGTACCTGTTTTCTTGTTAATCGTAGTTCCTCATCTCATTTTGGACGAGTTCCAAACTAGCAGAGTTGTGGAAAGGGTGATCTCACAATGAACGTTTGCTACCATCTTTCCGTTGACGATTCCACTTCCTTCCAAAAGTGTGAGTCCAGACTGTAACGTATTATCCAATTGAGGTTGGACGTGACCCCTTCCTGCCCTTCCGCTTATTGTGACATTGTTATTTCCATTCGCATACATCAAAAAAATGGTGGCACCGGCCATCTGTTCTCCAATTCCTAATCCTACCCAACTATATGACGTTGGGGCAGAGAGGGAGAAATATATTCCTCCCTGGGAGGTGGCAGATATTGCCGAATTTGAGGGGATTCCCACACTGTAACTCGGTCCATTTGATGATGTACTGAATGTTGCGAGCGCAGATGTGAGTGGAGCTAGAGGGGTGAAGTTAATACCTAGAGAAAATCCGGGGAAAGCGGGGAAGATTGCAATGAAAAGAAGTGAAACTTGGGGACGTACCAACTGTTGCAGCCGCAAAGCCGATAGACTTAAAGAATTGCATCTTGTAGATATATTGTTGTTGATTGATACTGCTATTTCGAACAGTCACACAACACGGCCAATTTCCTTTAACCTTCGAGTCTTACAAACAATTGAATTCCTTGTAGAGATGGCTCGCTTAATGACTGAAGCTGGAGCTATGTACTACTCGAGTAATGGGTACGGAATGGTGAATCAATGACGCGGAGCTAAAAGGCGCCTTACCGAGGGTGGCTTGATAAAAAAGAGCGAAAAGGGAAAGAAAGAAGACGAAACGCCCAACTTAAGTATTTTGCAATAATAACAATGAAGAAAAATAAATGGAGTTTCGGATTGCAAGGAGGTACGCGGAAGACACTCAGTCTAAGCCACCACCACCACTTGGTGCATGGGTCCAGGCTTGTTGATTTGCTCCCAACGCCCAGGGACAACTTCAGCCATTTTTACCAGACAGCGCCCTTCCACGGAAAAGATCCACTTGTCAGCATGGGCCGGTGGGCGGAAGTCAAAACCATATTAGATATTCGAGGTGGATGATTGGCCTAAATGGTGGACGAAAAAGGGGAAAGGCTGATCGTAGATTGTGCACCACTCGCTCCACTCCCTTGCCAAGGAGAGCAAGTGCATTTGGACCGCCATCGACATCATTCCACGCTTTTGATACTACTGTGAACGCGTAATTGTTTGAGAGAACAGATCCCCAGGGGAAGATGACGGAAGTCCGTTGGAGCATCTGCTCTTTCTGGACGTTGGGGAAGGTCGCCTTATTTTTAGGGATGATCGCGAGGGGTAATATCTAGATGCAGCAGCCCGATAGGTTTTATTTTAGCTGACGTGCGTACAAGGCCTATTGATTGGATTGGACACAGTGGAGAAAACAGGCGTGGGGGGGGGGGGGTCTAGAAATTTCAAGAGCCGAATATTTTATATATTTCGGTAATTTTGCCGCAAGACAGTCAAGAATACAGAACCGAGGCAATTTATCCTAAAAGTCCGCTCAATGGGATACAAACCCAAGCTATGAGAATGTAACTACGTACGGAGTAGGCATTCATGATTTTCTGCAGCCCTTGCGCGGTGTGATAATCTACGAATACCAGTAACCCCTGAAGCGATCACATGTATGTGGTGAGATCGGCGACGGGAGAGTTCTGTAGCTTGACCGCACTCTGGTGTCTCGCCAGCGCGCAACACCAGCCCAGCCTTGGAGGCAGGAGGGAGCCGTTCTCGTTGACAAACGAGTATGATTATCTTGACAGGATTTCCACTATTCGGAGTGGTACAATTAACTCCATCTTATCTCCTACGCAGTACATAAGGAACGGGACAGGCGCCAAGTTCTGGGCGATGATTTGGTATGAACTTTTGGGTTTGTACATCGTAACAATTTCCCTTCTTGCTGAAATCTCTCGCTACCAGAAGTTACATCTTTTCCACTCATTCATATCCGTACTAGATAATCTCCACGATCTGCCAATTACCCCATACGTGGCATATTCGCTTGGCTAATCGAGTATCCAAACGCACTACAGGCGCTACGGAAGACTTCAAACGAATACTCATCACCTACCTCTAAAGGCACGATTGGCAGAGTTCAGAATAGCCGGCATATGCGATTGTCCTAAGCTGACTGGTGAGACAAACTTTAGGGAACTATGGCTGTTAGATCAATTTTAAGTAAGATGCTTAATCCTGCAATGATCGTCATCTGTAACCATTTGAGAGTCTAGCCTTCTTCTTTGGATCAAACCAGTTCTTAATTCAATTGATAGAAGTACAGGGTGCTTCCAAACCATCGTCATGAATTCCTACGTTAGGAATGGGTGTCCCTTGGTTGCGCCAAGACATATGAAGGGAATGCTAGCTTTGGCTGGATTCCAACCTCTTCATCACGTGCCTTTCAGACAAGTCAAAGACGGTGAGTGAGGTGGACTGGCGTTTTTGTTATGAATTTTTATTTGAAGAAGGAATCATCTAACAAGGATGTCTCGCCGATCGCTTGCATCTTAAAAAGGTTTCCGTGGGAAATCACGACAACAACTCAGAGTCTCTCTTTTCTTTTGGCGTCCGCAGACGATGATTCAGCCCTTCCCTACGTCTTAGCTTGCGTCATCACATCATATGACAATCAGATCAGGAATCGTGATTTTCGCATTGGATAGAACAAATTGATAGCATCTTTATTGACTTAATAAGGATTCTTGTTCCATGGTAAGCAATAGTCTTGGGTGCTTCTTTGTGTTTCAGTTCTACTGGTTAACAGTTTGGGCTTTCGCTCTTGTGTGCCAAGAAGGAAGCTTGGAATTTAAACTTTATGACAGCGGTGTGGGGGGAATATTCCGGTGGTATGGAATACTCCATATACTCCGTATACGTAGAATATCTCTACTCTGCAAAACATACCTAATTGTTTGTTGTACAGTACCTACCCACCCTCTTAACAAAACAAAAGGCCATTTCTCACAATGTAGGTCGGGAGCATATATAGGAAAAATTCTATTTCAGCCAATCAAATTAAAATTCTTTACCGTACAATCTGAGAATCTACGAAGTACTACGAAGTAGTGGGTTTCATCACGAGCAAGCTATGTTGCCTGTATTCTAATTGGTGAAAATTAGACTTTGCACTGCCTCCCCCAGGTTCTACAAAATACCTTCAAATTGTATAGAATAATCTTTTGTTGAGGGGGGTGAGGGATAACGAAAGCTTGGAAGTTTAACTCGAATTCCCTAAAGGACTCGGATTTTGAGTTTAGGCGACTTCTATTTTCCGAGACTTCGAACCTCTGATACTTGCTGGTGGACGGCGGCCGAAGAAAAGAACGGTTTGAAATCGGTCGTTCTTATACGCTGAAAGTTCCGAAAAGCTATGTCGTATACAGAATATGGGACGGCAGAAGGTTTTCCACATGACATTCTTGACGGAACTTGTTATTTATGTTTCAAATCCTGTCTGCATATCTAGAAATTAAATTCCGACTATTTCGCGGGGAACGTCAGGAGTGGAGGATGTCAGTATCCCGGTTCAATCTTGAGAAATGTCAATGCACCCGTGGTCCGTTTTCTTTTGATGGCATTAGGTTCACACGTGCTCTGACTTCCGTGCGACTCCAGGGCTGCGTAGGGAGGTGGAACATTGATATATCTTCCAAAACGTGACTTTGTTGGGAATATTTCAAGCAGTTGTTGTAGAGCTCCAAATGTATTTGTACCTTCAAGGTTGCTTATTTTTACATGATATTTTTCTGCCTTGTGTATGTGACTCTCAAGTCATAAGTATCTGGCGAAAGTATCCCCCTTTTTCTTCTTCGCTTCTTTTGTCGCTTAAGATATCCTCGACAAGTATTTGAAAAAGTACAGCACCACGTGACCTGTTCGAGCTACCACCAAATGGAGCTTGAACTGTTCAATGAATTTCCCCAACCTGGGGTTCTCTTTGGTATTTTAAGTGCGCTGCTTTGAAGACGCTGTAGAATCAAATCATCGGGCAGCCGGTAGGACACACGATAAGTAAATCGGGTCCCGCGCGCCAGTTCACTTTGAATGATTCGCTAGAACATGTTACAAACTGAATCAAGAGGATCCCACAAGTACAAGCGGGTCATCAGCCACAAAACGAAAGATTATCCTCGCCAAATTGGAATCATCACTGTACACTCTATCACCACAACATTCCCAGAGCGTAAGCATCACAAGTTCATGGACGCACAGCGCCCTAGAAATTGTATGACTACTCGTACATACGTTGAACTACGCCCGAATCCAGAACTTTTGCGATTTGGCATTTACTCCTTGGCCGTTCAACATGGATTCTCAGCTTTCCAATCAGCGCCTGAGCCTAGGCTACGTGTTTACAATCTCGTTAATTTTACCGCACCAATCATTACAGCATGTAGGAGAGGCGATTTATAGACTGTTCGGAAACTTTTCAGCGGCGGGCAGGCTTCACCATTTGATCGTGATCCGCGCGGAGCTTCACTTCTCTGTGTTATATTAGTTTCTATATTAAGGTATGACCCACGCATTCGATATTTTCGACATTTGAAACGCCTTATTACATTATTTAAGGAGCTCGTAAACTGCGGATTGGACCCTGGAACCTCGTTGAGTGCAATGAAGAGGTTTCCGAGTGCTATTTCGGCAATCGGCTTAGTTATAGCGTTTGGACAAAATATCATGGATCCCAACGTGTACTTGGATGTGGTCCGGGTTATTGTGAAACATAGTGCACATAACCCATTCTCCCATGATGGTATCCTATACCTGACTTGCTTATGCCATATAGATGGAAATGTTTAACCACTACTAGATTTGCTGCAAGCCCAAGAAGAGTGGTATGTAGAGGGGCTTCTCCAACTTCGGGATTTCCAGCAAAGGTATGAATTGATTCTGAGATCAAGACGTCTGGGGGCACTCATATACTCGCGACTCAAAACCAAGACGTTCTGGTCCTTGCTATCCGGTGTGGAACCACACAGTATATTTCCCAAGTTTGATCTTTTACTCTTCATATTCACGGATTACCTAAAGGAAGATTACGCGAAAGCCGCTTTTGGAAACTGGGTAGTTGAACTTATTGAGCAATATAGCACTTCCGAGGATGATTTTATGGAGAAGGGCTGGGAATGGGTTTTGAACATTCTCAAAATAGGTGGTGGTGAGAAGGAACCATGACCGAATTACCGGATCTCAAACCCAGACACCAACCAACAATGAGCAGAAAGACTATCGATTAAGTGTGTTTATGCGGGACAAATTTGGGTTATGGGATCAAGGGGTGTATTTGGAAGGGAAAAAGCTGTAGTATGTGATATATACTAGTAGCCCCTTTAAGAGGCGGCTACTGTTTTTCTTTTCCTTTTCTCATTTTTCTTTTTCGTCGTTTTTTCGAATTACATATGTCTTGGCCAGTGTGGCATTTATTTCATCAAGACTGGTAGTTTTTCACTTCTTTACTTCTTCACTTCTTCACTTCTTCACTTCTTCACTTCTTCACTTCTTCACTTCTTCACTTCTTCACTTTCGCGTTAGGGTCAACGAGAGAACCAACGGTCGTATAGGTGACAACGGGTTGTGGCTTGACGACGACAAGTTCAGGAGTCTTTCACTTCTTCACTTCCTCACTTCTTCACTTCCTCACTTCTTCACTTCTTCACTTCCTTACGTCCTCACTCCCCTGATCGCTCACTCTACTACATCCTCACATCCTTACATCCTCACATCCTTACATCGTCACTTCCCTACTTCCTCACTCCACCACTTTCTCACTCCCCTAATCCTTTACTTTATTACTCTTTCACTTCCCAATTCTCTCACTTCCCTACTTCTTCACTCCCCTCTTCCTCACTTCCTAATTCCCATTTCACCACCCTAGAGTAAAGAGAAAGACTAAGCGTGTAATAATACACCTAGATATACTATTACTTCTCACTTCTATGCTTTGTCACTTCCTCACTCTCCTGATCGCTCACGTTACCACTCCCTCACTTCCTCACTTTCTCATTTCGTTAGTTTCTCATTTCATCACTCTATTATTTCTTCACTTTATCACTGATACTTATCAATCAGATATGGGGAGGTATATTGTCCTGTGTATCCAACGAGGACACAGTTCATGAGTTATTCGAAGGAGGACTTTATGGTCAGCTCGCCTATCAACTCATGAATTTGTCGCGTCCATCTCCAGGATATAATGGGGATTTTCCAACTAGGATTGAATTCTATGCCGACCGAAAATCTCCTTGGAAGAGGGACGACCTACAATTCGAACAATGGACGCGGGAGTTTCCTCAAGCCCATGATCAGTGCGGCCGATTTGGGCCAGTAAACCTGGAGAAAGTCTACTCAACACTCCACCAACTATACCAGGATAACGAAATGGGCTATCTTCTGCCAGAAAAGGTTTCGATGTTCCATTGGATCGAAGACTATTGCTTGGAATCATTGTTTGTCCACCCTTGCGAAGTCGCCAACCAGACCGAATTCCCCGTCACCACAACACACCAGCAAACCGGCCATGAAAAAGATACAACATCATCCTTAGAATCGAGTTTATACCATGATATTCCCGGGGTTTTGGAGTCAGCACCGAGATCTCAGGATAAGGAAGGGATATCTCGAATGCTGCTGAGGAATTGCCAGCCGGAGCCGAGAAAGAGGTCGAGGATTTACAGTTATTGATGGATTTCTACTCTCTTTAATTGACGAAAGATTGCCTGATATGAAAAGGAGCAAATGCGGATTTCACGTGTCGAACGACTTTAGGGTTATAAGTCGGGGGCTCATTTCTGTTATACTGTAAGACCACTTCTATCTATCAACCTCTAAGCTTTAACCGATTTATAAATAAGTTCTTCTGCGTTTCTATCTCTGATATTTTCAGATAAAATAACAATCGGCGTTAATGTTGAAATTGTGGTCGTAATCTTGTTCGTAGTGAGGGAAGGTATGGCATGATGTGATCCCGACTATAAGCGTAGAAAGAGATTGTGGATTCGTGAGCTTCGAGGTTGAGGTCACTCCTTCCTCATACTCTCACACTCACACACACTATTCCCTTCTCACAAACTATCCCACTCATCTCTTCCCGACCTTCCTCCGACTTTCTCAGCAACATGGCGATACCATGTTATACAACAAGAGAAGGCACGAAATTTTCAGCAAGACAATTATGGAACTGTTCTATCAAGTATAACGTTGCCCCCCCTCTTATTTTCTTCCCTTAGCCATACCTTTTTTCAATAGTAGAAAATGATCGCGAGCATCACACTCGCCCTCGTCGCCTAGAATAGGCTAACTGTATTAGAAGAAAGAAATCTAACCATTAAATCTATTTTCCCTAAAAAAAGATCTAAAACTTCTAGTAAAATTAAGATACTCCATAACTATCATCTATAAAACTATCCCAATAAAAACGAGAAAGACATTGCCACAAAGTACTGTAACATAGTGCTAACTCGCTTTTACCCCTAAACCCCGGGCCCCTTATACCCACGTTAGATTAGTATCAACCCACTAAAATCCATGTTTTTACAGTACTGTAAGTCTATAAACACTTCAAGATTTCTACCTGACCTTACATCCTACCACCAGTACATAACCAACCAACAAAGAACCCCCAATTTCCTTCAAGGTTCTAAAGTTCAAAAAATCAAATTCCCAGCATTATCTAAGAAAGTACCCATACTTCACACCATCTACCTCTCTAAAGAAGTGAATCTTGTTAGAAATGAAGCTGAGGTCTATAATATTAAGGTCTATAAGAAAGTGAACTCTGTCGAAGGTGAAGCTTGTCGAAAGTGAAGTCTATAAGAAAGTGAACTCTGTCGAAGGTGAAGCTTGTCGAAAGTGAAGTCTATCGAAAGTGAAGCTTATAAGAAAGTGAAGTCTATAATAAAGTGAAGCCTATAAGGTGAAGCTTGTCGAAAGTAAAGTCTATCGAAAGTTAAGTCTGTCGAAAGTGAAGCTTATAAGAAAGTGAAGTCTATAATAAAGTGAAGCCTATAAGGTGAAGCTTGTCGAAAGTAAAGTCTATCGAAAGTTAAGTCTGTCGAAAGTGAAGCTTATAAGAAAGTGAAGCCTGTCGAAAGTAAAGTCTATCGAAAGTTAAGTCTGTCGAAAGTGAAGCTTATAAGAAAGTGAAGTCTGTCGAAAGTGAAGCCTGTCATAAGTGAAGCTTATAAGAAAGTGAAGCCTGTCGAAAGTGAACTCTGTCGAAAGTGAAGCTTATAAGAAATTGAAGCCTGTCATAAGTAAAGCTTATAAGAAAGTGAAGCCTGTCGAAAGTGAACTCTGTCGAAAGTGAAGCTTGTCGAAAGTGAAGCTTGTCGAAAGTGAAGCTTGTCGAAAGTGAAGTCTATAATAAAGTGAAGCCTATAAGAAGGTGAAGCTTGTCGAAAGTGAAGTCTGTCGAAAGTGAAGCTTATAAGAAAGTGAAGTCTGTCGAAAGTGAAGCCTGTCGAAAGTGAAGTTTATAAGACAATAAAGTCTGTCGAAAGTGAAGCCTGTCGAAAGTAAAGTCTGTCGAAAGTGAAGTCTGTCGAAAGTAAAGTCTGTCGAAAGTGAAGCTTGTCAAAAGTGAAGTTTGTAGAAATTAATAATATAGCAAAAAATAGAGAGAGACCTTTTTTTCGGATTTCCCAAAGGCATATCTAATACGCTTTCATTCCAATACCCCGTACCCACCCCCCCACCCGCCTTCTAGAATAAGTTATTCTGCTACTTATTACTATGATTACTTTTTCATAATAAACATGTAATTAAACAAGTATCATAGAACTAGACAGATATAACAAGCACAACAGAGCAACAGAGCAGTCCTTCCACCACCCCAAGTTTGAATTCAACTTCAACCTCGCGTATTAAAGAACCCCCAAATTTCTGGTACCAAAATTCTAAACGCATACCTCACGCTAGAAACACAAGGAAGCTAAGGTTCGATAGTAAACGCGTTGAAATCTACTAAGCAATATTTATACTTGTCTATGAACGATAACCCTCTCTCATTTATATCACTCATCTCATCTGACCTCCCAGCATTGACATAACCGCTTACCCAACCAATCAAATCAACCAAATCAACCAAACCTCCCCCTATCACCTCCCCCTCCAAATCTCTTCACCCCCACCCCTAAGCCTTATACCCCCTAATCCCCCACCTCCCTCTCTAAAAGTCTCTTCACCCCCCACCACCACCCTTCCTCCCATCCAACAACCACCAAAAACAAATCCCAATCCCAATCCCAATCCCAAGACCCAAGACCCAAAAACCAAAAATTACACCCAATCCCCATTCAATCACTCATTAACTCCATTCAACTTACCTCCTACACTCCTACGAATTAAACTGAATTAAAATGAATCGAATCAAAACAGAGACAGTGATTCCACTTCAAAGAGTCAAAGAGTTAAAGAGTCAAAGACTGGAGTGTAGGTAGGTAGGTAGGAGATTGTAATATTGTAATATTGTAGTTAAGTGAGTTAGCAGTTGAAGGGAGAAGTGAGAAGTGAGACAGTTGTATAGAGAGGCAGAGAGGCAGAGAGGCAGAGAGGCAGTATAGCAAGGTAGCTATTACTTCATCAAGATTATTCTCTGCGTCTTTCTTGTCGTCGTTATATAGTTGTTGTTGTCGTCTCCCGCGCAGACCCAGCAGACGAGGTAGGGATAGGGATAGGAAAGGGGTCTCACGAATCTGAGGATGAGGAAGATAATACTTATTTAGTACTCGGGGGAGAATCCGAGGATTGTTTGACTGAACTGCAGGAATAGAGAATGTAGGTAGTCGGCCATCGGTCAAGATAGTGAGTGATACGGTAGCGAAAAGCGGAGAAGCTCTACTATTTCTTTGAAAGATTCCAAAACAGGACCGTAGATCACCAAATCACACATCGCATATCAAGGCTCTTGAATTTTGAATTTTGAATCGTATTGTATCGAGCTTTTCATCTTCATAAT
The DNA here is from genome assembly GCA_900536425.1 of Hymenoscyphus linearis. Lineage (NCBI taxonomy): Eukaryota > Fungi > Ascomycota > Leotiomycetes > Helotiales > Helotiaceae > Hymenoscyphus > Hymenoscyphus linearis. Next base: position 371,064 of record UNPR01000004.1, on the reverse strand, counting down.
TTCGTCCTAGAATCAAGAAGCCAAGCCAAGCAAAAGTAAAAGCAAATGAGAAGAGAGAGAAAAAAGGAAAAGAAAAACCCGCTGAAAAGCAAGCAAAAGCAAGAGAAGCAAATCTACTCTAAATTTCGAGCGATTGCCATACACACTTTTCGCCATTCCATGTCCATGTCCATTCCATGCCCTTGCCCTCACAAAAATAATAAAACGCCAAAGGCCATGCCATGTAATCATTCCATACGGGTAGTGCACAAAGATATAAAGGAAATAAGGAAATGCGGAAACCTCCAAAAGTCGTTTGCGGTCCACGTCCACCCACACCTTGCTCGTACACTCTCGCCTTTAAATTAAAGCCAAAAGAGAAAGAGAAGAAAGAGACAAAAGGAAAATAAAAGAAATTTTGATAGACCCCTCCCCATCTAGAGACTCTCAGAACTATTTCTTCCGCTCATATTTGGCCAGTACATTCATATTAACCACCACGAAAAAGAAGAGATCTAAGGTCAGAAAACAGAAAAAAAGGCTTCAAGTAGGATTTCATCATGAAAAGGTACAACAAGAACGTAAAAGGAAATAAAGGAAATAAACATAAACATCAATAATTCATAGTGTGTGCATAATACGATGCAGATCCCCTTGAGCAAAAGCGGAAAAGCAAAAATTGCACACTTGGAATGTAATGGGCGAGGCCAGGGATACCATCTATCTGCGCCGATGTGACAGAGAGGGAGACGATATGCCATCCTCAGCGTAATTACGCAATTGTTCATTCAGACATGCGAGCCATGCCAGATATGAAATGATCCTTCGCGTGTAGCGGATCGTGGTGGGATCGATTTGCAATCAGACAGCGCTGCGAGAGCGTTTGTGACTGAAATAATCACCATCAAACTTCCTCTTGTTGGTGGAAGAAGCTTTAGAGAGAGGGCTGCTAGGACTGTTGGCAAAAAGCTCAAGATTGCGGTCTCTAGGCATAGGCGTAATTGGCGAATTGGCAGCAGCGAGTCGTCCTCCCTTGATTCCTTTCAGTGTGCCAACAGCATATGGACCCGAGAAGGCAAGGGCATCAGATGAGACTGCATGTCGTGTGAGTTGGGTATGGAGATTTTGATTCTTTCGGAAAGAGCCAACATTCCTAACCTCGAAATGGTCAAGGAGTGGATGTGCTTGATCTTCGCTAGTAGCAGTAGTGGGACGCTTGGGTGTTAGTGAATTTGGTTCGGCGGCATCGCTTTCAGGGGATGGGTCTTGATTGTCTCCACCCTCCTCATCTGATGATCCACCTTCAGAGAACTGGAAAAAGTCGTCAAGGCGCCATACATGCTCATCCTCATCAAACTCATCTTCGTCCCAAGATTCCATGCTATCCTGGGTAATAGTGCCATTTGCATCAACGCTAGTGAAAGGGTGGAAAGCTTCAGGTGGACCGAGAGCAGGGCCAAGGCCTGCATATTGATCAATCGAAGTGGACATTGCACCGAGCATGATATTGCCAGAGTTGCTGATCATGGGCGACATCTGATCTCCAGGAGAAAACATTTCTGCATTCATCTCTGGGACCGTCTCTAGCATTCGACGGTTACTAGTACCGCTGAAGCTAACTCGTCTCTTGACGGTTGCCTTGAACATGATCAACTTCTTTCCATGGCTGTCCAAAACTGCAAAAGGTTTGCTGAGATCGTGGACCCAGGAAGCAAGTACAGGTCCACGATTTCGCATGGAGTGACGGCGAGTGACAGTAATTTCTTCTTCGGATCCCGAAGAAGCATCAGAAAGTCGACGAAGAACTGAGCGACCAGGAGCTTGAATAAAGCTAGCATCTGGGGGTAGATCTTCTTCGGTTGTCTCTCCTTCATCGGCTAATTATCCAAGTCAGCATTCATATCCAATTGAGATTCTCCAAGTGGACTGCATACATTCGTAGCCACTTGAGCTGGTAGTGCAATCGCTATCATCCTCCTCGTCAACTTTATCGTTCTTTGTTGGAGCTGTCTCGGTATCACTGAAGTCCCAAAATCCACCTCTGTGGTTATCGGCGTCAATGTCTCTCTGAATTTCTCTGCGGAAGCTAGGCGCAAGGCTGTTTTGATCAACAAAAATATCTGGGTAAAAGGAATCATCGTTGGGTGCATCATCGTCGCTTTCACTATCAGACAAGTCAAAGCGGACTCGACGGCCTCCTGGTGTATCTGTATCAGTAAATACCGAACTGCCGGTAGTGTTCCAGAGGGTAGCTTCTGTATCATGATCTGGCGCATTCATGCGAGAGATATGTTCATCGAAGAATGTTCCACTAGGAATGACGGCCGTATCCGGGCCGAAGCCCTCCCAGCTTTCTTCTTCATCTATGTAGGGTCGAGGAGTAGTTTCCAAGTCATCATCATCGTCTTCGTCTTCGTCGTCTGCTTCCGAATCGATGATTGCTTGCTCCTCGACCCCTTCTACATCTGGCTCGCTCTCGTCATCATCGGAAATCAGATCGACTCCACCATAATCATCGTCAGACGAGATGTCGGTGGCTCTGGAATTTCGGCGCGACTTCTTGGAGAGAGGAGTCCGAGGTGCCGGGGGTGACTTATGTCTAAGACTGCGCGACATATTGGGCAGTCTTTTGGGTCGGTGACTGATATTATTTATAGCCGGATAGTCTGAGGAAGTCGGCGGTGAATCGTAGAGACAATCGTCGCAAAAAAGTATAATGACGACAGAGTTTGCGTATGTGGTATGTGGTTCTGAGCGTCTGCGAACACGTTGTATGATATGCCCGACTTCAATTGAGGTTGTTGGAGGGACTTAAGGGGTCGTTGATGCTCTCTTGAGTCTAATTGAGATCGCGGGAGAGGGAGGAGTTCGGTTGCGGGAGGTGGAGGTGGAGCTTGAGATGTGGGTGGAGAACAGAGTTATGGCCCAGATGGCGGAGGAACGTAACTCGGATCTTGCTGGTTGTATCTGGTGCAGACTGGGTGTGAGAGATGCTATCTGTACTCCCCTACTATGCGGGAGTCACAATGTGAGTCTGTTGTTTCGTCGTATCGATCTGATTGAATTGGAATCTCGTTGGGCTGAAGGACTACAGGCACGTCTTGGTCGGCGCACCTGCAGTGGTCGTTCACAGCTCAGCGACTGCCTGCGGCATGATGACGACGAAGTATATGGTTTTGAGGGATGCTTTGGATGCTGTTTAGTGTGACTTCGTTGTCTTTGGGTTGGTGTTGAGTGGGATGTTGATCAAAGAAGACCAGAGGTGAAGTTCTTGTCAGTGGATCAAGGTAATATTTCTCGCTTAGCGTCGTTTTTTCTTGCTGGGCCTGCGAGGCCTGGCTCCTGGTTCGCCTGTGGTGCTTGAGGTGGTCATGGTTGCGCTGCAGCGTGCGTTAGTCCAGCGTCTTTGACCCCCCAGGCCCCGTCCGATTGAACCTTCGCATGCTGTAGTCCACCCTGTAGGCTACCAAATGCAACAGAGAGCACCCTGGAATTCTTTTGATTTTCCAGCCTGATTAAACCCCGATCAACCTCCATCAACCCCTCCAAAACATGGAGCGCAAGCACGGCATTGGCCCACTGATGCCGATACACGCCCAGCCAGGTCCCATTGGCTACTGGACCTCTACACCGCTACAACTTCACGCCATCAGGCCCATCACGATTTCCCGCTCAGGGGTTCAGAATGACCACGGTTACATGTTGTCGCTTTAGCATTCGTCACAACCGAAATCTCAACCACGTAAATATGGGGGAGGTGGAGAGAGCAGTAGAGGGGCGCTCAGAGGAAGCAGCGCGTACTCCGTACACTTCAAAGCAGTTACGGCGGTTGTCGAAGCGAGGGAGAGGGGGGGAGGGGGAGAGGGGTATCGTACATCAATCAGGTGAGCAATTGAGGGGATCATGAAGCTAAGTTTTCTCGCTGAGGGGGTCACTACAGGAGGAAGAGGAAGTCTATGATGGTTATTTCCCCAGAGCTGGGAGCGAGGAGCTAGGACCGAGGGGCGAGGCCAGCTTACGGTCAGCGTAGCCGCGTAGGGTAGTATACTGGTGATGTAGGGGGGGTACCACAAACCACGGCCAAACCACCCAGACGAACCTCTGAACTTCTCCCGGTCTGGGGATCCGGAACTATGGCGACGTCTCACCTCCCATCAAGCCTGATCAAGGGCAGTGAGTGGCTCGAATTAAAGTGACGCATAGGGGGTGTAATGGATGTACCATGAATGGGCTCTATGGAATGACTCGATACCGAATCAAAAACGGGTGCTGCCGATAGGCTTGTCTCCTTGCTGCTTGCTGCTTACAGCCCAGTATGGTAGTATGCTGAGCCTGACCGGTAACCGGTAACTTGTTAGGATATTAGAGTTCGTCCATCTGGAGCAGAGATTCCAGAGAAGTCCAAAGAACAAAGTTGAATCCAGATTCCAGAGATATTCCCAACTCTAGTCGAAAAGAGAAGGTCAGAGCAAGCTCTGTATATCAGTAACTGTATATCAGAAACTCACCAGCTGTGTCTACTACGGCTCGGTACTGCAACTTCATCCAGAACAGCTAGTCCTCAGCGATCACGGCTCCGCAAACTTCCTTTTCCCCTCTTGTTTGTGGAATTCCAATACGGACCGTACTCTATGCTTCGCATCAACTTGTGGGACCCCAATGTCTTATCACTTACCTACGCTTCGCCTCGCATGCCCCATCTCGGCCTGAATGGAGATTATGGAGACAATTGACAGCTGGCATCTTCTTCTTCTCTCTCTTCCCTGGTTCAATAATCATGGAAGCTTTGAGATGCAATCATTCAATAATTGGTAGGATAGAATTTTGAACTCACAGCGAACACTCACAATCCTACCGGTAGTCACTGACTCATCCCAGAGGCGATCCGAACCTCGTCACCTCACCACCTCACCTCCTTTTCACCTCTCCTGAGCTCCAAGAAAAAAAAACAAAGGAAAAAAGGGATGATTATCATACCACAACCCCTCCAGACTTCAATTCCATCGCGGGGTACACCCTCGCACAGTCCTCCCATCTCATGACGCAAATGTCTCCTCTTCTTCTCGTCCCCGTCTTTTTCAATGGATCCCAAAACCTTTTCCGGAAAGAAAATGTTTTTTGTGGGTTCCAAACTTTTTTTTTATTTTTCTGCCGTTTTCTTGAAGAAGACACCGCTATCGCGGGGTTGCTTTTCGTTTCTTTTTTAGGTTGCCGTTGTCGGGCCGGCTTAGACTTGCTCGGAGCTTGGTTTGGTGGTTTGATGACCCTTGCAATTGGTAGTGATGACTGTACGGTAAGGTGTTTCGAAGTCGATCACGTTTTCGTTTTATTTTAGGAAGTCACGTTTGCTGAAGATGATGATGAAGATGAAGAGATCCATGACTCCATGAGGCTTGCATTTCCTACTTAATTCTGCTTAAAGTATTGCAATATCGGATCCCACAGGATTATAATCATTTTAGAGTACCTCATGCGAAATTGATTTTAGTTGCTCATGATCAACAACTCGAAATCAATTGCTCATGAGGAAGAGGAGCTACTCCAGATTATTCAACCAACTAGGTATATGGTATTAATACCGTCTGTTTCTACCAAGGTAATTCAGTTTCTTACGGATAACAATTCTCAAGCAAATCACAAACTTCAATATGCAAACCTCTCGTTCACGTCAAACTTCCACAATACCGACCTGGTTCGGAAACGCGTTACTATTCTTCCTCTTAGTCCTTCTCACATTTGCATCTTGCCTCACCATCGAAGACAAGGGGTGCTGGCCACCCGGCACATGGCCCATCTTCCCAGAGAAGAAAAAATGATGAGCTACCGGGTAACGACTTCTAAGCAAGCACAAGCACAAGCACAGCTGCACAAGCACTTCTCTTACGGAAAGACCGGACGAGGGAATCACTACTCCGTGGCCAATCAGGAGGTTGTGAAACCTCGTTATACTTTGAAGTACTTCGTAGTATTTACTTCGTACCAATGAATGGATACTGTGAAGCTTTGAGATTCTGTATGGTACGTTATGCTTCCTCCTCTAAAACCAAGATATTTTGAGTGTGGCTGGGTGGCTAACTTCAATGGGTTGTATAGTGGATCCCAAGTCGTGGTTGGAGGTCAGAGTTGGTTGCAAGCGAAGCTGGTAGCTGGTAGCTGGTAGCTGCTACTAGAAGTGAAAGGGTCTTTGGTGTTTCTAAATTCGGCTGTAAATATTTCATAAACAAACACTTGGAGGGAGCGTCTTTCAAAAGGGGATGATTACGCACGTACTTCGTATCAATACACTTTATACACTCTATACGACTCCTTACACTCTTCATCCCTCCGTACTCCGTATCCATCGAGGCTGGTGCTGGTGCTGGTGCTTTGAGACTGTGGGGACCATCCCAACCCCCATTGCACTGGGCAACCAAAAACAACATTCCAGAAATAATTAAGGTTCAAAACCTTAAAGTACGGGGAAACACCTCGTACCAAGACGATCATTGAAATTGAGATTCCTGCTTTCGACATCGTCAACAACGTGGCAGGACACTGACTGGTATTTTGTTTCTGACTGTCGGGTTGGTTGTACGACGTTACACGATATACAGATCTCTCTTAGCTGTATATGCATTACTTTATTTATCTATCTTCTAAGTTGTAGGAATGTTGTCGTAAGCTTTCAATATACCTATTACCAAAAATCTTAATTATACTAGACGGCCTAAAACAAGAACTCGCAAGAATGCGATAGGATCGAAGTGAATCCTTAGCAAAGTGACATGTAAATAAGGTAAATAAGGTAAGATACTATTTGCAGATCCCATCACAGTCCGACGAAGATCCGACGATCATGCAGTTTGGTTTCTTCAGTGCATCGTGAGTCGACTGATCCCCCGTACCGTATTAGGGTTTTTCGTACTCCGTATAAGAATTATGATCGCCCATGCTCACGAATTCCCATCGGTACTCCGTGGGCAACGGCTGAGGTGTACAAGCACAAGCACAAGCACAAGTACGGGACGGGACCATACAGTACGGGTCTACGGCGACGACCGTTAACGAGTCTTGTTACACTGACCACTCATCTTCGTATTTTTGTTCATTCTTTTTGCACAACTTTTCTGCATACTTTCTTTTGCCCCTCTATCTTTGGTGTTAGTGCTTTAGTGCTGATGATAGGAGGCGGTGTCTATCTTACATTCGTTTATGAGAGGGCATTGTCTTTTCGCGTTATTTATATAAGTTTGCTTTTCGTCCTGTTCTTTCTTTCTTTCACTATCGCTATCAGAATCACACATTCGCTTTTGAGTTAAAGTCTTGGAATATTGTCGTTTTTGTGGACGCTTGCTTGAGGGGATTTTCATAACCTTAGCGGAGATTAACGTCTTGGAGTTCTTGGAGTTTCTTACTCAACTCAAGCTTGGTAGAGATACCCTCTTTCGAATCTTCTTAAGTAGCCAGCGCGGAAACGAAATCTTGTCAAGATGCGGAATCGAAGCAATATGCGTTCCTTAATATATTTGTTGAAGGCGGCTTCGGCGTTGATGAAGGTGGCTAAGGCGGATTGGACGGATGAGACGTGGGATACTATTGTTGTTGGTGCTGGGCCGGCGGGAATCATTGGTATGTTGTTTAAGATACTCCTTTTGAACTTAAGGGGTTTGAGTTATTGGAATCTAGCTAACGGATCTGAAAATAGTCTCAACAAGAATGGCACAAGCAGGACTCAAAACGCTTCTCCTCGAAGCGGGAGGTCCCTCCTACGGAGTCACAGGAGGAGACCTCAACGCTCGTCGACCCGTAAGTTCCCATCTCTCCTATTCAAGCATAAACTCACAATAACCAGGACTGGCTCAAAGGAACAGCACTTTCCCGTGTCGACGTCCCGGGACTCTACAAATCCATCTTCGGTAATCCCAATGGATTAATGTGTTCCCTCAACTCCTACGGAGGCTGCACAATAGGGGGTTCCTCCGCCATAAACGCGGGGTTATTCTTCGAACCTCCCGCTTCGGATTACGATCTTTACTTCCCCGACGGGTGGAAGGCTGATGATATGGGGAATGCTACGGAACGATTATATGATATGCAGCCTTCGACCAATCAGACGTCCATGGATGGAAAGATGTACTTACAGAGTGGATATGAGGCCACGAGGAAATGGCTTGTTGAGGGGATGGGTTGGAAGGATGTGGATATTAATGAAGCAGCCGATGATAAGACGCAGGTTTTTGGACGACCTATCTTTGATTTCGATAATGGACAGAGAGGTGGTCCGGTTACTACTTACCTTCAGGAAGCACTTAAACTTCCTAACTTCCGTCTTGAGAGCGGTGTCACAGTGACAAGAGTTGAACGGGAAGGCGACCAGGTAAATGGAGTCATGGCCATGATCAACGGTCAGGAGAAATACATCGGGATCTCTGAATCTACTGAGAATGGTGTCGGTGTCATCCTAAGTGGAGGAGCGATCTCAAGTCCGGGTTTGTTGATGCACTCAGGTATCGGACCTGTCGCTCAACTCTCTTCTCTACAAGCAGCAGGGAAATTAGCAAGAAGTATTCAATCCGCCGCTGACTTCATCGTCAATGAGGATGTCGGAGTGGGATTATTCGATAACCCAAATACTTTCATCGAACTCACCGCCCCATCCATCGAGTCCTACGTCTACTCCTACGACGCGCCACCCGCGGACCAAAAAGACATGTATCTCAAGTCCCGCAGCGGACCATACACCTTCGCTTCCCAAACGGCCGTGTTTTGGGATACACTCACCCGACCAGATGGCTCGCAAGCTGTTTTCCAAGGAACAGTTGACTCAGCCGGTTTCGGGGAGTGGACAGATAACAAAACCATAACACTAAACATCTACGGAACCTCAGGCCTAAAATCCACCGGCTCCGTCGTTCTCAACGCCCCAGAATTCAGAGCTAGTCCCAACGGAAACGTCTACTATTCCTCTCCCGAGGATGGATTGGAAATCGCAACATTCATCCATAAGATTTTCCAAGGACTTCCTAAAGCTGGTATCACACCTTTGAATATCAAGCAAAGTGCCTCGGTGGAGGAGATCCGAAAGTATATTACGACTGGTAGTACGTATGCGAGGGGAAGCGTCAATCATTTTTCTTCTAGTTGTAGAATTGGGAAGTGTGTTGATGAGACGCTTGCTGTTAAGGGGGTTCAGGGGTTGTGGGTTGTGGATGGGAGTGTGCTTGCGCCGCTTAGTGTTAATCCCCAGTTTGGGGTGATGGTTGTTGCGGAGAGGGGAAGTGATATTATTCTTGGAGGGGGGTTGTAAGATGTGAGGGTGTGATTTGAATGTGTTTTACTTCAGCGTGGAGTTCTGGTAGAATTTAGAAGGGATGGATACCTTGCGAGAGAAAGAGTGTTTTGATTGATGGAAGGGTTATGATGATATGGTGTTGAAGATAATGTTAATTTATTGTAATGTTATATAGAATATGTTTAATTAGATTAAAAACGAGATCCTGACGATCACGAAATTCAAGGGAATTTCCACACAAAACAAATTTTACGCTCTGTCCGCTCCATGGATACTCGCTATAGAATTCAAGAGTTGTATAGCAATCCTGTTATTCTTTCCAACGATTCAACGAATGATATAGAAGCACATTGTAAAAATACTCTAGCTCTTGTTAGGCCTACAAGTTCATTCCACCATAGTCCCTTGACTCCTCCTGTCCCTGAATTAGGTGAAATGATTCTGTCATTCTGATATAAAAACGCTATCCTCTTTTCCATTACCGATACCAACCCCATCTCTCATTCAAAACATTTTCTAGCGTTAAGTAAAGTTGAGAAAGAAAATAAAGTCCCTAAACAACATAGCATGAATACTAACTTACAAGCGTTATCTATACCTAGAGTTTTACAAATGGGAGGGCTTACATCTAGATCTATACTAGACAGGCACATTACAAGAGAATCTTCACTGGGAAAAGCTGAAGTGTACAAAAGACGCGACCAGGATCATAAAATTTGGGGGTGTGAATGTAGGTTTGTAATAGGCAGTATTCAACTTGTGAAAGGATTCACTGGTGTAATCTTACGTAGGTTAGATAGAACCCATTGGCCGCTAGCGCCTGAAGTGGTTTTTTTATTATGGCTACGAAGTAGTGCATGCTCCTTTGCTCCGCCAGAAGCAAAGCAAGGAGCTCGGCCACAGGGAGCCAAAGTAGCCGACCTTCGGAGGAAGTCATGGCATGGCAAAGTCATGTAATGGCCATAGAAGTCATGTAATGGCCATAGAAGTCATGGCTGACCATACTGCGCTGCTAGTCAAAGCAAGCTCTGCTAGTGAAAGCAAGAGAGTTATTTATACAGTTATGTGTATGTATGTTTGTTTGTATGTTGTATATTTGTATGTATGTTTGTTTGTATGTTGTATGTTGTATGTTGTATGTTGTATGTTGTATGTTGTATGTTGTATGTTGTATGTTGTATGTTGTATGTTGTATGTTGTATGTTGTATGTTGTATGTTTGTATGTTGTATGTTGTATGTTTGTATGTTGTAGACTAATAGGTAAGTCATAAACTTTTAGTATTTAATATTGAGTGTTCCCATCACTTCAGCATAAAAAGCCAGAGAGTTTCCTCAACTTGCTCTGCATATAAAGGTCATTATACTATATAGATCTATATATTAGTGAATATAGTTCAAGGGTAGAACATATGTCTGTGGTACATTAGTTCCCTGTTCAAATCAGGGTATTCACTTGGGTATATTCTTATAACGAACCCTTGCTTTAAAAACCAATAATAAACATACAGACCGTGAATTTGATCATGTCTGTAGTACCACCAGAGTCCAGACACACTTTCTAGACATAAGCACATTCTCTTGAGAATCAAATACTACTTAAACCAGAAAGAGCCAACGTTCTTTCCAAACTACAATTTATGTCTACAACCTGTCAACATCACGATACATACCTCCAACACTTCTTTCTTATCAACGAACTCAACATTTACCTTTCAGAGAACTCCCACGAATGACAAAACAAAAACCACTCATTCTCATGCATCAAAAAATGTCAACCCCTCAACACCAACACCAACAAATAATCAACACCTATCATCAAGAACACAACTCTAATCCTCCTCATCCACATCTAACTACATTGGACGCATTGGAGAGACCCACACTTTCAACTCTAGAACATCCAGAACCTCCAGAACATCCAGAGACGTCAAATTCACCAACGACACCAAGGGATTTTCCCGCTAGTGGCACTGAGGCTGCTGGACAGGGAAGACCGTTAAGTGGTAGTTGGGTATTCGAGTTCGAGAGTTGGGAAGGGATTGGGGAGGATATAGAGGGATTAAGTGGTAGTTTGATGTTGGAGGAGAGTTCTGGATCCACCAGATCTATTGGGTTTATGGGGGAGATAACAGCTGGGTTGGGTGGGAGTATGATGTCGGAATCAACTTCGGAGGGAACTGGAGTGGTGTACACACCACTATTATCAGAATCGACCTCAGGTGGACCTGGATCACCTATTCAATACACGCCACCCGCAACAACAACGGATAGTCTCATCATATCCACAGCTTCCCTCACAGACGTCGACCTATCTACACCATCGTCGACTGATGACGAAAAAGACCAAAATAGTAGTCCTCAGCGTAAGAAACGCAACAAGAAATCTAAGAAGCGTGGGAGAAATCACAATTCTGAGACGGATAAGGCAGCGGGAGACATATCAGTATTCCGAAACGAGATAGGCAACGGGATGGTAAAGAAACTTGTTGCGGCGGGAATTGTAGGTTTTTGTCTGGGATTGGCGTGGAAGTATCGTGGGAGGTGGTTGAGAAGAAGGGGATTGGTTGATAGAGGGGGGGGCTTGAAGAAGGGGTTTTGAGGGGAGGTATACGAGGTTGTTGTGGCGGTGGGCTTTGGTTATGGGGTTTCCATTTCGGTGATTTTGATTGAGGGGGGTCGTCTGTTCCGAGTTTTGCTGAGGACGTGGAATATGGAATTAGGTACCAGCTCGATGATGAAATTTCTTATGTGGGATCTGGGATTCTTCTACATATCGTAATGAAATCAGAAAATATGAATATTCTTCTGCCTCTGAAAGGTAATGAGAATGCAATTGGAGAGGTAGTTGTGTTAAGCGAGCCATTAAGGAGGCCTCGCATACCCAGTCACGAGACTCCGTATGTTATGGATCATTTCAGAGACCTCCAAATTTACCCAAACTGTTGTAGTTATGGGTAATGGTTTCTAATTATCCTACCAGGCTCAAGATGTACCTAGGTACACGGAGCAATGATGGTCACTTACCACAGAACAAACCATTAAGCGCACGATGCTCGCTACACTAACTAAAATCGGCCGAACCATCGGATGGAATTTCTCTCCTAAAACACCGTCCTCGCGTACTTGATTCGGATGCTAAACCATTTGTGGACTGGAATGGAAACCAAACCAATCTTTGTTTTGGTGATCTCCCCCGAGCCCCACCAGATTCCCAGTCACGATCCAGTTCTTAACCAGATCTTAGATTTGCGATGTGCAACAAGACTATCGCTGCTAAATTCCATTGGTAATTCCAGCTTTTGCCTGATTTCCCCCGGAAAATGCATCACCGAGCCTCAGGGCCAAACCCTCGGTATGGATGGTAACCGTGCTGGCTTTAAATGAGGGTCATAAGGCATTAAGGCATTATTAACTAGGTAGGCTCGGTAGGTAACCAATGATGGCAGGTGCAGAAAATTTGGAGGGAACCTTGGAATTAATTTATCTTGGAAGGAGCGAGTGGAGGTCAAGGTTCTTAGCCCCCTCGTACCCCTTGCACGTGACCCTGCCTAGAGTCGGATTCATACCTAACCCCCGGCCTGGTTTAGCCCTGGTGCGGCAGGTGCAAAAGCCCGTCAGGCGTCGCCAAGTCTTAGTTTCAGGCCATTCACACCGGCCTGGTCTCGGGCGGGCACTTTTTATCAGGTCATCTTCTTCGTGGGCCAAGTTTCCTTCTGCCTTTCTCTCTTTACCTCCGGGTTTCCTACGATCAAACACCACCACCACCATATTACCTCCCACCACCAGCAAATGCATATCGAAACAGACAACAATCTAATAATTTCCTTTAACGGTCAAATCCTGATGCGCACCGCGAAGAACCACCAGAAGCTGCACAGGAACTATCAAAGCCAGACCCGATCCGACGCTGAGCGACGACGAGGCGCTCCATGAGAGAGGCCCTTGACGATATAAAAACCACGAGCAATAATTAGAAATTACCATCACCAACATGACCAACGTAGTCAGAGGTTTCCACACACCCGCTCCTGGGTCCGCCGATGAGGACTCGGATAATAATGGCGTCCAAACTCCTTCGCGCCGTCACATGTTGCAGGATGTGGTCAGCGCAAACAGCAGTCCCATGATGCGATCAACTTCTGGTCCGGGATTGAGTGGAATCAGCAGAATGCGACTGACCTTGGAGACACTTCAACTGGGTAATGAGTCGCGAAGCAATTCTATGGTGCGCAGCAGAAGCAAGATGCGTCAGGCTCAGTCTCAACCACAGAGTAGCACAGCCACTTCTGAAGGATTCAGCGACGATGATGCATCCGATATCACAAGTTACGATATTCCCTTGGAGCATGATTTTATTAGCGAAAGCGTGCGCGATAAACCCCTCATTGGAGCGGTCGAGGGTGGGCTGGTCCAAGACACCGTCGCCCGGAAGATGACCGCAGAAGATTTCGAACCTTTGAGATGTCTCGGTAAAGGCACCTTTGGAACTGTCCTTTTGGTCAAGCAGCAAGCCACGGGACGATTATATGCGCAGAAACAGTTCAAGAAGGCCTCTTTGACTGTTCATAAACGACTTGTGGAGCAAACCAAGACCGAACGATCCATTCTTGAGAGCGTCAATCGACACCCATTTGTCGTGAAATTATTTTATGCATTTCAGGACCATGAAAAGCTATATCTCATTCTCGAGTATGCCCAAGGAGGAGAATTGTTCACGCACTTGGCACAGGAACGCATGTTTACCCAAGAGGTTGCAGCATTCTACATGGCCGAAATGGTTCTTGCGCTTGAGCATCTTCATCGAAACTTAGGAGTTGTCTACCGTGACTTGAAGCCCGAAAACTGTCTTCTCGACGCCGAAGGACATCTTTTGCTCACAGATTTTGGACTCTCCAAAGTTGCAGTGGACGAGAATGACAGATGCAATAGCGTTCTCGGAACTGTCGAGTACATGGCCCCGGAAATCATTCAAGGAAAGAAATATGGCATGGCAGTAGACTGGTGGTCTTTTGGTGCCTTGGGATATGATCTCCTCAGCGGATCACCTCCGTTCACAGGACCAAACCATGCCAAAATTCAAGAAAAGATCGTCAAGGCAAAGCTAAGCCTGCCATATTTTATTTCCATCGACGCCAAAGATCTCCTCACCCGTCTCCTGCGTAAAGACCCTAACAAGCGTCTCGGATCCTGCATGCCCAAAGACCTTTTGACAATCAAGAAGCATCGATTCTTCAATAAAATCGATTGGAAAGCTCTTGCTCGTCGCGAAGTCGAGGCTCCTATCCAACCACTCGTTACCGATCCCGAACTTGCTGAGAACTTCGCTACGGAATTCACGGATTTGGCTTTGAGTCCTGTGTTGACTAGTACCAGGGCCCCTTGGAATTTTACCACGGCCGGACCAGAGGATCCGTTTGGTGGCTTTAGTTATGTGGCTAGTCAGAGTCTTTTGGATTCTCATGGGTTTGGGGGTATGATGAACCATATGAATGATGGTAATGGTGCTGTTGCGGCTTGATGCTTAGACGCGTATACGGTACATAGAACATTTCCTATGCTTATGCATGGCATGGTATTATAGGGCGCGCGGATAGGATAGGAAACTCGGAAAGAATCACTTTTTTTCTCTGTTCTTTTTCATCTTTGGGGCAGGGACCTGGTACGAAACATGGGATTGGGTCATGGAATGGATGGGAGTTTGTATCGTGCGTGCTATTTTGATTTCTTTTGCTTTGGTCTGGTCTGGCATGGTTTGGTTTCCTCTGGTCTGGCTCGGTGCGGGTTGGTTGGTTGGTCTATACAATACAAGTATGCATAGACGGAAGACTTTACAACTGGGTAGACAGAATGTCTTTTACTTCTTTCTTTCTTTTTTCCCCCTTGGGGTTTATGGTTTTATCGGCTTGGGCATTGTTTTTGCTGTGGGACTCGTTAGGTACCTAGATGGGTAAATTTGATGTGTGGTGAGGGGTAATAGATATTTTTCTTTTCCATTCTTAGAAGTCGTGTTGATATGTGAATGCTTAAATGAGTGATTTTGATGGTCTTGAGACTTAGAAGTAACAATGTTGGTGCCAATCTTTTTGAAAAGCCTTCTATGGCGGGGTGACACGAAAGTGGGGTTCTCGGTAACTCTCTCTTAGGTAACCCACAGCACCTTGATGGGAACCTGTGAGTTTTCATGTGGCTTATTACAGTAATCCATCCATCACTGGACGGACCACTCGGAAATCCGAGAGAATACAAGATATCTACCTATCTCATTCCTCATCCTACTCTTCATCTTCCACCATTCTCTTGTCACACTTTACCCTTACTCTACCTACCTTGAGTTTGATTTGGAAAGTTGGAGTGAGATAAGGATAAGGATAAGGAGAATTTGAGGAGAAAGGATAAGGAGAAATGGCCGTACAGAGTGTCGCAGCGTATGGCACGTGGAAATCGGAGATCTCATCGGATCTTATTTCGAGGGGGAGTCGGGAGTTTTGTGAGGTTTTTGTTGGGGTTTGTGTTATATTTTCCTCTTTACCATTCTATTCTATTCTATTCTCTCCTTCCTTTTCCTCCCTCCTCTTTCCCCCATCTCTCTTTGAGTTTTCTCTATTCTTAATGGACCGTTTTGGCTGACTTCAATATACAAAGCCCGGAGACAAAGCAACAATCTACCTCCTAGAAGCCCGTCCTCAAAACGGGGGAAAAGCTACGATTGTCGCTTTTGAAAGGGAAGGAGATGGGTATAAGGAAGGTAAAGATATTCTAGATACCAAATATGATGTTTCAGCTGGTATCCACGGGTATGGGGGTGGTGCTGCTACTATAGGGAAGGATGGATGCATTGTGTTTACGGATGGGAATACCAACGGGGTTTTTATGTTTCAACCTGGAGCTGGGATGGGATCGGATGATGTGGATGGTAAAGAGAGGGTAAAGACGTTAATCAAAGGCAAAGAAAACGTCAAATACGCCGATTTCGACATCAGTCCTGATGGACAGTGGATCCTTGCTGTCAAAGAAGAAGCATTTACAGATGGGAGAGAAGAAAAGAATTCCGTCGTTGCTCTTAACAGAACAGATGGGAAAGAAATTATCATTGTCGAAGGAGCGGATTTTTACAGTCATCCGAAATGGAGTCCTGATGGAGGGTTTGTTAGTTGGATGCAATGGTTTCATCCTGATATGCCTTGGACGGGGAGCGAGGTGTATGTTGCGTCTTGGAAAGAGGGTGGGTTGGAGGGTAAGTATGTGTATGTCGCAGGACGGAAGTTGGAACAGGCGGTTTGTCAGCCGAGGTGGAGTGGGAATGGGAGTTTGTGGTTTGTTAATGATCCTGAGGGGGTGTGGCAGTTGTTTAGGTATGAGGTGGGGGAAGGGGTGGTTGAGAAGGTTGGGTTGAGGGGGTGGGAGGATGTGGAGGTTGGGGCGAGGGAGGTTAGGCTTGGGAAGTTAGTACTATTGTTTTTCTTTTGCTTTCTGAATTCCTGATGTTGATGTTGGGATGGATAGATGGATACAGTACTAACGAGAATCTAGTGTGACATACATCCAACTCAGCAAAGAAAAATGGATTATAACCTACTGTCGAAACGCAGTAAACGGTCTCCTCCTCTACGACATCCCAACGCAATCCGTCACAGAACTCCCCCTCGACCTCGTCCACATCGAATTCAAAGGCCTCGCACGAATCTCAAACACCGAATTTGCAGTCCTAGGAAGTACACCGACAGCTCCAATGGCCCTCTATACCGTCGATATCACAAAACCAACCGAAAAGATTCTTCTAAAAAGCTCATCATCCATCGTCCTCTCCCCTGAGATCTTCTCCCCACTAAAACCAATCTCCTTCCCCAGCACCCTCGGCACCTCCCACGCCGTCTTTGCACCCCCCCATAACACCCACTTCAAAGGCCCATCAGAAAGCAAACCACCCCTCATAGTCTCCATCCACGGGGGTCCAACCTCAGATACCAAACCCGGTTTAGATCTCGAGACGCAATACTTTACTTCGCGGGGATACGCATACGTACACGTCAACTACACAGGATCCATCGGCTTCGGTCGTGCCTACCGACAAGCTCTCAACACACAATGGGGAATCCTAGACATCGAAGATACGATTTCCTGCGTCAATCATCTTGTAAAAGAAGGTTTAGTAGATAGCTCAAAAGTCGGAATCAGGGGCGGAAGTGCAGGTGGCTACACCGTTCTCCAAGCCCTAGTCACATATCCTTCCTTCTTCGCAGCAGGTTGTTCCTTATACGGTGTCTCGGATTTAGAAGATTTAATGGGGAAAACTCATAAATTCGAATCTTATTATGGATTTGCACTTCTGTTTCCTCCTGGTGCGACGCATGAGGAGAAAGAGAGGGTTTATAAAGAGAGAAGTCCGTGTTTTCATGCGGATAGGATTGAGAGTCCCCTCGTTTTGTTGCAGGGGGATAAGGATAGGGTTGTGCCCCTGGAACAGGCGACGGGTATGGAGAGCGTGCTTAGGGGGTTGGGAAAGGATGTTAGACTTGTTGTTTATGAAGGCGAGGGTCATGGGTGGAAGATGGAGGGGAATATTAGGGAGAGTATTGAGGAGGAGGAGAGGCTTTGGGGGAGGTGTTTGGTTAGGTAGATTTGCGTTTGTTAGGTTGAGGTGGTATTTTTGGAGCTTTTGGAATTTTGTGCAAACTGTTGTAAGTGAGATTAAAGGGAAAAATGTTAGTGAAGACTTGGTTACCTCTATAAGATGCATGGCTGGTTATTGAATGTTGCTATTTCTGTGTATCTACTGTTAGTCTCACTACTCACTATAAACGTCACAACCTTCCTTCGCTTAACTTCTCAAGATTAGAAAGGGTATATACTGATAATTAATATAATATCACAGCCTTACTAACACATAACCCACTATTCACTATATTCACTATATTCACTATATTCACTCTATTCACTCTATTCACTCTATTCACTCTATTCACTCTACTATAGGTACCTGATCTAGCGAGAATAGAGGAGAATGAAGTGGAAGGAGAAAATGAGATTAGATATTGGGAAAGCAGGATGTCTCCTAAAAGACTTGTTACTTAACAAGCAGAAGAAATTCCTATTTCATCAACATCTGAGTACGAATAGATAATGCTTACTGTGACTGTGGGATGGAATGTTGATTTCCAGTCTTAGGACAAGGAACCGACCCAGTTTGGTGTGCTGGGGAGAGGTGACGTCCAAAGGAACCGGGCCGTTGCGCCCCGCGTTCCCCGGATTCAATGATGTCATGTTTTGGAAGTGAAATGCGGGGATCCAACAACTGCATATGAGTATCCACTCAATGTCAATACCTACGGAAATGTTATTGTAACGAACAATTGATCGCAAGTGGTATAAATTACAAACACTAAAGACTAGTAAATTGATTGGGATAAATCACAGCTTTCCTCAAGTCAGTTCTCGTTGAAAATGTTCATGACCTGAAGATCTTCAGATCTTGGGTGGTGATACAGCCCTGGTGGCGTACAGAACTGCACACCCAATACTCGAGTAGGAACACGCCACTAGAACACGTCTAGCAACCCCAAGGGACATCGAAAATACCACCCAACAACCGTCAAGACTACCCACTCCCGACGCCTTTTCCTTGGAAAGAGACTTAGATCTATACACTAGAACATCAGAAGAAGAGAATTCATCCTGCAAACACGGCCCAACACCTGCATCTTGTAAGCACTGTCCAATCATCAACTTCAAAACTAATACCGTGTGCATATCACCCCTCTACTCGAGTACAGCCGTTCAGTTGGCAAACGCGGGGTAGTGCCCGACGTGCGGAGTGATCAAAAAATCGATGAGCAACATGGCTTTTTCGTGGTCCTTTGTTTCCCCCGAGTCCTCGTACCTTGATTTGGTATATAACCATGTCTCGAGCTACACTTTCCTACCTTCGTTTCCTCTGCTTCACAATGTCTGGTTTTGGTACTGGATTTTAGTGTTTACTACCACTTTCTATCTTCACATTGACGAGAAGCGAAATATGGCTTCGAGAGGCCCTTTGATCCTTTTGGGGATCCTCGCTACATTGCTTTTCACTACCTGGGCACAGGATTCGTCGAGTACCACTACTACTGGTTTTCGTCCTGTTGTCACGGTTCCTGCGGATTCTGATGCTTCGGTTCCGCTTTTGCCTAATATTAAGGATCCGGATGCGAAGAATGCTCAGGATGTTTGTCCTGGGTATAAAGCTGAGAATGTTGTACGGAATGAATTTGGATGGACTGCGACTTTGAATCTT
Organism: Hymenoscyphus linearis; assembly: GCA_900536425.1. Taxonomy (NCBI): domain Eukaryota; kingdom Fungi; phylum Ascomycota; class Leotiomycetes; order Helotiales; family Helotiaceae; genus Hymenoscyphus; species Hymenoscyphus linearis. The sequence continues at coordinate 351,543 of UNPR01000004.1, read as the reverse complement.
GCGGGAAAGGCTTGTAATGTCTATGGAACGGATGTTGATACGTTGAATCTCACTGTTGAATACCAATCCAAGGATCGTTTACATGTCCAGATTACGCCTTCTCATATTGATGCTTCGAATGCTTCTTGGTATGTACTACCAGATGAGTTAATCCCTCAACCGAAGATCGATGCAGACGCCAGTACTACCTTTTTATCCACTGATTTGGAGTTTGTCTGGGATAACGAACCATCATTCCACTTCACCATTCTCCGGAAATCTACGGGAGATAAGTTATTCTCAACTACTGGATCCAAGATCGTTTTCGAAAACCAATTCATTGAGTTTTCTAGCAAGCTTCCTGAGAATTACAATCTATATGGATTAGGAGAAGTGATTCATGGTCTACGAATGGGAAATAACCTCACGCGAACGATTTACGCTGCGGATGTTGGAGATCCAATAGATGCAAATCTTTACGGAAGTCATCCTTTCTACCTCGATACTCGGTATCACTCAATCAACTCATCAACAGGGGATCTCGCTTATGTCGCTAATGCCACGGATGTGGAGGCAGAATATGTTTCTCACTCCCACGGCGTGTTTCTGCGGAATGCACATGGACAGGAGGTTTTGATGAAACCTGAGAATATCACTTGGAGAACTTTGGGTGGAGATATTGATTTGTTCTTTTATGCTGGACCGAGTCAGGAGGAGGTTACGAAGGCGTATCAGGTTAGTACTGTAGGATTACCGGCTATGCAGCAATACTTTACTTTTGGGTTTCATCAGTGTCGGTGGGGATATGCGAATTGGTCGCAACTTCAGGAGGTGGTGGATAATTTTGCGAGGTTTGAGATTCCGCTTGAGAATATTTGGTAATTCCCCTCTCTTATTTCTGTTCTCAATTGCCTCGCTAATGTTGTGATATAGGACTGATATCGATTATATGAATCAATATCGCGACTTTGAAAATGATCAAAACACTTTTCCATATGAGGAAGGTAGAGCGTTTTTGAAGAAGCTTCATGATAATGGTCAACATTATATTCCGATTGTTGATTCTGCGATTTATATACCGAATCCCGAGAATGCCAGTGATGCTTATCCTACATTCGATAGAGGGAAGGAGACAGACAGCTTTATGTTAAATCCGGATGGGAGTTTATATGTCGGGGCAGTTTGGCCCGGATATACTGGTAAGTCTTCTCCTACGTCTTTTCGCTTAAATCCCCCAGCTACTATATCTCCGCAAAAACATAAGCTAATATTCTTCAACAGTGTTCCCCGACTGGGTAGGAGCAGTCCTCAACGGAACCGGAGCATTCAACTGGTGGACCAACGAACTCTCAATATGGCACAAAGAGATCCCCTTCGACGGAATCTGGATCGACATGAGCGAAGTATCATCCTTCTGCGTCGGCTCCTGCGGCAGCAAAAACCTCACTCTGAACCCCGTCCACCCACCATTCAAACTCCCCGGGGAACCAGGAAACGTAATCTACGACTACCCCGAAGGCTTCGAACTTACAAACGCCACTGAAGCCGCCTCCGCAGCCGCTGCAAAAGCAAGTCAGAATTCTCCTCCGCCAGAAACTGCAGCTTCAAGCTCGAGCTCGAGTTCGAGTTCAACAACAACATCCTATCTTAGAACAACACCAACCCCCGGAGTAAGAAATATAGAATACCCCCCCTACGTCCTCTCCCACGTCCAAGGCGCCCTAGACGTCCACGCCGTCTCCCCCAACGCAACACACCACGGCACCACGCAGGAATACGACACACATAACCTCTTCGGCCACCAAATCCTCAACGCAACCTACCATGCTCTCCTTTCCCTCTCCCCCAAACGCCCCTTCATAATCGGACGTTCAACATTCGCAGGCTCCGGGAAATGGGCAGGCCACTGGGGAGGCGATAACGCCTCTCTTTGGGCATATCTGTTCTTTTCTATTCCTCAAGCTCTAAGTTTCTCGTTGTTCGGGATTCCTATGTTTGGTGTTGATACCTGTGGGTTTGGGGGGAATTCGGATGAGGAACTTTGTGGCAGGTGGATGGGTGTTAGTGCGTTCTTTCCGTTTTATAGGAATCATAATACGCTTTCTGCAAACCCTCAAGAGCCGTATGTTTGGGCGTCTGTGATAGAGGCGAGTAAGAAGGCGATGGGGATTCGGTATCTTTTGTTGCCTTATATGTATACCCTCTTTTATGAAGCGAGTACGCAAGGCACCACGGTGATGCGTGCGCTGGCTTGGGAATTTCCTAATGAACCACTACTCGCAAACGCGGATCGTCAGTTTATGTTAGGTGGTAGTCTTATGATTACACCCGTCCTAACACAGGGAGCAACCACTGTCCAAGGCGTGTTTCCTGGTGCAGGAAAGGGGACGATTTGGTATGATTGGTATTCTCAAAATCTTGTTAAAGCGAAAGCTGGGGAGAACGTTACGATTGAGGCGCCGATGGGTCATGTACCGGTTTACATTAGAGGAGGGAGGATTTTACCGATTCAAGAACCCGGGATGACTACTAGGGAGTGTAGGAGGAATCCTTGGGGGGTGATTGTTGCGAGTAGTGGGGAGGGGAGGGCGAGGGGTGGGTTGTATGTTGATGATGGGGAGAGTTTGGTTCAGGAGGAGACTTTGGTTGTTGATGTATGTTGTTTTTCTCCTTTTTTCCTCTTCCTCCCCCCTCCTCTTTCTTTCGTATCTTATAGTTCGTTCTGGAAGGTGCTGATTAAATGATATGATAGTTCTCACTAACCAACTCAACACTCCACGCTACAGCCAGAGGTCGATATAAAGATACCAATCCTCTTGCAAATATTACGATTCTTGGTGTTAAGGAAAATGTTAAGACTGTTAAGTTCAATGGTGTGGCACTGGAGAAGGGATGGAGGTATAATGAAACGAGTCGGGTTCTGGATGTGAGGGAGTTGAATGGTGTTACGGCTAAGGGAGCTTGGAGTAGGGATTGGACGCTAAAGTGGATGTGAGGAGATCCTGAGGCAGTGAGGAAATGGGGAATGAAAGTTTGTGGTTTGGGTTGGGATTCAGAGGGGAAGGGGGTGAGGTGCATTATAGGAGGATAAGGAGAAGGGAGTAAAACCATGGATACATAGGAAAGAATCCAAAAGCACCCATTTAGCCAAGTCATAACTTTTCTGATGGGGTGATAGGAAAGCACCCAGAATCGGGAATTTGGCCAAGTCATTCATTTTGCAACTCGATTTCCATACTCTACAAGAAGAACCGTGTATTGACTCTAATCTATCCCAAGTCTCTAATCTTCACCATCTACACCCCTCCCCCTACTCACACCCTCACAACACCAACCCCCACCTCTCCCTCATCCTCGTCCCAAACTTCAAATAAACCCAAGGCGTCGGAATCATAGCCACCGCAATAAATGCCAACAACGAATTTCCCCACCCAAGTCCCAAAGCATCATAAAGCGGTTGTCCAGCAAGCGGTAGAAAGGCCCCGAAAAAGGAACGGATGATGGTGTTTGCGGCTACGGCGGAGACGGCGTAGGTGGTGAAGGCGTCGACGAGGTAGGCTTGGATTGAGATCCAGATTACGATTATGCCCATGCCGGTGAGGGCGGTGCCTATTATTGGGACTTTGGGAGGTTAGTTTGTGGGGAAAGGGGGAAAGAAGGGGGAAAGAGGGGGAAAAGTGGGTACGGGGATAAGGGGGAAAGGGGATGTACCGAGCCAATATACTTCTTTTTCTGCTGTCCAGCCGTACCAGAAGAGTCCTATGGGGAGTATTATTACGGCGGGAATCATGGTTATGAGTCTGTTTTCTGGGATATTTGGTTTTCCTTGTTTGATTTGGCGTTTCATTATTCGGTCGGAGGATGTGCCGAATGCTATCATTCCTATTGAACATCCCACACCAAGACCTGTAAATTGTAAATATCAGCCTCACCATCCACCCAGCAGAAAAAAAGTAGTAAGAATGAGCCACATACCAAGATACGTCAACCCAGTAACTCCAATCCCAAATCCATACTTCTGCTCATAAACCTCCGTGAAAGTGACGAGCATGAGATACAGATAAGCGAACACGATACCTGTATAAATCCCCAGGGAGAGAATAATAGGTGAGAACAAAATCATTTTCGAGGGTCTAGTTACGGTACGCCAGAATAACTCGGTTGCTGAGATAGGCGTTGAGGATGCGGGTTCGACTTGTAAGGAGGGGTTTCCGGTTGTTTTGCGGAGGTTGTGGGCTTTTCGTTGGAGGAGAACTGGGGCGTAGGTTTCTCGCATTATGAGGGCTGTTATTAGGGTTATTGTTCCGGACTAGATACCAAAGTTTAGTGGGGAATGTAATTTGGGAAGTTGGGGGGGTAATTTACCGCGATTGTGATGATCCAGAATATCCATCGCCAACCTAGATTTTGAGCTACGAATCCTCCTGCTACGGGACCCAGAACGGGACCCCATAGTGAACCGAATGCTGATACACTTAAAGCTAACCCTCTCTCTTCCTGAACAATCATATCAGATATCGTTCCTCCACCAAGTCTATCATTGTCAGTAATATCCAGATATTGGAGTGAATGAATGATGTCTACTTACGCAATCGGCGACGATCCAAAAGTCCCAGCCAAGAATCGGAATCCAATGAGCATGTGAACATTGGTACTCAAAGCACACGCAATGGAAGTAACGACAAATCCAACGTTACAAAAATGATAAACGGGAAGACGACCATACAACTCCGACATGGGAGCGACGACCAGAGGACCGAAGACATAACCGAGGAGGTATATCGATACTATAAACGAGCCCAGAATCCCGCTTTCAAAATGGAATTTTGAATGTAGCTGAGGGATTGCTGGTGCTATCATGGAAGAAGCAAATGGTCTACATTATTAGATCGAATTAGCATATTTCTGTAATTTGTGGAGGGGGGTGAGGATTACGTTAGAAATGTTATCAGAGCAACGAGCAAGATATGACTCCGTTTCTTCCACAAAGGCCAATTCCGAGGATGTGTCACATCTTGAGGATCCCATACGACATAGTTTGTCTCTGTGACATCTTCAGAATTAGTGCCATTCTCATTCTTCTCCAGTCTCGATTCTTGTGATTCCATATTCAAGAGGTTGTCGCCAAGCATGAACCGTTTCCTGTGGGGATGAGGCTGTCGGCATATTATCATATTAAAAGCGGTTAGGGCTTAGGGGTTGCGTTGCGATTTCGGGGTTGGCTTTGTTGGTTTTCCCCGTGCTGAGGGATTAGCGCCACACCCGTGGTGTAGCTGTAGTGACGTACTGGAGTGGCACAGCATAACACCATAATCCCGATTATGGGAAATCACGCTAGATAGGAGGGTATCGGATGAATATCTCTTAGGCTATCTTCACCGCTTTGCTGTGTGACTTATTGCGTTGGGTGTTGCATGAATACTATATCTTTTATTTTTGGTGCTAGATGCACACCCTCCCCCACTCGCTTGCTCGTACCCTCCCCTCACTCCCCCACCATCGATAACCAATTGCTATTTCATATGTACGAGCCGTCTATTGCCCCTCGTCAGCACGGGATACACTAGTTGTCTTCATAGAGAACACTTGGTTCACAAAGTATAATGAAGTGAAACACTTTCTTTCACCTGTAGCAGGATGTTGTAATTCTCAAAAGGGCTCAAGCTACAAGCGAAAACTGTATTTCCATAATGGCTTCGGAAGACTTGGAAGATTTTGAGCTTAAAGACGCTGCAGAATCAGCGCCATTTATACCTTCAATTGACACCGAATATGCGGAATTAAAGAAAGATGGCTCGGATCTACAGATGGATGTTGGGCTCCTTGCCTGGACCCAATGTGCGGCCAGCTTCTGTCTTTCAATGGGAACTTGGGGTGTAGGGAATTCATATGGTACAAACCCCATTCCTCTCTTAAAAGTCCGTGAAGCTGATGAAAACACCAGGAGTCTTTCAGACATACTACGTTAAAACCTTTCCAGGACTCTCTCCTTCGACTATATCATGGATAGGATCCATTCAGCTATCTGTCGAAATCCTTTTAGGTACCATCGTCGGACCGTTATATGATTATGGATACCTACGAAGTCTCGTTTTCGCCGGCTGCTTCTTATCAGTGTTGGGGATGATACTTACGAGTTTCTCCTCGCAATACTGGCAGTTATTATTCTCCCAAGGCGTGCTGGTTGGAATCGGAAACGGCTGTTTATTCATCCCAAGCTTCGCTGTCCTACCAAACTACTTCGAAAAGAAACGAGCACTAGCAGTAGGCATCGCACAATCCGGAAGTGCACTAGGTACCTCACCCTCCTCTTAAGCCCCTTCAAAACATACTAACCAAACCAAAACAAACCCAGGCGGCATCTTCTTCCCCATACTATTCCGCACCCTCGAACCTCTCATCGGATTCCGCTCCACAGTCCAAATCTTCGCCTTTATAATGTTCACCATCTTCATCCTCCCCGTCCTAGGTCTACGCATGAGATTCCGTCCTTCAGAAGCTAGAAGATTGCTAGATTTGAAGGCATGGACGGAATTACCTTTTTTCCTTACTGGGATCTGTTTCTTTATGTTGTTCCTTGGTGTGGACATCCCGGCTTTTTATATAGAGCTTTATGGGATGAGGAAGGGGATTCTTGGGGAGAGGGTTGCGTCGTTTCTTTTGCCGCTTTTGAATACGGGGTCGTTGTTTGGGAGGATTGTAAGTTTTGTTTTTGGCTTCACTTTTTGGTTTATGGCTGATATAATTTAGATACCTTCGTATATCGCGGATAAAGCTGGTGTCTTTAACGTAACGACTATCTGCATATTCCTATCCGGAGTCCTTGGCTTTGTGTGGATTGGAGTTGGCAGTATTTACAGTCTGCTGCTTTTCGCTGTCGTCTTTGGGTTCTTTTCTGGCGCGATATCAAGTTTGTCTCTGAATCTCACCGTGGCATTATCTCCGGATCCAGGTCTTCTGGGTGTGCGCTTAGGCATGTTGTTGATTCCATCAGCTATGGGACTTCTTTTGGGAAATCCGATTGCGGGTGCCTTGGATTTGACGGGGAAGTGGTTGCGGTTGCAGTTGTTTACTGGTGGGGTTCTTGTTACTGCTGCGAGTCTTGTGGTTTTTGTTAGGGTGCTTTTGTATGGCAAGAGTTGGAAGAAGAAATGCTGAGAATGCTTTAAGAATAGGAAGAAGTTAGAAAAGAATCAAAAGATATAAACATAATATTTTAAGCAAATTCAGTGAAATCTCGCTACAAGCATCTCTATGGATATTACCAGAATCCTGTGAAAATTGCAAGTGACAGTGCTCCAGACACCCTGAGAAAACTACAAAAGTTTGTACCTGGAAGCAAAACAGAAATCTAGTTTCATTTTTGCGCTTTTTCCATGTTGTGTTCTTTGATTTGTAGAGTTGTTAATTAATGCCACTTGCAAAGGTCAAAGTCACTATGAATATACTAGACAAGATTCGTCTAGATCTTCTTCTTCTAAGTGAGGTTACGTAGCCTTATAACGTAAATCCTTGTGCCGGGGTTTTACTGTACTCCCACATTAACCTTGACTCAAAGGTCAGGCATCTAATTTCTCAGCTACCACGTAACCTGAAATTCAGTACCACTCATATCATGACTCCAAATCCTTAGTCCGCAGACTAAAAGTCCTGTAATCAATAGTTTGGGAATAGCTTCATCTGACGACGTTGCATTCCTCCGTCTCGGCACTTGCTCTCATTGGTGGAGAAACGAATGGCGTTAACGATAGCACAGGGGTGTGGCTCCAGTGAAATAAGGGCTGGTATCCAGCTCTTCAGACTTGCCCATCAAATGTTCCCCTGCATATATGTAACAAGGAAGTGGCTTACGCGGGGGAGAAGCTCTATGAGGTAGAAGCGTATGCACAGCCGTGGAGAAGTGGCCGGGTCCTAGGAATACGCGAGGTTCAAAATACGACGCTGCTGTGTAAAATAGAAACACGCCGAATCCTGCCCATCTCTTCGACCAACCTTACACATCGTGCACTCCAGAAGACATCGAGGACATCTAACTTCTTATGCACGCTCATCCAATATATATCCTTTCCACCTTGATTCGCCCGAACGGTGAGTCCACAATGAGTCAAAGTGGTAGTAAACTACCCCGCGATATCCTTTTTCCTGCTAGATCGAGTACTGGTGGGTTTCTATCTTTTGGCCACAGTAATTATCCGCAATATCTTCACTATCCTCGCTCAACCATTCAATTATTTATATTATTGGATATACTTGGAATATTTATGAACTATGAGTTGGGTTATGTCAATAAAACGGCTACTTACTGCCAACATTTTTGTCCACAGGGTTCAGCGGAAAGCCGACACCTCGGGGTTTGGAAGAGAAGGCTATATGCATGTTCACTTAAGCTGATGATGCCTAAGCTGGTCTCACAGGACAATACCATGCGCCGCTCCACTACTAGTGCTTAATGTTGGTTGTATACATTTTAGAACACGGTCCCAAGCCCCCGTAGCCAAGTACCGGACCAGAATGATCCGGCGACCCTTGATTACAGTTCTTAGCGAGCGTCCGGAAATTTAAGGTGCATAACTGTACTACTTCGTGTGAGAAATCGTTCGTCGCCTTACCAACAGACCACATACAACAGTAATTGGGAAAGTAAAAGAACGGGACTTGGTACTAGTGGGTTCTCTAAGTCCAACATTTTTTGAAGTTTCGACGATGATTGGCTTTTCCTCCCTATCTCTCTTCCTTGGTTTCGCTGCTTATTCTTCTCCCATTTTTGCCGGCACTCCACTATGTATATATGACCTGAGAGAATAATAAGTATTTTCTGGAGGACAGTCGAAACCACGTTTCTTCAGAATTACCAATTTAGGAAGTTTCAATTCCCATTATGCCTGAAACGCTTTCGCATAGTCAAATTGTTTTGAAAGATTGGACACTTTTCAAGACAAGATGCCTCGAAGAAAATGAGTCTTACCTACTCGATGGAAAAAGTCTATCATTGGCAGATGTCATTGCTATTGCTAGGTAATAATCTAGTTAGCTTCACTAAAGCTTCAAGTTATTAACATCCGTTAGATATGGCAGAAAGGTCACAATAGACGAGAAGAGACTTGCGCGAGGCACAAAAGCTGTGGATGATTTAGACGACAGAATCAAAGAAAAGAAAGTCATATATGGTGATAAACAACTATGGATCATGCACCTTAAGAAAACTTACTAACACTTCCATCTAAGGGGTAAATACAGGTTTCGGTGGAAGCGCAGATACCCGAACGAAGAATGTACGCAAGATCCAGTATGGTTTGATTCGAGAATTACACAGCTGCGTTCTTCCACATCCGCAAACAGGCTTACCAACTGCTTCGTTACCAAATGGTCACAGCTCAGAGAGCCAACATATCAAGGGTATCCTGGAGCAAGCTCTTCCACTTGAAGACCCGGTTACTTCAAACCAAATGCCGGAAGCTTGGTCTCGGGCTATACTACTCATACGTTTGAACTCCCTCCTTGGGGGCCAATCTGCAGTTCGACCAGTTATTCTTACTGGCTTTGCTAATCTCCTCAACCAAAACATCACACCAGTGATTGCTCTTCGTGGAACCGTTTCTGCATCTGGTGACCTGGCTCCCCTTGCTTATGTCGCGGGAGCACTCCTAGGGAAAAGAACCTCTCATGTTTGGACTGGACCATCTCATGATCGTCGCAGAGTTCGAGCTGACATTGCCTTGAAAGAAGCAGGCCTGACGCCCATAACTTTAGAGCAAAAGGAGGGTCTTGCTATCGTAAATGGCACCGGCGCTTCATGTGGAGTGGGTGCATTAGCAACTTATGATGCTAATCACATTGCTGTCATGGCTCAGATTCTCACTGCAATGAGTGCTGAAGCATTGAATGGAACAGATGAATCGTTTCAGCCATATATTGCTGAAGTTCGCCCTCATCAAGGACAGGTAAACACTTCTAAATACCACATATAATTTCTTAAAACTGGCTGATTTTATGTTTCAGATTGACTCGGCGCGGAATATATTATCTTTTCTTCGAGGTTCTAAGCTTCTTCATGAAGAAATAGATGTATCCGGTTTCGGAAAACTTCGTCAAGATCGATATGCCATTCGATCGGCTTCTCAATGGCTCGGTCCTACTCTTGAGGACCTTGTTCTCGCCTCTCATCAAGTGCTGACTGAGTGTAACTCTATCACTGATAATCCAATCCTACATCCATCAGGAAGAGTTTTCACAAGCGCGAATTTCCAAGCAAAAGTGATCACTTCTGCCATGGAGAAGATTCGCCAAAATGTCGAAGCTATTGGGCGGATACTATTTGCCCAGTGTACCGAGATTGTCAATCCAGCAATGAATAAGGGTCTACCGCCCAATCTTGTCTCCTGTGAGCCAAGTGAGAGCTGGCTTTTTAAAATGGTTGATATCATGCTGGCTGCACTTCAAGGAGAACTGGGATTCCTGGCGCATCCAGTGAACCATGTTCATACAACCGAGACTGGAAATCAATCCATTCATAGTCTTGCTCTTATTTCAGCAAGATACACACACACGGCACTCGGGATATTGTCACAGATTATCGCCTCCCATCTCTTATTAGCATGTCAAGCTTTGGATTTGCGAGCAATGCAAAGGAACTTTCTTGCGGCTTTAGAACCGCTTTTCTTGAGTACGGTCAAAGAAAGCCTTGGTCCGCTTTTCGTCTCCGTCCAAGATGATAGCTCAAGCGATGAGACGGAAGCGATCGAGTTGCATCAGCAGTTGTGGAAAGCACTTCCAGATCTTCTCGATAGCACCACCAATATGGACTCGGAACGCCGATTTATGTTTATCGCGACCTCACTTCAATCAATTATTCTCAATCACAGAACCGGTAAAGAGTTCTCAGCGTCGACAAAATCATTTACGCAATATCTGAACACATGGAAAGTTTCTTCTGCCAACCTCATGCAAAAGGAATTCCTACGAAACCGAGCAGATTATTCCGCCAATGCAGATGCAACTCCCTATTTGGGGTTCGCGAGTAAGAAAATGTACACGTTTATCAGAAGAGATTTGGAAGTCCCATTCCTTCGGACAGAAGATCTCGCAGAGCCTGAAGATCTTGTGGAGGCCGAATTCCTCAGCGAGTTTGAGGGCAAATTTAATGAAGGACCCGTTCCAGCAACGACTGGTGAGTATATCACAAGGATTTATGATGCACTAAGAAATGGAGTTCTATACGGCCCAGCGATGGAGTGCTTGCAGGAGGCTCAGATTTGATAAGTGGTGTAAATTATGATGCTACTCTGAAAGTCGTGGTACCCCGCGCGAGAAGGATCCAAAAATACAATTTGAATGTTTGCATCCTTGGATTCATTATTATTTCTTATCGCTTCCAACTTCGATTTGCTCCAAGTCTGTCTCTCCTTCCTATTGCAATTCGCGATCCTGAAGGATTTTTGACGCTCCGAATGATACCCAAGGAGTGAGTCGATACGGAAAAGGAAACAGCTCCGCTGTCTTGCGGTATGGCCATGTGTTTTAAGCGAATTTCTTATCTTAACCCTAGTGATGATTCATTATTGCCTCTCTTTTGTCGTTCGTAATATGAGCGCAATAAATGAAACCTTTGAGTGTTCAAATGTGTGTTTAAAATGTATTATAAAGAAACACCTCACGCAAGAGCGGCAAATACGGGGAACTTCGCTACTTCTGCCTTAGCTCTTACGCGAGAAAACATGATTCTCATTTTGACTTACTGTACATATATGAGTTGGACGACAGGATTTCCCTATAGGGGTTCATGCATTTGTCCGTGCCAGAAACAAGCATAAAAAGCCGTAGATAGCACTGAGAGTTTATGGGACATCGTTACGTTATTTGCATTATTATAGTAAAAAGCTCGTTATTATTTATTATTATGCCAAGACTTTTGTGGTGGTAGGAGCTGGTGGTGGACCCACTTTTAAGCTGCGCTTCGCTTCTCAGAAGCCTTACAGGACCCGCCAGACGCTTTAAACGTGTGCGATTCTTTCAGTGCTGCAGAAGCGAGAACAGCACTGGGTACCCGCATAGTGGAGTGCATTAGAACCTGCTGCCTACTTCCAACATTTACCGAGCTCGGAAAGCTCTACCAATAATTCCCCAATAAGATCGTTTCTGTAGTACAGAGAAGACTCCGCCACGCCTTGCTGTTGCATTATTCTAAACCTATTGGATTTTATGTTCGCAAATATGAACCTAGTAGGGCATTGATCTCTGTGCAACCCAGCCTTTCTCTTCTCGCTTAACGTTGCCCCATTCCTTTTCAACCTTCATTGCACGTAACGTTAGTGGTACTTTTGTTTCTGAATAAGCAGACACAATGATTACTATTGGAGTGCTGGTTTTCTTGTACCCCCACCTTCAATTTTGTGTCTTTAGATCACGGGTCTTCAAGCTCAATGATCTCCAATCTTTAATTATGTTCCTTGTTCCTGAACCATGTCCTAAACGGCACAAAAAGCCCATGCATATTTTCTGTAGGAAATCACGCCCAGTCTCAGGCTGGTAAAGAATGTAGGTACTCTCGCCGACGTCCTTGACTGAATTGGTGCATTTGGATACAGTAAGCATGCGCATAATCTGCCCACGTAAGATCTTACTTTCTTTTTACGCAAAAATATCATGATTCCATAAACGACTTCTCTTAGCTATTTTGTTAAAGAAGAATGAACAGACCAAGATAAACTGTGAACTTATACAAGTTAGAGGATCAATCGAAAGATATTAAATCTCAGTCATGTCAGGTGATCGTGGTGACACATGAGAGGCCTTTAATCACTGTCCTCTCCGCAGCTGACATCGGAATCGGAATCCCACATATCGTTACTCTATGAGGATCACCTCACGACACCCAAGGCGGAAGGAATTGTCCATAATCCCTCCCAGAAGTGGGAACATACGATGTAAGAACATCATCTCGGCCCATCATTGTCTGTTCTACCATATGACTACCAAAATCTTTCTTATGGTGACCATCACGTTTTTCATCTATTTTTGCAACTACCATACGTACCGCATGTACCATTTGCACTTACAGCATATAATTAACCTTATATAAGCAGGAATATACCGGTACACTCTCAGTTACTTGTTCATGGTCAGCTTTTGAGTGGGACAGCCACGATGCTGATACAGTCAAGGTGGGGGGACAAAATCCCCAAGAACCTCACTGTAGCTCCACAGATCTACACGCTAGTCGTTTGTGACCACCTTATTTATCACGAAACAGCGCCTATGGTGCCACAATGGTCAGCAAAGTATCACAGTATAACTGCGCCACCGGCATATTTCTAAATATCGGTCAGTGGCTGGAATTTGCCTCTTCCGATGCTGAGTACCCGGCCGTTATTTCACTGTATACCCCCAAGGACCCCAAAACCAATCTTCCTCCGCTCCAGTACCAAGCATTGCGATCCTCTGGAACTATTCGGTTCTAGACGTTTGTTTCTGGGCGACTCAAGTTTTATCATGCCCTTCACTCCTTTTTGTATGCCATGAGTAACGACTAGACTTTTTAAATCTTTCTTTTTTCCCTTTCGAACCTCTGAGTGAATAACCTTCCATACAGAAAGAACTTGAAAACTTTTTAAGATATCCGGCTGTTATTGGATCACGAACCCTCACTGCGTCCCACAAAACGTTGAAGTGCCCAAGAAGCACAAATCCCGAAAAAGATGTCCAACGTAACGCTGACTCCCGAGTACATCAACGCATACAAAGGCGATCAACTTGTTGCTGTTGCTGTCGCTTTCATTCCAGTTCTGGTAATCGTTGTGGCCTTACGCTTCTACTGTCGACATCTGAGCCCAAGCAAATTCGGCGCTGATGATTTCTTCGTCCTCCTTGCCCTGTTTTGTCAAATCGGATCCTCTATATTGTCAATATGTAAGTATCATACTCACATTTCTTCATAATTGTTGATCACTCGACAAGTTTGCATTGCGGAGCTGACGATATTCCACATAGGTGGTGTCAAACTCGCAGGGAGTGGCTATCATCTCGCAGCATTAGCAGTAACGAGACCTTACATGATAGAACGCTTCTTCAAATGGCTCCTAGTCGACTCCTTCTGGTACTTCCTAACAGTCGGCATCCCTAAACTTGCCATTCTGGCTTTCTACCTACGGATCTTTACATTAAAAGCATATCGTTACAGCGTGTATGTTCTCGCTGCCATCGTTCTTGCGACTATGATTGTAACCTCGATCGTTTCCCTAAATCTGTGTCGTCCCTTTGCTTATAATTGGGATCATTCGATCGTGGGAGGATCTTGTTACAAGCAGACCGTGTTTTTCGAATGGGGCTCGTTTCCAAATATCGTCACGGATGTCGCGATTTTGATTTTGCCGATGCCTGTTGTTTGGAATCTGCATACCAATATGAGAATGAAGGTTGGATTGACTGTGACTTTCATCCTGGCAGGAATGTAAGTGCCGCCAAATCCTACAATTCTAGATGCCTCAATATGCTGACTGCGTTGACCAGTGGCTTAGCGGCGTCTATCATTCGCTTCGATTCATTTTTCCACGGCGATGCAATCGCAGATGGAACATGGACAGTCGCACTTCCTATCTGGACAATGGTAGAGCCCAATATCTACCTCATCGCCGCCTGTCTCGTAACCTATAACCCCCTCCTTCAAAAGTTCCGCGCCATCACCGGTCGCATCACGAAAACGGCTTTTACTCGCAGTGGCAAATCAAACCCTTCCAACCCCTCACAAAAGAGCGCTTCGACAGGAGAAAAGAACATCGCAATTGCAAAGACTTCAAACAGCAAAAAGATATTCCGCGGACGCCGAAAGATGGGAAGAGGGGATCTCGAGAGTCTGGGTAATACTTTCGATATGCAGGATACAGTGAACGATACCGGAGCGGAGGCTCATGAAAGTGAAGATATTAGACTGGTGCGCTTGAAGCAGATTAATTCAGAAAATGGCAGGGAAACTCCAACTACACAGAACAGTGAACTGGCTTCAAATCAGATACAAGTCCAGCGCGAGTTTCAAGTTCAAAGAGATTAATAGGAGTTATGGGCAGACAATCATGTTAGGGAATGGAGCCTCGTAATGATTATTGATGTAGATAATGAGCGATCACTATGTAATGGAACTACGAGTCACAGACTCATCATCCTATCACATCCACTGAAAAGGGGCGAGCAAATCGACCGAGCATTCTGCCAGTACCATTTCCATATCCCAATGCTACAAAATCACCAAACACTACTTACGTGCTTCGTCGATACTTTGTTGGTGATGTTCTAGAATAGCTCTTCTCTTCAATTTGCCGACAGCCGTGGTCATACCCTATCTCAAATTAGTATCATCTTACTCTTCCAAAAGGGAGTTCAACTAACGTTTGTGACATCCCATTCCTTCAAAGGCGAAATAACCACGGCTTCAACAACTTCCAAGCTTGGCAGATCATACTCGAGGGCCTTTTTCTGAAGCTGCCGCAGAATGAGTACTTCCGCCCGGGCGTATTCTGGGAGAACACACTGTGCTTTAGCAGCCTTCTGGAGCATCTTGTTCAAGACTTGCTCGATAGGAATAATGATAGCAGTTGGCTTTACTCTTGTAGAGTCGGCATATATGCAAACGTTTTGTACCACGGTAGCAGATCGATACAATGCCTCGAGCTGGGGATAATGTCAGTTTCATGTTTTGAGAACGGGAGATTTCAGCTTACTTTCTCCAGAGCGATATACTGTCCATTGAGGTTCTTGACCAGATTTTTCTTTCTATCCATGATCCAGAGTGCTCCATGTTCATCGAATCTGCCTGTAAGATGACACGATTAGTTCGTTTTTGATTGAGGGGCAATGTCAGAAGCTGTCGCTTGTACCTATATCGCCAGTTTTTAGCCAACCATCTTCAGTAAATGCCTTGCTTGTCTCCTCATCATTCTTCCAGTAACTATCTACTACACTGGCTCCACGAATGCAAAGCTCTCCCTGGGGCGGATTGCTGGAGGCAAAATACCCTGCTTCTTCATGATCAATTAGTTTTGCCTCCACACAGCCACTCAAGCCCCCAAGTGAGCCAGTATGCCACTGAGTTGGGTCCATCATGGCTCCAGTCCTATGCTTATTTAGTAAAGTAGCACATTAGAGAAGTGGGTAAACGTACCCACATGTTTCCGTCATACCAAATCCGCCTGTGATGGGCGCTAGAGTGAATGATATAAATTCTTGAGTATTCTTTGCAATTCCGGAGCCACCAGTCATACTAAAACGAAGCCTTCCACCAAAAATGGCACGAACCTTAGAAAATGCATCTTCTCGCTTACTTGGGAAAACAACGCCTTCTTTGAAGGCTTTCTGTTTGTCTCTCAAAGCGTCCACAAAAGCGGTCTGTTCTCCAGGAGGATATGCGCCAATCGTACCTACAATCATCTTTCTTCCTGATTCCCAGATAGCTGGAACGCCAACCATATAAGTTGGACGTAATTCCGTCAAGTCTCCTTTGCAGTTTTTAACAGAAGAGTCGAACAAAGTTCTTGGACTACCGTAGCCCATGGGAACACCCCAATATAGGAATGCATGTTCGGAGATGAACTCCATGATATGGGCTAGTGGAAGATAGGCGAGGACAACATCGTTGCTATCGAAATGTCCGCCCCATGTTATCTCCCAACCAGAAACTGGAATCATAAACATTAATTAAACCATGCATCGAAACTAAGTTGGGACTAGGAGCTAACCTGCGGCGATGATATTTCTGTGTCGTAGCGGAACACCTTTGGGGTTTCCTGTTGATCCAGATGTATACATAATTGCGCAAATATCATCGGGACTTGGTGAATGTTGTTCGGAGGTACGAGGAGCATCTTTTCCAAGTGAGACCAACTCATCGAATTCAATGAACTTAATGTGAGAGAAGTCTTTTTCTAGTTTCTGAATCATGTCACTTGAAATTATGGTGTCACTTTTGTAGACAACAAGACGCAAAGCAGGCACAGCCTCGAGTGTCACCGCAAGACGAGAAATAGAGCTTGAATCCACGAAGATAGCCACTGAGTCGGTTGATTCAAGGGCATGCTGAAGTCCGGATAATCCCAAGTTGCTGTAAGCTGTTACAATCGCAATTGATTGAGACGCTGCACCGTGAAATGTTGATAGCCATGATGCACTATTGGGAAGTTAGTAGTGGTAAAACTGTTAAAGAAGTGTAGCTCACCTGGTTTGAGCCCACATGCAAATCTTATCTTGAGAAGGAGTCAAACCAACGCTGACAAGACCATGGCCAATTGCCGTGACAAGCTGTTCGTACTCAATGTAGGATATGAATTCATATGAGCTTAACTCCGAGAGTTGCAGCTGCTTCTTGTTGCCATTGGCATCTGGAGGTCCGTCCTTGACATGGGTCTGAATCTCGGTACGTGAGCCAAATGCCGGATTGTTTCCAAACTTTGCTGCACTTCTTTGAATGAGATCTTGTACGGTACAGATTCCATCTTCTGGGATAACTGTAAGACCATTTTTGACTTTGGCATTACGGAAGATCGGGGTTTCGCCCGGGATAGCAGAACTGGAGACGGGCACATTATAGGGCCGATGGTGGTCAAGCGGGCGGTTGAGTTGAAAACTCTCTTGTCGGGTTTTAAGATTAGGAGATACCTTCTCCATGGTGGAAAACTCAAGGAACAGCAAGATTGGAATGATGACCTGCTTCGTTTGAAGGTGACTTGAGAGAGTGTTTGGCTTGTTGGTGTTGGTCGGGAGTCGGACCGGGGTAAGCAAACAGTCAAGTACGACCGACCCAGGCAGGTGTTACAACAACTAGCTGATCATGTTTGTGTAACACTGTTACATCAGCCTTCGCACATCTAAACTCTAGCAGAACAGGGGTGTGGAAATAGAGAAGGTAATATTTGTTGATTTATAACTTATCATCCGCATCTTTTGACACCTGCTTATTCTATGTCGTACTGCAGATGATGTTCGGAAAACTGGATCAATTTAGTCCGGAAAGGAAGAAATATCCCGATGCATGTACAGATCGTAGGTTTTCTTACATGCAGTCATCCGTCTCCCGGCAATGGGAATGTTGGCTAGAACTCAACTGACTTGAGGAAGAATTGCGGAGAAGTCCCACCTTTGTCACCCTTCGAAGTTGTTCTCCATGTTTTGAAGGAAGCAGCTTCCTTGTCAAGAGAGACTTTTGAAATTTTATGTCTCAAACTATCACCATCTTCGCTTAACTTTACAAGTCGTATAGAACATGGAAACTGAGCAAAAACAGCATCTATTATTCAAGGATGAGACTTCAAACAACGATGTGGATAACTCCTCATTGAAAAAGAGGTCTCTATCTGTCAGGTCGCAAAATCCCCTCATCTTGATTCTTCTAATCCTCTCTTTCGGGATCAACGCAGCTTTTTCCATCCTCTATTTCCTCAAACCACAAACCACTTACTCATCACACAACAGTTCGTATCCCTATTCTCGCTACGCTTTCTTATTCTAACCATTATTTAGTTGGTCTCACACCTGATGTCCAAAAGATGCAACGCTGGCGCTACACAGCGTACTCCCAGCCCAACGAAACAGCACGAGATTCGGCATGGGATAGCATCGATGTAGACAGAACAATAATAGCAATAGACCACAAAGAAGCTGTTTCCCTTGGTCTTCCGCCTACGGAAGTGTTTCCTCTTGATGAAGGGAAGGATATTTATGCTGTTAATGCTTATCATCAGCTTCATTGCTTGGTACGTCCAATTATACTTCAAGAGTCGGATAAATAACTGACCTTGGAAGAAACTTCTATATCGCTCATTCCAAGAAGCTCATCACGGGAAGGAATTCAGTAACGGCTATACACATATTCTCCATTGTCTCGATTCACTAAGAGGCGATGTAGAGTGTCAAGCTGATGACGTATGTCCCCTTCTCCGACTTTACTATTTTCCTTCCTCACTAACCTTTGGAATCCAGCATCTGTACGGCGTCGGTCCAGGCTTAAATCCGCCAATCTATCAAGGCCAACACATGCGCTGCAAAAACTTCTCCGCCCTCGATAAATGGGCCTCCGAACACCACTCCTGCTTCAAATATACCTACGTTAACGATGAGAAACCGCTTACCGAGATGCATCAATGGAGGAATTGTCCAGAGAACTCGCCACACGAGGAGAAGATGAGGAAGATGCTGGGGTATGATAAGAATTGGAGGCCTGATTTTGAAGGGAACTTTGGGGCGGAGTTCAGGGAGGGGTATGATGAGAAGGTGCTTTGGGAGGATTAGCGGGGTAGCGGGGCAAAGATATGCGAAAGAATAAAGGAAGGTTTTTGGATATTTTCGAGAAAGGTTTGTTTCATTTGCCTAGACTTCTACTGAAACTAATCTCAGTAAAGCGACAAAGTCCGCGAAAGGAGTCGTCAAGCAAAATTATATCGCATCTCGCAAACAATGCTCGTGCAAGTGCCTGTATTGATTAGTATCAACTGCCCCTGAATGCAAAAAGGAGACTTACCACACGCTGTCTCTGACCACCAGAAAGATTTAGCCCCCGACTCCCAATTTGAGTAGCGTCTCCATCAGGCATTGGTTCCATATCATGAGTGAGACAGCATGCTTCTATGACTTCATAGCACCAGTTGATATTTTTTTGATTGGCGATACTATGAATTACCTCTTGTATACTACCACCAGGAATCCAGGGGTTCTGAGCACAGTATGCTATCGTTCATGTGGAGACGTCGATCGATCCATGTGTAGGCCTAATCTCGCCAAGTATCGTGCGCAATAGAGTTGATTTTCCGCTTCCTACTGGACCGGAGATGATAGTCACTGAGCCAGGTACAGTACAACTTCAAGATTTATGGTATCCAGAATGGAACTTTTGTGGCCAAGGCGTACTTGCCGCATGGTAATAACATGATTGGGCTTTGTCGACCCATTAAAG
Source organism: Hymenoscyphus linearis (assembly GCA_900536425.1). Taxonomy (NCBI): domain Eukaryota; kingdom Fungi; phylum Ascomycota; class Leotiomycetes; order Helotiales; family Helotiaceae; genus Hymenoscyphus; species Hymenoscyphus linearis. Next base: position 331,634 of record UNPR01000004.1, on the reverse strand, counting down.
CCCGCACCCGAACCAGCATTTGGAACATTTCCATAACAAACATGTAGCAGTGGCCTCAGCAAGAAACTTTGAATCATATCAAATGCAGCAAAGGACTTAGCTACTCTCGGTACAATCGTCATAACCATATAGTGAACGCGGTTTCAGTGTCTAGTTTCTTTCCACGAGCCCCTGATATTGCAGCAAAGAATACCAATGTGATAGGAGGAGAAAATGTCCCAACGGCATTCGCTGTGTAAGATTACTTATCAGATCGAGTGGCCTCCTATATGAGTTATGCGACTAACCTGATGCATTTTAATCTACCATTATACCTCTAAGTTTGGAAGCCGCAGAAAGCTCCTCAGTTCAGAGTTTCTGGATACGAGTGTTAATATACCGTTGAAAACCAAGCATTTTGATGATTTTCATTGAGCTAATCATAGAAGCTGTAGCTGCTAGGAGATTTTGTGTTGCAGCACTCCAAGCTTTTTGGCGAGGTTACATGTGTTTTTCAACGTGGCGGCTCATGTGAGAACATACTTGTGATGTCAGTATGAAATTGTTCCATCAACTAGGGTTTTACAATATATCAAGAAGAGAGACAGAGGCCAAATCCAGCCAGCTTGTCTTGCTAGTAGAAATAAACCAACAATCACTTCAATAACGTGTGCCCATATTTCGTGAATCATCTCGCCAATACCTTCGAGACTATCTGCATCCGTACTCATCAACGTGGTAGACTCACTATTCTCATATGGGACGCTGGGTGGATTCATGGTCTTGTCATGGATGAGTCCGATAAGCGCACTTCTAGTCACAAGTTTCAGCCTATTTAGTTTGTACTGATATACCAATTTTGAGATCTGAAGTTCGTTAGTTTTTTGATGCTGACGATACTTATTTGATGGCTTTGAGGTTTCAACCAACAGCAAGTCCAACGTAAGTAACCGGAGCAGACAAGATCAGCCAATATCTATGATTTCCACCCGCTTCATCAGAATCTGTTTCAACAAATCGAATGGACTGTTTTATCAAAACAGGCTGGGAGCACCGAAACAGGATCAAGAATATTCGAGGTATAATAGCAGTAAGATATGGTTGCTCGAGACATCTCAGTAAAACAAAAAGCAGGGTCGTCCTAGCTTCAGGCTTGGCTAATTTTGTCAGAAACAAACCAAGCTATTTTGGCCTACCTCGTGAATGCATAATCCAAGAATTGTATTCTTGTGACTTCTGGCTTAATTTCATGACTGAGAGGCGGCAGATCTTCGTCGATAAGAGGGTTCTTATAGCCCTGATGAAGAATTGGATTGATCCGAGTGAAGAAACCCCTTCCCAAAATGCCATTTACCTCATCGGGCGACTCGGGATCAAGTGCAACGCTATAATCTGAAGTTTTGAGAAACGAATGAAGAACCAAAACTACAGAATCACCGATGCGTCGGAATAGCACCGAAGGGATCGGATCGTAATGGTAGAACTTGGAGATGGAATCGTAAGAAAAGCAATGTCGCATATGATAGCAGCAACAAGATAGAGTGTAACCCAAGCAGAAGCTTTAGATGACCGCTGATGTCCCAAAAATAAAAGAAGACTCAGACCAAGGGTAGCCACGAAAGAAGCGAGTAGCGATACAACGAAACCCTTCTCAAGGTTTGTGGAGGATCCCAGTAGCTCCGTCAAATACAAAAGTAAATAATCGAAAGTATACCCGTGAAAATCTAGAATCATATTTAGCGACCGTAATTGTAGTGAGGTGTAACATGCGATTTATACCCTCTGAAAGATGCACTTGCCACCTTGAAGACGCCCGAAATCCAGAGTTTGGAAGCTGCCAGAGTCTGATTGGTAGGCAGAGGAGGAATACGAGGGCACAAATTGCAGATAGCACAGAAAAGATCTCTGTGGTTTCCCAATTCATTGCCCTTTGAGTTGAGGTGACTCGTAGACTGCTGTTGAGGTCCGTCGTCGATCAAAGCTCGGTACATTTTATGACGTAACTCTAATAAGATCATTTGTCTACGCAATCAACAACTTTCAATTTATGGAGTGGTATACGGAAGAAGCCCAGTCATTACTCTAAACACGCTTCCTATTAGAATGAACTATGTCAAGAGTCAAGTACAAGTAACTTAATTACCCAAATCAAGTAGGCTAATAAAGAACCATGAAAGTCGATTATTTTATATCGTGTATATGACTATTCATATCGTTCATATCATAATTTCATTATCCGAGCCTTTCTACTACAATATCAAATCAAACAAAAAAGGTTCTGGCTGAGGTAAATGGCCAAGGTAAACCAAGCCCTCCTCCAAGAACTCTCAACCACATCATATCAGGTCAATAGAATTCGCATTTCCGTCTGTGTATTACCAGTCACTACCTAGTATCTTGTCTATGCTTTGCACTGCATCTCCAGGTGTTGTCTTACTACAATAATAGTAAATCAGCATCGCTCCACTTGGACCAAGGAAGAACAGAACTTACGTATAAATTGAACGAGCCTCAACTTCGCTACAGAAATCTCTAAATCTCAGGATGGCGGAATAGTCGTGCAGCGCGAAATGGTGTGCACATATGTTCATGCTCAGCACACGGTACCAGACAACGCCAACAAAATTCACATCCACAAATACCTATAATTCATAATATCAGCAGAACTCCTACAGTTCAACACACAGAAGACCCGCAATCGTGATCCACCTCAGAACAACAGGGTAAAAGACAAAGAGAAAACATACACAAAATAGTATCACATCCCTCTTCCTTAGTAATACTTCTTCCACAGTCCTTGTTAGGACAAATCTTGGTACTTTTACTAATGGTCTTCTCGCTCTCTATGTTGGACTTGAGTTTCTTTTGCTTTGCATCATACTGCTCGCACGTCTCTCCCACATGCCACGGAATGCCATGGTGCGAGCAAGACGCGAAGTCACACAGTGAGCAGTGGATCAGTGGTTCGATAGTCTCTTGGTTCTCTGAAGTCGAAGGATGGATCTGGCCGAATGAACAGGTGGGTGAGAGACAATGTCTGAAATTACGTATGTCGCCAAGAGCTTTCTGAAAGAGGAATTTATCGTATCTAAGAGGGTGGTGGTGGTTAGCAAGCAATCCCAACAACCAAGAATCAGAGGAGAAAGGGACGTGGACAAACGTACCTTGTGAAATCTTCCTTAGTCGCATGCTCCGCAATGTCTTTGTACTCCATTATATCAGGACACACCGGACATCTGATATTGAGCCAGAAGGAGTGGGCCATTGAGTGGGTAATGTACTTAGCGAGGCAAGATTGGCAGACTATTGCCTCATGGAGACATTTATCAGTAGGTCGTTTGCTTGGGAATCCATATGTATCTAGGACTTCCAAACAGAGCACGCAGGTCTTTTCCCTCCGAATATATACTGTACAGTAGTGCCCTCCTTGAGACAGGGTGCGTTCTGGGATACGTCGGATGACGACTGCGGTATTCAGGTGTATTGGATTTTGGTCAGGTAATGGATTGTACCCAGGAGGGACTAGTTCTCTGTTTTCTGTTGGACAACTAGAAGCCTGGATTTGAACTGAACCTTCGCCATTCGTAGTGTCTCTTTTCTTGTATAGCCTTTTCTTTAGCTTTCTCCTTCCCCAGTCCATGAAAGAGCCCACGATTCTGGTCAAACCCATGATGTAATATCCTCCAGGTGGTAGAAGCCAGAGAATTTCAAGGTTGTCATCTGACAGTAATAAACGACAATATCTGGCCCCCTCAACAGGTTGAGAGTGGTTGAAGAATAAGGTGTGGGGAGCGTGTCGGATTGTTGGAGTTGTGATGAAGTTGTGCACGCAGCGATCTACTTTAGAGTTCTGCCTGAAGTGTGACTCTTTGTACTAGCTCTTGAAACCGCAGGTGAGAGTTGTTGTCGTGAATGATTTAGTGTGTTGATCAAAACATGGAGCTACTGACTCACTTGTATTCACCTCAGTATCTCGCTAAAACAAGGGACCTAGGCAGAACAAAGAACAAAACACAGAGAAAGGCACAGAACACGAATTTATGGTGAATCTAAGTTACAATGCACACGTATTCTTGAAAAAGATACAGACAAACGATGGACAAAAGAGACACAAACTGCCTAAGTATATCGCCAAACCATTGGAATAGAAGTTAGTCCTTGATATCTAATCAGATGAGATATTGTTCCATAACAGTTGATTCCATCTATTCAAGTGAAATCCCATTAAGTCTGATGCTCACGTGTTTTTGTCTAGATACCTAGGTAGAAATTATTACTTAAATGATCACTTGACCCTCCTAGATAATTATACCTTAGCAATGAGGCAAGGAACCTAGTTTTTATCCAAGACACCCTTGTAAATACTATTGTGCTAGAAAGGCTCGTATAATAGAATAATTATGTCAAGGATATAAATAATTATATAATCGATATAAGATAATCGACTTGAATGTCTCTTTATTAGCCTACATGATTTAGGTAACTAAGTCGCTTGTATTAGACTCTTGATATAATTCATTTTATCAGGTAGTGTGTGTAGAGTAATGACTGGGCTGCTTATATGTCAAGAAATGGAATAGAGGTTTTAGACTTCAGATATATTATTGATAACCCGCTCACCTAGCACAACCTCCCTCTAATAGGCATAAGTCCAAATGTAGTCCAGAACTCGCGGACATCGTAACATCTTGCCAACTGTTCCATCGATCGTGGTAATGCCTTAACATCTTGTTCATTCATCAACTCACCAATCCATTTGATATGCGAGTTCTCTCTTTCTGTGTTCTTATTCTCTTCGTCGAGCTGCCCTGAGAATCCTAGGATCAAGGCCCACCAATCGTACACCATTGTGTCCGTCAATAACTATGACTTGTGTCAGTACGCTAATAGCTTTCTCTACCCTGATTTGAGGGAAACATAGCCCCAAGACTTACCCATCTTTGACCCCTGGCTTTGGAAAAGTTTTGATGAACGGCAATAATACTCCTGGCAACGTCGAGTCCGTGGATCATATGTAGAGATGTCTTACTTGCGAGCTGCTCCTTGGTAGCCGCAACTCTATCAATCCAATTTTTGGGCTGTCTTGCACCTCCCCATAGACCAGAGAGATTCAGAACAGTCCCACCCAAGCCAATAAGCTCGTCCTCCGCTTGGGCACGAGCATTGGATGTGTCGTACTATTAAAGATTTAGTAACTCATGGTGATAGAGGTATATTCCCTCGTGCCTTAGCTGGCGACCTCTCAAGAAAAGAGCTGCAAATACGGATGTACCTTTGATTTTCTCGTGACCCACATCTCTTGGCCTGGAATAGTAAAAATGCCGCTGCTTCCCAATTGAATGAAATTCACAGCAGAACCCCCATGGACCTTCAAATAAGAATTCACAAGATGTGAGCTTTCGTGGTTTCCTTTAAGCGGGAACGTAATGAGAACGGTTTTTGTGGCAGGCAAAGTTTCATATTGCTCGAGATCTTTATCGCTCTCATCAACCTCGAATTTAAACTTGTAAGTTCCATCTCTACCCGTCGTTGTGGTAGCCGCATATTTTATATTCTGCTCTTGCAATAGAGGAATCAAGAAAGTGGAAGTCCAGCCAGCTCCCAGGATGAGGATATCGACGTCTGGTGGGTTTGAAACAACGGTGGTGATCATAGTCTGTTGGTGTTAGCTTGATACACAATTTGAAGAGGTATACCAGTTACCATTTTGATTTGGCAGTGGGGGATCAGACAGGAAAAATATAGAATTGAATTTTGAAAGAATGAGGCCCTCATTTTGGAATTGAATGACGATGATATTCCGGCAGCGGCGGGGGCGATTAGGATGTCACGTGCTTTCGTGGGAGAGTGCGTTTATCCAGGACGCGGCGTGGAAAGATAATCGCCTAATCGGGACAACACAACCAATCTCCAAATACAGAGTTTCACCATAGTTTTAGAGCTCATATCAACACTACTGCATGCCATATATAGCACTATCCCGAAAGCAGAGTCCAATCATGTCTAGCTACCAAGGGTAAGCAGTTATTTTACAAGATATGGCAACCGAAATTGACTGCCATACAGGAAAGTACTTCAAACAGCCTCGCAGATACTTCCGGACTGGCCAAAGAAACCAACCCAATTCTACGTCGCGATCCTCCCATACAACGTTGCCGTTCCGATTTGCCAACACGCAGATTTCTTCTGGTTGAAATGCGGAGGTGTAAGCGTTAATTTCATCCCAGCTTCGCGATATCTGTGCGTTCGTTGTGCTAGAGCTAATATACATGACCCCTTTAGAGAACCACGATCGCGAACCTCCGAAAGGCCTACATTGCACAATCCGAAATTAGCGTTGAATTGGTATATGGAAATCGTATTAAGCCACAAGATGACACCCAAATTCGCAATCTTCATGCGCGGTCAGATATTGTAGTCTTCTGGACAATTGTCAATACAACTGAGGTTCTGTGCCTTGATGTTCATCCCAATTTCTGGGCAGTAGCGAAGAAGATGCAGGCGATATGGGCAGGACGCGCTAGTCCGTGGGACCTTATGGTTTCGGAGTCGCGGGTATGTTCTGGAAAACGTAACGTAATTGGCAATTACTAGTCGCTAATGGTTATCCAGCTAATGCCCGCCATTGGTCTGTCTTCGGAACATGTCAGAACTCAAAAAAAGTCTGAAGAGCAACGGACGGACAAAGTTTCACCGCGACATGCCTTAGAATCGTTACAAAAACATGTTTCGAGACTCTGTGAATATTCGAAGGTTATTGCGAAACCTTGGCCAGCTGGTTCTCGATGGAATTTTACCTCTGTGCAGTTCGGTTGTTATGATTGCGGGTATTTCAGTCCCGAACAAACAGAGGGCAAACGGCCTCCTGAGATCTTGAATTTTTTTAGAAATCACTTAATGTCTAAACCCCATCAGCTCAAGATCGAAGCTCGGGTTGGGCAAGCAGCGAGAAAACTTCCCGCAAGACTTGCTCATGAAGTACTAGAGTATCTACAAAAGCTATTCAAGACTGCACAACTTGAGATAAAAGTGAATAGCGGATGTTGGGATCCCGTTCCAGGGTATACTATTGAATGTTTAAAATGTCGAAATTTCGCGTACAAGTTTTCGAGATATGACATACACCTCGAAGCAAAAGCTGCGTATGAAGTGCATCGAGGCACAATACACCACAATAGCTTTAGGCTTGACTCGAGAAAGAATGCAACCGAAGCCTCCGAGTCTGCTTCAGCTCTTGGTTTACCAACATCAAGGATCAATAACAGTAGTGTGAGTAAGTCTGTAAAGAAGTTGCCCTCAGGGGTGCGTAACTATTCCAGTCTAAGATCGGGCACCAACTCCCAAGACGAGATTCCGACGTCACCCAACATCAAATCTTTGTCTGAAGTTTCCAGTCGAGCCGACACGAGCCATGCAATCTTTTCGCTAGTTAGAGGATTGAGACGTGACCAACCAAAAGATATCCAATCTAGTGACAAGGCTACAAATCAACTCCAACCTAGGCGGCCTCCTGCAAATTTGAAAGAGCAAGATGTCAACGCGCTCCCCACATTCCCTCTACTGCCGTCAACCACTCCCTCGCCACTTCGCAGGTTATCTCTTGGACGTTTTGAGCCTACAACAGCCTCCTCAAACCCATCCTCAATCAAAGATTCTCCTTCCCTTCAAGACTACCAAAAACATCTCGTCATGCTCCGTAACGAATTTCCTCAAGACAACATCCGGATTCAAGAATCCACCACACCCAAGTCCAAAGAGCGGATCATCACAGGTCATTGTCTAGACTGCAAACATTCTATGCACTTCCTGGGAAACCCAGAAGTCATGTACGCCAGTCTCAGAACCCATTTATCCAACAACATGCATCTTGTAAAAAAGGATGCCAAGACCAGGAGCGAGATGAGAAAGCAGGCTTTGAGTGCTTCGAAGATAAATGAGAACGCATCAATTAAAGATGCACTTGAGGCTTTTTTTACAGACGTAGATTTGGATAAGTATAGTAGGAAGAGGAAGGGGGTTCCGCGATTGGGAGAGGCCCCCATGGTAGCTGATTCAAAAGACTTGGTCACATTGGTACGGCCGGTGAGGTCTAAACGGAGAAAGATTGATGTTGGTAAGTCATAGGTAAGATGTTCCTGTTCTCGATGATTTGTTTCATGTCATCTATCGCGACCATATTTGGAGTTATGTGGAGTTGTGGTTTTATGAGCTTCTGGATTGTCTTTCTAAATTATGCTCGAGGTGTTGGGCTTTGTTTACTTGATACCCTTTCTGCACCGCATTTCAGGATTTCTCTGGACTCTTTTCGGATGTTTGGATATTATATACGCCATGATACTGCTTTAACTTATTCATTTTTGGCAATGCAATTAGAGAAGAGGCATTCGGTCTCAAGAGAAAAGCGGCGCTTCTTTTGGTTATCATGAACGCGAGAATCTTGAGATGTAATACCATTTGACTGGTCGAACTTCTTAAAGGCAAAAGGATATTGGGCCACTCCTATTAGTTGATCGAATATCATATTAGCAGAATGTCTTCTTCTTGGAGCTTTCCTTCTAGCAGCATAGTCATTACTTCGTCTTCCATTATTCCGTTTACATAACGTTCACCAACAAGCTTGAACTTACTCTTGACACCAATGATAGGGCGCAGTACAAGTGGCACTTTGCAACCAAAAATGGCAACACACACGTCACCCTTTTCTAGGCAACGAGGGCCAAAGCCATGAAACCCTTTCGTTGTGTGGAATATAATCCGCTGGTTACAGAAGTACCATACATGGTTCTGGAAAGCGGAAATACTTCCACCAGAAGCATTCTTCCTCAGAACATCAACATCCTCGCCCATTGTATTCTGATTGACCTCTACCATCCGGAGACAATATGAATATTTGTCTGCCATGAATTGAGAATTGCTCCCCGTGAACCTTTCTCCTTTAAGAGTCCCAGCGAATCTTAGAAGTCGCCCATCACCATGTGTATAGAGCTCAGGGTAGCTAGCCCTACCCAGGCGATTATAGAACCCTAAGATCGAACTTTCTGGCAGAATGGGTATTGTTTCATGCACTTTAGGCATGTCGAAGGATGTTCTGTCCAGCACAGAAGTGTGAAAATCGATGGTATCGAAAATTATACCCCGAAGCTTTAAACATTTTCCGTCGACGACTTCAAACACCAAGTTGGAAGCCGACTTTGTGGTATGATAAGGTAACCTCATCTGCAGGCCTAGATTCTGGGCTGGGGAAGCTATACTCCAGCGTGGCACCCACGTAGCGAAAATCGAGTTCAAAGTATCTTCTTTGTGCTCACTGACAGGAGAATGGACAAGTCGCGGGTTTTCTCCAGCCAAGCTAAAGCAAACCGTGCGTACAAGTCGAGGTAATCAATCTTGTAGTCCGGAATCACGAACGCTATTTTGTCGTTCGAAATCAAAGCGGGTCTGACAACACTCCAGGCAATAGTTTGAGACATCGTATATAATCATCAACAGGTAGAGCTGAATAACCGGTTCTGTCGAGCGTCGAACACATCGTAGGAGTGACGGAAGATGCAGTAATCGTCGTTCGCTGGGCCATTTCGTCTGGGTATGTGGGCATTTCACAAACAAAATGTTCTTGAGAGATGTAAATATTCTGGTCAAGAAAATTTAGCCTTATCGCTGACGGCACGCCTCGCCGGAGTGGGTTGCTTTTGTTTATTCCGTACTGCACAAGCAGTTCGGTGGTGACAAGGACGGGTTCACAGCCACCGCCCAAATCCAAGGCATACTGCGCATTATTACAACCGATTAAACTCGCTCAATTTCCCGCTTTACCCGGCCAAAACTAGCAACGAGGCGTATTCTGAAAACAAAAAGTGCCAGGTCTCCAGAAAGCGTGGCATTGTTGAAATAACGTGATTCTAGATTAAAATTACTATACAAAAACCGATAGAAGGCAAATGAAAACACTATTTGCAAAGGGAGTTTGGTAGAGCGTCTACAAGCTTCTTCGTCTATTCTATATATCTACTTGGCACATCTCCATTAGGAGCTGCTTTGGGATCAAGCTTATGTCCTTCTCTCAAAGGCATGATAGAATCAGACTTTCAAAAATGCGAAGTACTATAATCCGGATAGAGCATATCAGTATCCATTTGAACCGGAGCATTCACACCGATATCTGCAATCTCCATCTTTGTGTGTTGCTGTGATTTTATTTCCTGTAGTATTATCAGTATCTGAAAGATCCGTATAACGCCAGGTGAAAAAGCTACCTGCTCAACTGTCTGCTCAACTATATACCGTGTCACGACGACCGAATTCTTCTGATTCAGTCTTATCGCTCTCGATATTGCTTGATTTTCCACGCTGGGGTTCCATTGGGGCTCGATGATGAAGACGCGATTCGCTGATGGGAGATTGAGGCTTTTACATGTCAGTGTCTCTTTTCTGTATGATTTGACGTGAGATAGTACCCAAAAGCACCAGTTCCCGTAGTCATGATCAGAACGGGCGTTTTAGAGTCGGCAGATGAAAACTCGTCAAGAATTCTCTGTCGGCGACTAAAGTTGACATCTCCATCGATTCTCTGAAAGGCTATGTTGAATTTATGGAGATGTTTCTCGATGAGGTCTAACGTGTTTGTCCAGCATGAAAAAACGATGCTATGTAGAAGTCATAATGTCAGCCCAGGATTTCACATGCCATCAATGCCAACCAACCTTTTCGTTTCCCATAAGCCTACTTGAATATCTTGAATCAGCGCGCTAATCTTTGAGGAAACTCCGGTATCACGCAAGTAGTTCTCTTTCCGCATATTCGTATTTGCATTAGGTCCGCACCCGTTATTTCGTGCACCACCTATAGCACAAATAGGGCAGCCGGATGGTTCCAACCCTTGAGCTTCCAAGAGATTTCCATTGTCTTCTGCACACTCAAGGCACAGAACATGTGCACAGATCCCTGGGTAAGTTTGGAAAGAACTCTTTGTCATGATAGGCATGCACTGTTTACAGACAGAGCATTTGACTTCGCCACTGTTTCCCATTGAACATAATACATCTTCACGCTCATCCATTAAATTCCTGTTCGTCCATGAAAATGAGTGTTGATAAGTGCCATGATTGCAAAGAATCCGAAGCTGTAATTGAATTTGAAACATGCCAAAAACTCCGTTTTGGTGTTCTTCGTTGACTCGCTGTTGAAGGGCCCTTTTCATGATCTTCTTCGTGTACTGGTATTGATGCCGTTCCTCCTCAGAAAAATGTACTTTGCGGACTATGTTATGTGGTTCTGGTAGATGTAAGAGATTCCTTGATCTTCGAAGACACATCGAGTCCATAAGAAGCGTAAGATGCCGGATTGCGAGAGAACGGCGTTCATCGCTATCGCAATTGTTGAAAGGACTGCTCACATACCGTCGAAAGATGGTGATATTGTCGAAGGGTCTTACTTTGAGAAATGCGAAAAGGGCCCCAATATCATCGAGCTTGTTCTGAATTGGTGTCCCCGTGAGGCACCAGCGTGAACGTGACTTCAATTTGGAAACGGAAGTGTTGAAGGTTGTTTGTTGTCGTCTTATGATGTGTGCTTCATCAAGGACAATCCTGAACCATTCAATACTTTGCATTGTGCTTTGACTTTTATTTTTCCCAGAATTCGACTTTTTCTCAGTCTCCCATACCATCGTATGATACGTTGTCAGTACAATATCAGCATCCTCCATTTTTGACACAAGACTCTGGCGTTCTTTCCCATGGTATTTTAAAACGTTCAACTTTACTTTTAGGTGCCTAGAATTCCGCATTAGTTTGTAGAACTTTTCTGAACTCGGGAATTGAAAAATGTACTTCTTTATTTCGTTTAACCACTCGTTAATAAGTACTAATTCTGTCAGGAAATTGAAACAATTGTATGATTGAACTAAAGCGTACTCGCCGATGGAACTAAAATCAGTGTTGCTCTCGAGCGTTTTCTCTTTTTTGGTAAAGTTTCGTCCTCATTATCTGGGAGTGTTTGCGCCCAACGCAAACTTTGCTCAAGGGTTTGAGTCACCAAGGCCAGTATTGATAAAGACTTTCCCATGCCCATTTCATCAGCGAGAATTCCGCCACCAGTCTCAGGGGGGGGAATTCGGTGCCTTGCACTCGTGATATCATGGCGATACCTAACTTCGTTAGCAGGGATGTTTATGTTTGTGATTGAAAAGGGTCTCTGACCAGCCTTTAAAGTCATCACTCAAAGGTTTCCACAAGGAAAATTCAGGAGAAACAGGTCCGTCTTCGCGCTGAGACATAAAATCAAGCGCTTCTTGTTGGTGGCTTTTTGAGTGTTAGTGCTAAATAAGTCAAGTTACATCGGCAGAAGAGTTCAGGTCTTTGCTAATTTGGAAGCAGACGACCCTGTGTTATTCATTGTGGTGTGTCAACCAAAATAAGGATACCAAAATCTGCGAACTTACGGTAGAAGTTGCGTTTCCAAGCGTTCATCTCCCTGTACCTGGTTGAGATGGTTTCCGCGTGTTAGTGAGGCGTAGACATCCTTTATTGTTTTTTGGAACTGTCCCTTTTCATCGTTCGCAGTTCTAGGCTGTTTGCCAACCTCTATTTTTTTTTCAAGGTCATCAAGCTGCATATCAGAATACTTGAAAACGTGTGGATTATCATAGGTGATACCTCGCCGGAGAACATCCGGTCGTTGCAAGTAAGTCTTATGTTGTGATAAATGGAGTCCGATTTCTTTAGCAGTATTTTCTGGACCGTAAATATTAATATGCACCCGTACCAAGGCGTCTTTAGCATTTGTTGCCCTTTCGATTGCTTCTCTTATCTGTGTAGTAGGACCAAGTGTATCGAATTCAACAGAAGACTTATTTGGCAAGTCTTTCAGAGAACTTGTGACGTGAGTATTAAGGATCCCAAACATTGAGCCATCTGAAAATTGCAGTATCAGTCGGTCATCGGATCGGGTGAGAATGAAGCTGTTGTAGCCCTCCTCAATGGAGCCATCACCCGCTTTAAGCTTAGCCTCGACGTCCGCCATGTGTCCTTGTACTTTGACGGCGGCTCTGTGAATCTGTATCTTATTAGCAAGTAACCCCGATTTCTTGGCTTCATTGTTCCATGGTTCAGTCTCAGGTGCGAAAAACGTACCATTCCATAGCATACTTGCTCTGGGGAAGGTGGGGGGGCTTGGCTGGGCGTGAACAGATATTGACTTCTCAAGTCAGGCTCCGGAGTCAAATTTTCAGACAACGGAAGTAGATTCTGGGTAGCCCAATACTCAATTCCATCCCCAGGGTCCAAAAAAGTGGAGTTATCGATCTCGCAGCCATCGTATTGTGCGGGGAATTCAACTCCGGCAAAGTCGGTGCTCAGAACCTCACTCCATAATTCTTGCCAGGAAAGGTTGTTTAACACAGGTATGTCACTTAGTTCATCAGCTTGAATAATCATGGAAAAGAGGATCTTAATACTTGAGTTTATCTCTTGGCTCAAAATCTTTCCGGGGGGTCTGGTAGCTAGACGAACCATCGTCACAACGTTCTGGATTCAACAAGCGCTTCAACGAGGTCATCTCGTTTGGATGGTTTTTCTAGACCAGTTGATGTCATTTTCTCTTTTTGAGCAGACTACCCTCTTGAATTTGTATCAAGACCAGGTATCGCCTGCTGACGGGGGTCAGAACAGCCTGGGCAGGGATTTGGGTTGCGGGCCTGTATTGGTTACATCGCTGCTGTGGCTGAGCCCCGTCAGTCAGTTGCACCGCAAGCACTCACAGCACCGCTTTTTTGGGAGTTAGGTGAGGTGGATTCTAGTACAGTATCCCTATCGATCGGTGGTACTGTAGTTCTCGCGTTCCTTCAACATTCTCCGCATCTGACCGTTGGACTTTTGGTTGGAGTTCCGTATCTAAGGGAATCTTCCCGATCGGCGATCACGCCCCTTTGGCAACATTTCTTTCTTTTCTTGTAATTTTGCTCCCATGGAGCCTCGTTTCTAAAATACCCAGGGTAGATACTGTAAGAAGAGTAGCAGAAATATGCCTGATCGTTCTGAATTTCTAGGATCATTCTCGGTTGATTCGAACTAATAGAATGTACTATGCAAACCATAATCGTTAATATAATCCAAACGTATAGGCTAATTACTAGAAACTCAACTATCAAGGTGGAAGAATGACTGAGCAACATACTTGCAGGTGATCTTCTTTTCTACCGCCTACTGATACAAGAGAGGCAGTGTATTTTTACTAGACGCATTACTGCGAACGATACCAAATGCAACGAGTGTACGTTACGTACGCCTCCAATAAACATGGCACCCTCTCGGCCAGCAGTTTCGGTGACCCATTACAGTACAACTGTATCCGGCGTTTCGACAGAGAGAAAGATTGGGTGGGTATCTACAGTTGCCGCAGGAGGCTGTGTTGCATTTATGCACGCTACACCTATGAGAGCCTCACCGAAATTCTTATTTCGTGCGTACACCGAAGTCATCATCATCAACTCCATAATTGAGCTTTCCGGTCCCTCGGATTATTTCCAACTGTTAATCTCTGTCAAGATTTACATTCGCGTAGGAAACCGCACATTCTCTGCTATTTGCTTCGCCATGTCTTCCATAAAACACGCCTTTGAGTCGATCGTCGACGATTTCAAAAAGGACCTCACTGATAAGGAACGAGAAAAGTTCAAATTTGCGACGTTGAAAGAATTTGAGAAGGTAGCATTGCAGATACAGTAGGTGTTCTTTGAATTAAAGCTTCCCTTTTCGGAAGTTGGGAGATAGTATATTCGTCCCAGTTTCGTCCTAACACTCTATATTATGACTTAACATAGTAAGGCTGACATTGATGCAAACAGAAAGGACCAAGAGAACACTAAAAGCATGAAAAACATGGCTCGTATCAGACCCTTTCTGGAAGCAATGGAGCAGTTCGGAAAGGTTATTGATGTCTTTGTCAATGCTTCTGAGTTTGTTTGTTTTATTTGGGGCCCATTGAAACTCATCCTACAGGTAGATTATTGTGTTTTTACCTTGCACCACGGGAATATATTATTTTATTTCTGAGATTTCTCCGGAAGGTTACTAATCTTCCTGTGATAGATCGCTAGTACCTGGGCGGACTCGTTTGAGATAATTGTAGAAGCGTACGGGAAGATTGGTACCCATATTCCTCTACTGGGGCAGTACAATGATTGTTTCAATAATAACAGTCACATGAACCGTATTCTACCTCTCATCTACTCCGACATTCTCGAATTCCACAAGAGGGCCATAAGATTCTTTAGAGGGAGACGTAAGCCTTCGCACCAAATTTGTATGGAAACCCTTTCAGAAGTTTCGCTGATTGTTATAGAAAACGTGTGGAAACAACTCTTCAAATCAGTATGGAAAGACTACAATTCGCGATATCAGACTGTGCTCGACAATCTCCAAGAACACAAATCCCTGTTAGCCGAACAGGCAAGCCTCCTTCATATGCAACAGTATCAGTTCGATAGCCAACTACTACGGAGTGAAATTCAAAAACATGAATTAAGACACCTTGAGCTAGTCAGGAGGCACGATGATCAAGAAAAGACCGAACTAAAAAAGAAGCACAGTGAGACGTTAAGTTGGTTTTCCGCGGCCACCACTACATCGAAAGAACATGACAAGTTCCGTGATATTAGGAAGGAGTCGGCAGGGAATGGTTCGTGGATATTAAAAAACGAGAAAGTCAATAACTGGATGGAGGTTGATACACCGGAGTCGTCCATTCTTTGGATCAATGGTATCCCAGGTGCAGGTCCGAAATACGCTTTGTCTCCATAGGCTATCAACATTTGGGCAACGCTAAGTGATCTTCTAGGTAAAACAATTTTAGCATCAGTCATCATTGATGGTTGCTTGAACGATACTTCATACACAACTTCTTATTTTTATTGCAAAGAAACTGACGAAGAGAAGAACGAATGCATCTCAATTTACAGAGGTCTTCTCAGCCAACTACTCGACAAATGTCCAGAGATGATACCATACTGCTACGACAAATCTCTTGCATGTGGGGCCGAGCTTCGATTGCAGAGCATAGAGACTGCAAAAAGTCTTTTGACGCTCTTTTGTGAGAAAATTCCTAAACAATGCATTATTATTGATGGTATCGACGAATGTAATAAAGCGGAACGTAAGCTCTTGCTAGAATTTTGGCTAGAGGCCGTACAGAAAATAGACGAGCGAGAACCCGGGAAGGTTCGAGTGGCTTTCATTAGCCAGTCTTATCCTGATATCGAAAAACTACTTCGAGATTCAATCGTCCTCAAACTAACTGCCTCTGATAATCAAAAGGATATAGAGTGCTTCGCTCACGATTGGTGTCTTAAGATACAGAAAAAGTATAGTCTCCTGAAGGAGGAGTCGGATTTTATAAAGGAGTCTACTTGCAGTAGAGCTAAAGGTAACCGGCATTCATTGAGAAGTGTTTATTCACACTTACGCCATCAATAGGGATGTTTCTTTTCGCCAAATTGGTCCTCGAAAATCTCTATGCTCAGGAAATAAAGGAAAGGCTTTTTGAAGAAATCCAACGATTCCCCACGGGTCTGGAAGAAGCGTATGTTTCTCTTAGAACCATATAATTCCAGCTTGATATCTTAACTTATGCAGCTACCAAAGAATCCTTGATCGCATGCAACGAGATCTGCATCCTGCTCAATGGCTGATCGCAAAAAAGCTTTTGGGTTGGATGGTCTGCTCCAAACGTTCACTGAAGTGGAGGGAGATACAAGCAGCAATGTGCATCAATCTAGAACAGCAAGAGATGAATTACGACGAAAAGAAATTGAGGAGTGACATCCAGGAATATTGCGGGTCTTTGATTCAGGTAAGCCCGGGACATCAAGTGGAACTTGTACACACGACAGCAAAAACGTAAATAATACCTAACCATTTCCTTTTTATTTCATCGTCGGTTATTGCGCAACGTTTACTGACACATCGACAGATACATCGCCGAATCAGATTATGTTCACGCATCAGTCGTCGAGTTTAACCTCACAGGAATGTGCCTCCAGTACCTTACATTCGACTGTTTCAATCTCGATACTGATGATGAGTCTGTCAAGAGAGCTGCAAAAGACGGTCTTTTGTCATTTCAAGATTACGCCATTGCAAAATGGATGGACCATGTTCGAGCAATTGTTCAAACTACGCCAGGAGACTTTTGCCGAGGTAATGATTTTGAAGAAGCCTTGAACACCGTTTCAACGGGGATCACAGAGTTCACCTGTCAGTATCAAGAAGAGGTGCTGCCAGAAGGTGACTTTGTCGAAGAAGCAGTCCAAAACTGCAAGCAGTTCAAGAACCACGATACGTTTTATGAGGATCTCTTGAATCTATATAATTACATCTGTATTCACAACAAAAAGGATTCTGTCGAGCGAAACGAGGTCAGTATTGATTCCCTGGGTAAAAGCCTCGCACGTAACCGAAAAATACTCGAAAGCCTACGCTCAAAGAAGCAACCGACCGGAGTAATTGATCGACTTACCGAAATCTATGGTGAAAAACTCTTCAAATGTCCAAAGGTAGCGTGTTACTACTTCCATGAAGGCTTCAAGGACGCCAGAACCCGAGATGAACATATCAAACGCCACGATCGGCCTTACATTTGTACCTTCCCAGACTGCTCCATCACCGAATTTGGATTCGCATCAAACAAGGAATTGGAGAAACATGTCAAAAACTACCATCCCAACATCGAAGAACTAGCGATGAAATTCAACACAAAATCAAAACCAATCGCTGCGACACCGTGGGAATGCCATATTTGTCACAAAAAGTTTACCAGAAAGTTTCATCATACTAGCCACATCAGGAGTCATATGGGGGAGAAGCCATATCCATGTTCAGAGTGCGGAAGAGCTTTTACAAGGGCAAATGATATGAGGAGACACGAGAAGAATATGCATTTTGGGAAGGGGTGAAAGAAGGCGTGAAATTGGCTCCGGGTTGCGAACATTCAATTAATTTCAATATCCTGTATAAAAGCACAGCAGAAAACATCCTGACTGATTCCCCACTACCACGCAGTTGACTATTCCTCGGCAAATCTCTAGTCCTCACCACACCTCGATTCCTTTATTTACACTAATAAGATTCCCATAACCACAAATCCACTTTCTATACGCCTGTGGTGGTGCAACAGGGTCCGCAAAGTGGCCTAGTCTTTCGAAAGGAAGTAAGTAGTTCGTGCTGCGCGAGTAATAATCCGAGGTTCATTATGTCAAATAGCACGTCCTGAACCTTTTTTGCTCGTTTGGGCGCTCGCAGTCTGATCTTTTTATGTTGGGATTATTTTGGGATTATATTTGTCGTTGGATTAAGCGAGGCCCGCTTTTACACTATGGCGATTCACGATGGACCGAGCGGCCTTGAATCACCCAGATTGCACAATGTATGAAAGTTTAAAATTAAGGGAGATAAGTAGTTCAATTAAGGGTATATGCTGAGTTGTACTCGTTTGTTTACTCCTGGTCTGCCTCATAACCTGTATCTATTGTATCTATAAGCTTCATCCAAAGCCTTCTAGAGGTCACCCAAGCCGGTTCTCTTGTTCCAATATGAGATTTATCGTTGACCTTACAGTGCTGAGAAATATTAACCAGAGATGCGAGTTTAGGCATAACAGGACACACAAAATCTATTGTCAGAATCTTCTGCGACATAGGATGAGGGTCTGTTTTAAAAGATGGGACTTGAAGAGTCCATGCCAAGATACGAGCTCCATCATACATGATTTGATAACAAAACTATGGAAATTGATATCTTGAAGAGTAAACAGAGGGTATTTGGGGATGAGATGCTTTTTATTCTTGTCAGGAGGCATTCAGTATAACTAGTGCGGTTTTTATGTTGTTCTGGCTTAGGAACATAATACCTGCTTGAAATCCCCCCTCTTGGCTTATTGTCCAGAAAACAAAGATCAATGAGTTTGCAATGGGATTTTGTCTTTGTTCGTGTTCAACAATAGGGGACCCATACTGTGGCATATGATGAATGGAATATCTTGACACTCTTTGTTTCATGGCTTGTGCTTTCTTCAGGTCACGATGTTTCCCAGGTATAGTGTGGCTGGAATGATTGATGACTCGAACTTTCTGATATCCAAACAACATACTTTCCAGAAAAGACGAACTTTAATGATAAGTTTCTTTCTTTCCACAAAAGCTCCCTAATGAGTTATCCAAGCAATATCCAGCATATATTTACTAACCATTTAAGTTACGCTCATTAGCCAAAGTCAACCCATCCATATACTCCTTCAAGGAATCAATCTCCGCACGTCCTTCTCTTTCCACAAACCTTTCCAATACACCCCTCAATCTTTCTTCCACATCCCCCGCTTTCTCCCCGTCCATCAGCCACGCGAAAATTCTATGAACAACCAAATTCAACTCCCGCCTTCCCTCTATCAACTCCCCATCCTCTTCGGTAATTTCCACTTTGAATTCCTCGTACACAGCCTTCAAAAATCTCATACACCTGATATGAAAAGTGAAATAATCAAAATTTAACATATAGGTCTCTTGCTGCAACCGAGTACACAACACGGAAAGCAATTGTGTTTCTGTTAGCATCTGATGATGTTCGAACTGGGATGTGAGATCCTTAGTAGATATCTCCCTCGCACTTGATGTGGTGGTAAATGGGGTTTTGGGAAGTGCATCCACGTCCTGGAGAATCTTTTGTACAGCAGCGAGAGTTTGGGTAATTTCTGTGGTCGCGGTATCGCTTAGAATTTGTTCTACGAGAGGTAGGTTGCGAATGGGAGTCGGATGTTCAAAACAGAAGCGCTTGTGATAGAGTACAGAGACTTTTGATGCTATCCCAATGCCGAACTCATTTCCATGGTCAATATGAATGTAGGCGCCGGGTGTGCTACTCATATTGGTTTTGGAACCAATCCTGGATGACTCTCTTTTCTGTCTATCGGCGATCTGTTTGGAGATGCTGGATGCTTTCTCATAGGATGAAGCAAAGCCTGAAGGAGTTGACGGTGGAATATCGTCCCAAAAGAAATAGGGGGCTGTGTGGATTTCAAGAAGGGTATCGAAATCATGCCACCGAGGCAAGTTAGGGGAGGTGTGTTGCATTGCACTATAAAGGTGTCCTGCCGCAGCTAAAGTGGAGAGTATTAGCACATGTATCATTTGTCGAGATCTCAAGGAACCGGCCAGTGTGTGCCTCTTTCAAGGGCCCATATGCTAGGGGTCAGGAACATGCGTCTGGAGAAGTGAACCACTTTCCAAATGCCTTTCAGGATTTCAAAGACAAAAAAGATTACTTACTTATAGCGCCCGTCAGGTTTGCGTACTTTATCCCCAGTTCACTATATATTGGAGTCAGCATCGCCATCTGATAACCCACAAATAACCTCAAAGACCAAGAAGTAACTCAGGGAATACTCACTTTATCGTTAAAGCAAATCTAAAAGTCATCAAACCGCAAAGAACGGGGTTTCGACGCATAAAAGAATGCTCCTCCATTGGCCCAGTATAATTGTGAATCTCCCGGATCATGTCTTTCTCGTACGCAAAAAAGTCTCTGAAGACCCAACAATCAAGCTCAAGCAATGTTATTTTGAGGTTTCTTTCAGGTTGGTATTCAAAATCCTTTTGAAACTCAGCGTAATTACTGAGAATGCCTTTAGAACGGGTTCCTGCTGCAAGCAGTTCTCCGTGACAATTTCTGGCATTCGTTTCCAAAATGTATCGAATGTCGCAATCTGCGATTCTTTTTGTCAGCATATTTCTGCAAAAATTACTCAAGTGGAGGAAATTTAGGAATTTCTCGGCTTCAGATCTATCTCGAAAATGGTTTGGCTGAAAGGAATTGGTGACTTACATATTTGGCAGGCGAATACAAACCAAGTATGAATTTTGCGTGTGGCGTGGAATTCTACCATACCATTCGTGAACTCGTCTTCTCCGGGTATTGTGTTGACCGTAGGATTGCTTCTCTTCTTCGATTTGAGTATTGTTGCTTCTGCCAGAATGTGCATCAGAACCTTCCTGTCCCCCGCCAATTTGTCCTTGCCCTTTCCACTACCGTAATCAATGATACTATCAACACTTTCTGGGTCGAAAACGACCTTTTTTGGTGGAGAATTATCCAACCATTCAGTCAAATCCCAGCATCTGTCCAAGCAAACCCAGTCAGCCTCTTCGCCGATTGAATTTGCCAACCCCTCCTCGTCCCCCTCGAACTCAGCCTCTTTTTCGTCGTAGTCAATATGCGCGAGGCCGTTCTCGCTGAAAAGCATGTTGGCCATGTTTTGGAAGTCTCTCATAGGGTGCCCCCGAGGAAGCATTTCAAGAAGTTCCCTCTCCCCCCTCTGGAGCAGTTCGAAAGCGGTGTTTGTGATGACAGCAACTGTGCTCAAACTGAGAAGGCCTTCTTGATAATCGCACCATCTTTCTTGTATATACTCGCGCATGGTGTTGAAATCTTTGAAGAAGCAGTATATCATGAAATACAGATCGTATTCTTCGTCATCCAGATCGTTGGACAATCCGGTCTCAATCATAATCGGAGTTTTCGGTCGTTCCGTGATGGCGTTCTCAGTCGTTTTTACAGGTTTCTTGCCTTTGACTTTATTCTTTCCAGGCTTCTTCTTGCCACGGCCTTTCTTGGTCGTTTTCCGATTGTCTTTCCCACTCTCTAGATCCGAAGCGTTATCTTCACTTTCCGGGGCCTCATGAGCCACATTCTGGACATCCTCGATTGGAAGAACATCGAAGACATTGCCAAAAGACACATCCGTGGTACTGCTAGAAGTTGTCGTACTCTTATTGCGCGATCCAGACTTGGACCAACTCTTCGCGCTCTTTGAGTGCTCAAGGGTCTGCAAGGCCCCCTGAAGTACTGTAACATAATGAAGATGACCATCATCTGATACTCGGTCACCCCTGCCCTTGTAAAAATGAGAGGCCTCCTTGCGTTGGCAGATGACATCCCGGAGAGTAACAGCAAGACTCTCTGGGACCTCAGCACCAGATTTGACGATACTTTTGACAATGTGAGGTATGTCACTGATTTTCAAAGTTTCTTTAACATCCTTGTCAAAGGGTTTTCGAGTCGTTTCATCAATACCAATTTTCGATGCGGTTTCTCGAAGCCAATTGGTGAACTTTTTCTCTCGGGTCTTGTAGGCTCTGTAGGTGTCTAGAATCTGAAGGTCGGACATGTTGAATGAGCCTCCATTGTTGACGATACAACAATCGGAGTGTGAAAGAACAGAGACGTGGCTGTAAACCTCACCTCGAAAATTCAAGTGGAGAGCCAAGGGGAGAAGTTTCGGGGTGACGCGTTGAGGTCAGTGCAAAATCAAGAAAGTAACACGAGATCCCGTGCCCAAATCGTGACTTGGATGATGGATACCCAGATATTGAGAAAACCGCTGGGGAAGACCCTCGTTTTTATAGCCTGGAAAATATCCTGATCAGCAGGTCAGGTGAATTCTGATCGAAATGACCGGGGTTATCTGTTACGTAATACAAAGAAGTATCCAATCAGAATGCATATATATTCACATTCACTTAAGAATTATAGATGAAGTCACAAAGTCACTTTAGCCAATAGAAGCAATATTTTTCTCGCTAAGAATGAGTACAATCAACGGTTGATTTAAAGGAGCCAACAAACAATTTTAGCCCTCAGACCTCGGCATTATTGCCCATTGTACTGAACTTTCATTCACTACCGTACTAACTCGATAGCTAGGTCTCAAAGTGTATGTGCCTTAGGCAGGAATCGGATGCGCCGTAGTGTAGTAGTGGTAGAGTTGGGCACCCACTCGCTGCTGAGCCTCTGTAAAACCCACTTTTTCGTCCCTTTAGATATTCTCAGAGTCCTGACGTACCTTAGGCTCTGTATACCCAGAATATTCCACCTATAATACTGTCCCGTTTTAGTGTGCCAAGTGTTAGCTAGGTGTGCTCGATTTAGTTATCCCCTTAGCTACGGCCAGGACCTCCCTAGACTGTGTACAATTAAGGTTGACCAATAGAAACCGCTCGTTTTATAAGTTTTAGTTAAAAAATATATTATAATTAATAAAAACTATAGAAACAAGGCCTTTCTTTATATAACCACATGTTATATTTATTACAGGCGAAGGTTGTTTAATGCCGTACTAATTCTCGTTGGTTATTATTAGCAATTATACCTAATACAACTCTTTTAGGCTTATAGTCTGTACTAGCCTCTTTCAAGGGCGCAACATCTAGACGGCGAGTTCCTATATCCGTAGTATCTACACGAGTCGATTCTAGTATTATAGTAGTAAAATAATATAGGATTAGATCAATAATAGTAGTATTGTTTACACTCTAGAAGTTAGTAGAGAAATAGTGTTCTTCCCTGACGCACGGACCACCTAAGTGTAGTCTTTAAGTACTAAAACGTAGTATAAACAGTAATATCTTTAAGTATTGTCTTAATTATTAGTATAAACGAACGATTTAAGGTAGTTCTAAGCTTATCTAGGAGTAGTAGTATATTACTCTTTTAAAGTGTTATTGTAGATATATATAGGGGCGGGTCGCTTAGTAAGGTAGTCTTAGAACGTAAAAATAAGTAGTCTTAGAACGTAAAAAGATAGGGAAAATTTTCTCGCTAAAGTCTACGTTATAGAATAGGATCGTTTAATCTGTTCCTACACCTTAAAAAGTCTATAAAAAGTAGTATAATTTTACCTCTTATTATAGAGGCGGTAGGGTAGTATTTACCTATTAATATCTATAGTGTTTTAGGGTCTTTACTAGTCCGCTATTCTAAGTCGATTTAAGACTTTTATAGTACGAGGTTTTATTGTTATTACTTAAGCTTAAAGGTACTTAATTAAGAGATTAAGTTTCGATTGTCAAAGTTAGTTTAATAGTAGATTTAGCCCTTTTAGGGTACTATTTCGACTAACTCTTTATAGTTTTTGTTTTAAGTCGTTACTATAGTAGTCGTCTATTACGTAGTAGACTTAGCCCTTTTAGGGTACTACGTAAAGGCGTACTCTTTAAGAGCTTTAAAAAGGTAGTATATATAATCTCGAGATAACTATACTTTTGATAGTTTAGTCTCTTTTAATCTATATATATATACTAATTAGTGTTAGTATAAAAGGGGGTAAACTAATATACTCTTATTATAAAGTATGATAATCGATTAAAGAGCTAACTAAGGATGAGGGAGCTCGAGTGGTTAATTACTTGAGCTTGGTATCACATGACTATGAAAACATGTGACTATATAAACAACATATATCCTAACAGATATATTTCTAGGGTAGTTGTTGGTTTGACTACAAGTCAAAGAGAATAGTATAATAATCTAGTATTATATTCGTCTAAAGTTCTAACTAAGTACTAGCTACTAGTCTCCTAATATACCTAGGAATCACGTTACGTAGTTCCCCCGTTTGTAAGCTTGTAGACGAGCTTACAAGTAAGCTTATAGTAAGCACATATGTTGTAATACGTTACCTTATTACGATACGTGAGCTTTACTGTAATAAGTCAGCTTATATATGTAGTAGGCGTTTTAGGCGAGGCATGTAGCCTGCGCCAGGAGATAAGGCATATCGCAACAGTATTATACAATAACATATACTAACTTTAATAATGTCTTTCTAGGCTCAATCTAAGGCCGTTATTAACCATAACTTAGTATTCTACCTAAATCCCGACTACTCTTTAAAGAATTTAAAATCCTTATATAAAGCTCTAAAAGCTTGTTCCTACGATTTATACTTCTCTACTATCACTTTAAGTAAAGAGCTACTATATAGCTCTAAGATTCGCGGTATTACTAAGTCGTTCTACCCCTCTTTCTTAAAGCTGTTATCTACTCGCTTTCTAGTCCTAGCGTACTCTAACAACTGTTAAAACAAAGTATGTTCTATCTCCTTTGTCTAATTTAATTACGTGGTAGGAGCTACTTTAGGTGGTGTTACTATTATAGGAATTGCTAGTAGAGCGGGGGTAAGGTAACCACACTCAACCACTCTTTTCCCTTTCCTCTCACCTCACGTCTCATGAAAATGTTGTCTATAAGTTCCAGTAAATTTCAATATTAAATATGAACATATGTTCCACGCTATCCGAAAATCACCAAGGGGTATCAATCCACATCCAGCTCTATGCAGGCATCTCAATCTTCTCAGCCTTTGACGATCCAACTATAGAATGACCCGAGTTATCAGCCTCAGACTCATTCCCAATAGCCTCAACAATTGGACCAGTGTAGTATTTCTTTCCGCTAATGTACCAAAAGACCGCGGAGCAGAAGAGGATGAAAACCAAGAACACTGATGCGTAGTTCATCTATAGGTTTGGTTAGAATATATGATATGTAGGGTTGGATTGAGTAAATAACTTACGGTATCAGCAGCCACAGGAAGAACTGTAGGAAGGAGGAAAATAATAGTAACGAATAGAGTCCAGATACAACACCACCAGTTGACCCAAACGCTGTATTTACCCATGTGCCATGGCCCTGGCTCGAACTTTCCGAATGCTAGTTTGCATACAATTGGGATGATGTAACTCCAATCAAGAGCAATAGCGCTGAAGATAGATTATTAGCAGAGCCTCAAAACTGGGAAATCAAGCTGTCATACCAAATATTGAAAACACCTGCAATCGCAGCATATGATCCAAGACCAATCAGATTGATCAAAATACTAAAGAAAACCGAGATCCAGACGGCGTAAAGAGGAGTTCCAGTGAAGGTGTTAATTCTTGTCCAGACGGAAGACGCGGGCAATAGACGATCTCTAGAAAATGCAAAGACGGTTCTTCCAAGAGCTTGCATGGCAGTGAAGCACACAAATTCAAGGATGATGAATCCACAGACGGTAAAAAAGATACCGCCGGATTTTCCAAGACTGTTATAGTAGATCTGGGCTACTGGTTGAGCGAGGGGACTGACCAAGATTTCGGCGGGGTCGCCCATACAGAAACAGAGAACGATATTAAAGAGAAATCCAGCGACATAGGTGAAAAGCATGGCCATTGAAATAGCCCAAGGAGCCTTGACTTCTGGCTGTGAAATTCTGAAGGATTGTTAGCGAGTTTCACAAATTGTGTGGTTTATACATAAATACTGACTCCTCTGTAATATGAGCTGTGGCGTCTAAAAATAACATTAGCACTATAAACTCTTGATATTTAAAATTTTGGCGTACCATAATCTGTCATGGTCCACGAAACGGACAAGAATCCAAACAAGAAGCTGAATCCAACGGGTGTCCATCCAGAGGTTGACTCCACGTTTGTGAAAACGTATTTCGCATCATGCTTGTTCTCAGTCTTGGCCAAAAGAGCGATTGAGCACGAGACCAAAACCAAAACATGGAAAATCACATATCCCTTCGTCATCTTCTCCATCCAATATGTGGACATCGAGTTTACCAATCCCGTGAGGACTGTCAAAGCTGCCATAACGCCAATCGTAGTATTCGTCGTAATTTCGTACTGAAAATCGGACCCCATCGATACCGCTGCCAGGAGCATTTGTGCAGCTCCATATTCGGATGAAGCTACTCCCGCGACTTGACCGAGTAGATTGATCCAACCGGTAACCCTACACACCTCGTAAATGCCCAGCTTTTTGTGTTTCTCGATATTTGCACGTACCAACTAAGAGATGGAACCCATTCTTTTGGGGCAAGCCGGGAAATCGTGAAGTACCTAAAGGCGGGGTTAATTGACTACTCGTACTGGGCAGCGCTGAAATAAATCCGGGGAATAATAACTTACAAGCCTCCGGACGTGGGGTATGCCGAAACCAGCTCTGCTACCGACAACTTTTGTTCGCTAAATTAGTGGTGCTGTCGAAAAGGGGGGCAATGTGGTAATTAGAGTTTTCAGGGTAGAGTAGCGTCATGAAATACATACAGCAAGACACATACACCCAGCACCAGAAATCAGCCAACACCATACGGCAGCAGCGGATCCTCCTGCAGATATGGGGTAGACAAAAGTCGTCATAATAGTGGAAAAGAGACCACTGATGCTGACGGCAAAAGAGAAAGTCGAGAGATATCCAAACTCTCGCTTGAACACTGGTTTGTAGCCGAACTGAGCAGCCAATTGAGCATCGGCATCGCTCAGTTCTTCCAGATTGACTCTCTTGACCTGACCATTAGGTCCTTGTATTTCGACAAGACCGGCACTCTGTTTACGGTGTAGCCCTTCGGGGTGGTCGCTTGGGACAACCTGCGGTGCTTGGTTGTTGTGGACGACTTGCGGCCCCTCACTGGGGACCACCTGGGGTGCATCAGACATACTCGAGTTGGAATAGGTGTCGCGAGGGGATTTGTTGCTTTGGAGTTCGTAGCTTTTGTCGCAAGGGATTTGTTGTTTGAGTCGTACAATCAACTGTCGCAGATGGGAGACGAATTTGTGGTACACGACAGTGTACACAGCAGCAAAAACACAACAAGGCAAATAAGCGAATTGAACACAGCGAGCTGGTGGATTTCTCTTTATTGAAGTTGGTCGAGAAGCAGAATATCACAATCCAGATGCTTTGAGCAATATCATCTGAGGTCGTAATTATGTGAATGGGAGGGAGAGCATGAATAGATAAGGCAAGGCCCAAGACTGGGTCCATTGGTTTATGTTGAGGAACACATGGGGAGGGTGGTGGTGTAACGTTCGGAGTCGAGACCCTGGAGGTTGCGTTGCATGCATCCATTTTTTTGACAGAACTACTGGCTTACCACAGCTCGGGTCAAATTTAGTCAGCTAGTGGCTGGTCTTGAGATCACTTACAGCCAATCAGAAGCTATGAGGCTTTGAGAACTTTCTCCATTGATCCAATAAAGAAAGCGGTCAAAAAGATTGTCATTTACGTACAAGGAACCATAGGATCACCAGCTAGCGGAAAAGACTTTTTTTGGTATGGAAAAATTCCTAAGATTTTCGACTTGGCATCTCGTTGTCGAAAGAGGCCACGACAGCTTCATGTTTCGTGGTGGGCAATATCAGTTCCCTATTCTCACACCAGGCTTGTCCAGAAGTGGAGTTTCGATTGGATTTCTTCCACTAAAGAAAAAGCTTGCTTGCTCTGATAAGGCCAACGGCGCAGCACAAGCTCTTCCAAAGAAAAGCTTACCTGCAGAAAAATGTCTTGTGTCGTCGCCCCGCTTTTCTTAGCGGACAAGACCGAGCAAATCAGATGGAGGGCTTTTGGCCGAATTTAAGTGTGACTCTGGGAGCGTTCGTCCCATGTGCTCTGTTCTGTCAAACACTCCCGGAAAAAGGTGGAACAGGGCATTAAATATATCTGATACTCGTACCCAACAACGTACGACTGACTTTGGTTTTCTTCCTTAGGAGCGGGACTTGCACTTCAGCTTTTGAATGTTGTATGAAATCTTTCTTCTATTACCGAGTATCAATGTGTTGGATTAGGGGTTGTCTTGAATCTTCCAGTCGAAATAGTTAACATACATGACAACACGTGGCCAAGATATTGAAGTGAATTGGTGTAGGAATCAAATGCCGAATTCTGGGGAAATGCACTGCGGTCCACTTATTATACTTTTATATTATCAACCAGTATCCGAGCTCCTCTTATCACTCATCGTTTCCGTCTCTAATTTCCATATATCTCCATATAATAGCTGTCTTATCTGGCGGCGGATTTTGTTCCTCTTTCGAAGATGGATTACTCCATAAAAATATTAGACACCGATTATTTGGTATCCTTATTTCATAAATTTATGTTTGGGTGTATTCTATATTGGCCTTTCGGTTCCATTCACAGGATTCGAACTCAACCCCTCCGCACTGCTCGTAGTATGGCCCTGTTCTTGGGGATGATATATAACAGTTCGCCTCCTATCCCTCTCGATAACGTTTCCTTCCGGTCCAAGCGGGATATCGTCATCGTATCTCCCCGATAATCTCGACATGAGTTTTGTCCCAACCACCGATTTCGTACCTTCCTTTTTCAGTTCCTGTCCTATTACTCTTCGACCAGCTAGCGCTGTTGGTGGAGGTACTTCGCCGTCTGGAAATTGAATATATCCGATTTTGGCATTCTGAACTCTTTGTTTCCATACTATGGAGATGTCAGAAACTGGGATCCAAACAACACCGGCCGATGTCAATCACTTACTCTTTTGCCTATGTGATGCATATTTGACATTGGTAACTGTCTCTCGATACTTGATCCACCCTTTCACTGCTTCTGGATTTGGCCAACCGATTTCCTCAGCTGGAAATACACACGCGGGCAATTCAGAAGCTGGAGGAAGCGGGAAAAGGTGCCCTGAGCGAGATACTCGATGTCGAATCATGTGATTCACGAATGGAGGCAGACTGTCCCCTACTTTCCCAATTTGACCTTGTTCCTTTGGCAAAAACTTGTTAGCTCAAGCAACCGTGTTTTTCATGGATACAAGCCTTACCTCTACATCAGGACTGTGCATTGATGAATCGTCCTGGAGATCAATATCCGCTCTTTGAGCTTGAGCAAGCGCCCATGCCGAGAACTGAGCTACAGACCTATACTGGTACTTTGCGACATTTGTATGTCCTAGTGTTGGTGCAGCATGGGGACCGCCGTCAAAGACGAGGAGTTGAACATTTGTTGGGGGGTATCTAAAAACATCCTTCACTGAATCTCCATTCCTTGCTAAGATTCCATCGTTCGGTCTGTAATCTTCTGGGTTCGCTGCTTTATGAGCGAGGTATATCTGCTCATCTCGTAGCATTTCACTGCCTCCTACAATCACTTGTAGGGGACCTTGGATCGATGTTAGTACATTAAAACGTGAGAAGGGATGATCACGCACATAGCCCTCCCAACGAAGCAGCCAATACCGGTGATACCATTGGAATGGTAACGTGGTTATTCTCCGCATACATCTGGACCTGCTCTTTCAAAACCACAGTTTCTCCATCAATCTCCATTTGATAATCAGGTGCTGCCCCTTTATGTCTTGGCCAGTTGAGGGTTTTCATTTCATCTGAATTGGGCGGTGGCCATGCTAAAGATGGCTTGGCGTGGAAGCCGAAATCAGGTACATAGTCCTGATCAGTGGGGATCAAGATACTGGGGAAAGAATGTGTTAAATCTACCCATGGGGAGATCAAACTTGCTCCAGCTGGCATAGCGATTCCTTGGTCTCGGAGAATCATCAGGATAGCTAAGCATAAACCACCGCCTGCTGAATCACCTGCAAATACTATTGTAGTTGGATCTCTAAAATCCAATTATTATGGTCATTCTTCAATAAAAAGGGAACATAGTTTGGGAAAACGAACTGTATAGTAAGCAGATAGAGGTAGGCTGCTAGTAAATCCTGCAAACCACAAGGAAAAGGAAAAGAAGGCGCCAATCGGTATCTCGGCGCAAACACTCTCCCCTTCAACCTATGAAATACAAATCAGTATCGCGTCGGACAACCCCTTTTTAAAAAGTGAGGAAAGTAATAAAGCAAACTCACTTCCTGGCATGTCGCTGACATTGTGGTCCATGACCCACACCCCCCAAATGATACCCACCCCCATGGATATAAAACATGACCTTCTGCCCCCCACCTCCTCCCCTTTCCCCGCCCCTTTCCAGATAATCAGCTCTCATCTCAATCCACTCAGTTTTAACACTTGCTTCTCTTCTCCATTGCCACCAAGTCTTGCCAATCAAATTGAGATTCGTCTCACCCAAAGTGTTTTTGATATACACAGCCGCTTCATCATAAAAGTTTGTGGGAATGGTAACATCTGTGATTAGGACTGAAGAAGGAGCAGGGGTGGAGATATTGGTGAGCACGTGAAGGTCCTCGATTGTAGTTGCGAATGTGAAGGCTAGAAGATGCCGCATCAAATTGAGAAGTTCTCCATGGCCTGGTTCCTCTTCTGAGGGGTTTTTTGGTTGGCCTTTCCCTTTCAACTGTGTGGAGTCAGAAATAGGGGAGGAGGGGTATCATCTTTTGAGGGAGGACGTACCGTGGCTACGACTGCACGGCCCGCTGGAACCACGAGACGGGTTCCTTCTATGAAATTGAAAACCATTTCTCTTGCTTTTTTTCGTACGCTGGATCTTCAATTCTGTTCCATACTTCACGGTGTTACCTTTCTTATGTGCGGTACTGTAGATCCAAACACGGTAAGCCAATGCTTCCTGGTCTGGACCATGCCATCCCTGTATTATTTCCCATGCAATGAATAAGAATTAAATTTAAAAAACCTCTCCTGTCAGCATCAAAGTTATTCGTTGTATAAACAAACTAAAAAGGCTGTAACTTTCAACTTCGCAAGAACATCGATGTTATTGTCCTTCTGATGGCGGGGTAAAAGTTCCCGTTCCCGCTCCATAGTGGGGAGAGCATGCCGTGCAGTCTTGGAGAGATGACGAGGTCGGGAGAAGAATACGATGCGAAAAGACTCCCTATTGGTCCTACTGGGACGTGTCGGTTTCAGAATACGAACCGCCCAATATAAGAAGGCTCGAGATGGTGATAAATTGCTGAGTTTCGTTTCACGGAACAATGTGAAACGTTCGGTGTGTTGTGGGTCATTAGTCAAGCGGCTTCTTCGACATTTCTAGATTTGTTTTTCGATGCGAAGATGTAATATCAGTAGTTTAATAGTATCCCGAGCTATTAATTATGAAGAATTCTTCCCCTAAACGTCATATTACCAGGCAATAATCCTCATTAGATGTTCATCTGAAAATCTTTTCCTGATCTTTACTTCGAGACTCCTTTATTCGAAAATTACATGTACACTAATGACGTAACTTAGAGGCGAAGTGTTGAAAAAGGTGGGTACTTCCAAACCCAAATAAAGTTATATATAGTGTTCAATATATGAAAGGGGTTTCAAACTTTACACGTTGATTGGTTCCCCCGAAGTACAATGGAACAACAAAACAAATATACGTAGAACTAAGCGAGATATCACGCGTATATTGACCATTCGCAGTTAATTATATAACAAAAGTAATCAAATCTTGTAAGCTCACGAGAAAGTCTTATAAACATTCTGTTGCGATCTATTCCAGTCTTTTTTCACCAAGTAGATCACGTGAATCATTGCTTCAATTTCGCCCCGCATAACTCACCAAAAATAGTTCTGGTTCTCTATCTCTCTCAGCTGGACAATCTGAACATTGTTTTCATCTCAGCTTATTGCTTTCAATTGGAAGTTCATTTTCGAAAAGGGATAGGTCCAAATTCGGCCGAATCGAGGACCTTGTAAGATTACAAATCGACACGAACGGGAAATTGTGTGTGTCTCTGGCAAGTTTACAATGTATACGAGACTCAAATACAAGACTCAGGCTCGTCTAATATCTATAGATTTATACCTAATCATCTCCGGGACACGAACTTCGTGGTGCCCTATCTGCGGTTGGTGAAGGTAAGGTGCGATCTCTTCGTCCAACTCTACTTTGAATTCAAGTTGGGTCAAAACAAAAAGATTGGGAAAAAACTCCTTTTATATTCTCATATCTTTTAACCCTGGCTGTTTTCTTTTCAGACTAGGTTTCCTGTTCTCTACGTGATTTTACAGATGACTAATACTTAATCAACAGTGAAAGAGAATCCATGGATACATGAAGGTGACATAGAGACCAGCGGCCCAACAGAAAGGTGTGAGAATGTTCAACAATGACTCAATGAGCTCTGGCGAAGCCAGACGTCGAATAATCTGAGTGCGCATTCTACTTCTGTCCTGCACACAAGCCTCTATCAAACCACTACAAAACGAAATCTCATATTCTTGCCAAATAGAGGCGGAGCTTTTAGGCAGGAGTATACAACCATTGGAGAATTGAGATTTATGTCTGATTTTCTCTCTTGTCACCACCACCGTCCCATAATACCAGACTTCCTATCATACAGCAACATCTGTCAGTCAGAGTACCCAATCAGTGGATAAGCCACCTTGACTGACGACGCACAGAATTTTTCCATTGAAGGAGTGTCATCGACCGCATATAATCAATATTCCTTCTAGTGCTTGATTTCTAAATATTTTTTGTCCCTTGATTTCCTTACGATCAAATAGTTTTCTGCTTTCAAAATAAGGTAATCGATTAACTCATCAAAGGTTGCAACTCATTTCCAAAAACCAAAAAGTAAGGAGTGAAGCTGGGGTTTTACCGTCCTCCTTGTTATCTCATGGGATAAGACGCATGCATTGTTCCTCAACGGAAAATGGCACTTTTATCTCTCCCTAGCTTCCTAGTTTTTTTCTTTTCCCGTTGTCAAGAGGGATCTATGAAACTTCATAAGACAAAAGTGTATGGCACTGTGAGTATGAGATCTCCCTTTCCACTAACATCAAGTTTTAGTTTGGGGTCGAAATAACAATGGTTAGATTGGAAGAAGCTGAGTCCAACAGATTTATAAGGGAGTCAGATATACTTGGAGTTACTAACTCCAAGTACCGAAACAAGACGCAGTTTAAGATACGGGAAAAAGAGAGAGTTACTGTGACCATTCATATTTGGACGAATTTGACAAGACCTCAAGGAACGATATGACATGATTTGATTCAACTAACAGCCAGTCCTCAACTCCCTCCACTCTCGCTTAGAACCTGAAGGAAAACACCTTGATATCCAAACATCCCTCATTCACCAATTCTCTCACCGTCAAAAAGACCCGTACTTTCGAATAAACGCCAACATTCAGATGAACTCCACCACAGTTCGCAAAGAAAAATGTGGAAAAGCACGGTAACGCGAACAATTCACGTCAAGGGGGCATTTAGTCACTTAAGAAGGAAAGCAATTCCAAGACTATCATCACATCTGGGCTTCTCCTCACCAAAGAAAATCCATAAGTCGCTGGTCTCAAGTCTCGTCTGGATAAAAACTCAGACTTGTCTGGTCTGAGGGATATTCATACCCCGTGGATGTAAGTGATTTGAAAATAACAAACAACTATAACTTATTATTTCTCTATTTCTTTCCGCATCTCTCTCAGACCCGTCACCTTTGGAAAGCCTATAACTTTATCAAAGTAAATGAGTATGTAGAAGGTTTGTTTATAATCTTCTAAGCTGCTTTTATTTCTTGGTCTATATAACATCGAGCTCCCATATCCTCCAATACCACCCGCCGACACATCAGGAATCAAGATCAGAATCCTTGGGAATAACGTAATAAGATACACATCAGTAACATCATTCCTCAAATTCATCAAATCATCAACTTATAAATATCTCCCTCTCATAAAAAACCAAAATCCATTCATTCAATCAAGAAAACAACCAAACAAACACCAAATCCCTACACTACATCAACTACCCGATTAATCCCCTCACAACATCCTGACATTTTAACACCCTAACATCCTAACATCCCAACATCCAACACCCCAAAAATCCAAACATTTCCTTATCCATTCGTTCATCATATCATATAAACACCACCGAAAGAACCATCTACCGTCGAAATATATCCCAATATTCGGATGAAGTAAGATTTACGGTAGTGAAAAGAATGGGGGGTGTATGAAAAGGGAGGGAAGCAAGAAGAGCAAGAGAAGCAAGAAAAGCATGAGAGAATGAAAGAACGCATGTCAAGGAGCGGGATAAATTGAGGGTAAAACCCTGGAAATAAGCTGCGAACTAGTTGTTATTAGACCAGTCAATGCGATAGGCACGGCGAAGGGGTTGAGTAATAGGACGGAACGACCAAATATTATATCGTCACTATGTTATATCTTTACGATGCGGTCTAGTCTATCACTTGTTGACATGGATGAAGAAGGGTAAAAGCTCAGGAGTCTCAAACAACCGTAATATTTTGGATCTGAATTATATTCCATTGCTTGTTTCATATGCACACATAACCATCATTCCTCATTCTCATAGTCTTTTCCCACCCAGTCCAGCCCTGTGTGCCTTCAAAACTATCTAAAAAAGCCATAACTCAAAGTACGATCCTCACATCAAACCATCATACCATCAATCAATAATCAATATACACACACGCTCCAAACGCCATCCAACACCCACCCAACCCAAAAGAATCCCTTAAGTCATATCTAACCCCCCTCAAGCCGCAGGGTCACTCTCCACAACCTCCTCCCCAACAACCCCAACCATCCCCTCAACCGGCAACTCAACCCCCTTAACAGGATGAATCAACATAGGCGGTAAACACATCCTCCCCTCACCCCCCTTCATCCCCAGAACCCCCTTTCCATCCCTCCCTTCATCAACAACCGTCTCAAACTCCTCTCCACCCTCATTATCAACCTTGAGACCCAACCACCTCTTCCAAAGATTCGGCGCAAACCCCGCGTTATAATACCAAGTCATCCCCTTAAGATTGTGTTCGCGTTCACCGAAAACGCTGTTTCGCGAGCCACCCGTGGCACCGTTACGGCCCGAGTTCATCACGCTGGCGAGATAGGCGGTGGGCCATTCGCGGTCGACGAACATGGGGTGGGGGACGTAGACGGGTTTATATCCGTGGTGGAGAGCTGCGGTGGGAGCCCACATCTCGGAGAAGGCGTGGTGTTTTTTGAAGGCGGTTTCGCGGTGCATGGTATTGAGAAGACGTCTAGACATTCGCGAAGAAGTGACGATAGCGGCGCGACGGGGGACAGGGCCATCAGTGATGTTGTAGCCTGTGTAGTCGTCTGCTAGTAACCATGTGGTTTCTTCAGGGTCGAAAAGAGGGTTGAAAGTTATGAGGTCGGCGTCTTCGCCTACGCCCCAGGTGTACTTGTCTTTTTCGTAGGTGCTGATAGGTATGGGATCTGATTCGGTCTCGAACCAGTCTGCTTCGTCTTTTGGTCTTTCGGGTCCCCAGATTGGCTTTTCTCCTTTGGGTGGTGGTAGTTGCTTCTTTGCGCCTGGTATACCGGACCAGATATCCTCCGGTCTTTTGGTACCCATTTCGGTTTGTACTCTTACCATTTGCTTGAAATCCTCCCATGATCCATGAACAGATGGGACGTAGAATCTGCTGCTTCTCTCCCAAATACCCTTGCGAGGTTGCTTTCGCGCCCAGCTGTCGATTTGGGAGAAGAGGTTGTAGTAGTGTCCAGTGTAGCGAATGTCAATCTCCCAATGCCAGAAGAAATCATACTCTTGGTGTCTTTGAGCAAAGTGCTGCATTGCCATCTGAAGACCTCTGTATGAACCATGTGCTGGAAGATCCGGACCGCGAGCAAAGGTGTCAAATATGCCTTGGTAGAGCATAAGCATTTGAGTCGTACTCCATAGAGTAGTCATGCTGCGGAATTCCTCGGGCACTGATGCATTGAGATGCTCCTGGTATGTTTGCTCGTCTGCCCAGATTGGGTGCTTTGCTTCATCTTTGACTTGGACAAGAAGATGAACATCATACTCTCCTCCTGATCCAAGTGAAAGTTCTGAAATCATTGCCCGAAGTTGTAGGATATCCTCCTCGTGGTATTGGAAATCATCGTAAGATCTGATCACTACTGCTGTTCGCGGAAGTTTCTTCGTAGCGCTTGTCGAATTGGAAGGGTTCGCTTCAGCTCGTTTTTCCTCAGTAGACTTTTCTTCATCGAGTATAGAATACGTTGTAGGAAGCTCCTTAACGGCAACCTTCTTTTCGAATCGAGCAGCATTTGCCTGGTGACATCTTTTCTGTGCCTCACCCCAGTTTACTTTGCTGTAGTCAACTTGATTGGCGAGAGACCCAGATTTATCTTCCCAGACAGCACTTGATCCTTCCACGTCTCCATGTTGCCCAGTACCCATTCCACCATATTTCAGAGAATAGCCGTGTCCATATGGTCCCAATCTTCCATATCGCTCGAAGCAAATATCTTCTGGCAATCCAATCAATTCATATGAACCCATCACATTGTCCGGGAATCCACTCGGTCTGCCTTCGTAGTATTGCAATTGAGGTATCCGGATTGTTGATTCCGCGTCCAAGAAACATTCCTTCACCTGCCCATACTCACTCACATAAGCATCTGAAGTCTGGTTTTTGTATGCCTCGAATGGTTTGCTTTTAGGCGTCTCTCGAATTGCCACGACGGTTACTTCTTCGGGTTTGTTCGCAGGGAGAGGTTCGTCGATCGGTAGAGGGTATTCTGGGTTGTTTTCCGCCAGAGGCACCAATGTCCTTATGCCTCCATAATATCTGCTTAAGAAATTGAAGTGTTCCCAAGGTTCCGGTTGAGGTGGCGGTCTTTTTCCCACATCCCCAGCTGCCACTCTCCTCGAGGAGACCACACTCATTCGAATTAAAGTTATTATGAATATTATGATGGTGGAAATCAAGCCCAAACACAGATAGCGAATCACCCTGTCTGGCAGCTTGTATGAAGATCGTGTAGGTCGTTGCGAGCCGGCAGATGATTTTCTCCGTACCAGCGGCCTATGGGCGGAGTATGAGCCTGATGTCCCTCGAGAGGAGACGGGAGAGTCCTCCTCTTCGGAGCTGTAGTCTTCGGAATCATCATCGTCAGAGTCGGTCTCGGTTTCGTATCTATTCTTTTCGACATCACGATCTTTTCGAGAGTATCTTGCGTGTGTGGGTCGTTTCTTGACACTCAGAGGAGTGTGCGAGCCGAAGCCTGCCATTGTGGGAGGAATGCTCGCTTCTCACTGGAATGTTATGACGCGCTGCAGCAATGTGGGCGTTGGGTTAACAAACAGGACGATAGGAATCTCCCACTTGCAAATAGAACAGACCAATGCGTTGAAAATGGATCCAGCAAACCACGGGTAGATGCTGGAGAATTGTCGTTGGAGAGTCTGCAGACACAGATCAAGATTGTACTCGAGCTCTTACCGATAGCACAAAACTTATTATTGTTGTTTTCACCTCCAGCTGGTTCCGAGTTGTTCTTGGTCGGCCGGGTGACGGAAAAGTCTCCGATACGCCGACCTCACCCCTCCCTGACTCCACACACGCCGCAAGCTCCTAAGGTCCCCCACACAAAGTGCCGACATCCTCACTTCAACGTCACCCACCTCATCCATTTCCAACATACTCATACCGGACTCGAAATATTAGATGGCAGGTCCTTAGGAGATCATGAGGGTAAGAATATCTTTTGGACGAGAAAATTCTCGATTGACTGTCGGTCGATAGGAAGTTTCTCCTTGGAAACATCCTTCAACGCCGCCTGGAGAATGAGTACTGAGTGAGTACTGTACTACAGTAGTCTTGACAAGAATCATTCCTTCGCCAGACAGACGGAGCCAGAAATTGTAAGATCTTACGGAACTATCTCCTCAATTGTTGTACGAAGAAGGTAGCATTTTGACTCTTGAGAGTCGAGAATCACGCCGACTGCGAAGTCACCGCATGGTACCACTATGAGCACGGATAACAACAGGACCGATTTGCTATGTCAGAGCAAATGGAGACGCAGATGCAGATGCAGATGCAGTACCGACATTGGGTCTACAGGTCTACAGGTCTACATTAGGGCAAAGCTGTGAAAATACCAGAGTAGCACCGCAGCAAGAGTCTACCGTCTGTTGGTCTGTTGGGTCTACAGGTCTACATTAGGTCAAAGCTGTGAAAATACCAGAGTAGCAGCGCAGCAAGAGTCTACTGTCTGTTGGTCTGATGCCTCGTTCCCTCGCAATTGGTACCCAGTCGAGCCAGTCAAATGGCCTTACATTGTCATACAAACTGTAAGTCGTTCCCCTTTCCCGGTTAAAGTATTGGGCAAAAAGGGGGCGTTTTCGATAACGTACCGGTATGTAGTATTCGTACACCCGTACTTCCTTTTCTGTGACACAACAAGCGTTTGTATTACTTATTTTTTTATATCTGAGTCAAAAACCAAACCCCATCAACTCGGCGTTCCACTGTTCTACTCTGTGCTCTGCAGCTTGGGCCACAGGGTAGACTCGGCATAGTTTGACTTGACATGGTTCTCCTCGTCAACCCATTTTTGGGTCCCTCAACCACGTGTGAGCTGGACTGACGAAACGTTGGTGGCTTAGAAGCTTATTAGAAGCCTATGATCAATTTACTTCGAAGAGCAGGTGATGATTCAAATTCCAGCGAGTCCGAAAGACCATTTTTACCTTTCGTACTTTCGTATCCCATCAATTGTCTTCAGTTGCTGCTGCAGTTGCTGCATCATTTTCAACAAAACTGCGCCCCAATGGGAAGAATTGCCACCAGGAACACACAACAAAGAAGGGCTCCGAATAAATCAAACATCCGCTTTAAACAGCAATATAGCTAGTGCAGGACACACCTGGGACTATCGTCAATGCTCGGCACGGGAAGTTCCAAGTTCCCAATGGACGAGTACACCGTACGGTATCGTTGCATATGGCTACCGCGGACGACACATCGCCAATCCTGTTGGTCAGAATAAACATTTCTGACTCGGCTTGTGGTACTGTGGTTGGGTAGCCGCTGAATCTTAAAGTCAGTTTCCTGCATTGTCCAGGTCCAACACGCCAGTTATGTTTGCCAATCACAGGATGCCACTTAATCGAATAGTTCGACAGCCCAGGCTCACCACGCAAGAATTCGAGGTACAAAATTCTCATAAATTGTGTCACAATTCTGGATCGTTCCTGGATTTTGGATTTGAGGGGATAACTCCACCAGCCCAGTTATCCCCTCAATAAGCTCACTTTTACGCTAGAACCGCATACAGTCCGAAGACACTACTTCGTCACAAGTTCTGAGACGAGCGCCTTGGATAGGCTGTCCCGCATATATTATACTCTTACATCACAAACATCCAAGAGGTAATACAGTACTGGGGGCAATACTGGGGAAACATAATAAAGGATCATGGCTGATTGGTGTCATGTCAACTGATGTCAACGCCCGTTCGGCTTGACCCTATTACAAGCTCGCTTGGGGTCGACCTGGCTCGTGACTACCCCGATTCCGGATGCTAGGGCAGTTTTCAGTTCTGGCCCACCGCTCTTACCACATACTGCAACGATGTCCCCCTCAGACCAATCCCATGCACGGGACGAGAACTATGGGAAACTGTTTCCAATTATTCAGTCGGACAGCACATCGTGAAAACTTTCCATCCAAGGGGGCGTACAAACTTGGTGGGTCTTTCCATATTAAATTCATCCACTTCCTATTGGTCCCCCAGACCCCACTTAAAAAGCCTCCCGACAACTTAAAAGCACTTCGTCGCTCCGTCACATAATTTATTCTGACCT
The DNA here is from genome assembly GCA_900536425.1 of Hymenoscyphus linearis. Classification (NCBI taxonomy): domain Eukaryota; kingdom Fungi; phylum Ascomycota; class Leotiomycetes; order Helotiales; family Helotiaceae; genus Hymenoscyphus; species Hymenoscyphus linearis. Next base: position 291,514 of record UNPR01000004.1, on the reverse strand, counting down.
CCTTTGTCACATCCAAATTGAAGACAGGCTTTCCGGCTTTCCTACATACTTTTTTATTTTAATCACACACGAAGGATTGAAGAGTTTGTCTTCTTGTCGTTGTCTTGGATATCACTCACAGACCACATAAGAACAAGTACAAAAGAGCCCGGGGCTCTTGATTGTCCATCAAGTCATCAATACAAAATCACTTCTCGGTGCAGTGCCTCAGAGTACTTTTGTTGAGACATTGAGACCATCGTATTGCTGTATTTCCAAAGAAGAAATCGCCTGTACCCTTCACTTCCTTCCACAGGCTCCAAAGTCCAGCTTCACCGTTCACCATCCTCACACATATCACATATTCCCCTCATTTCGTCGTGACTGCTAGAATCTTTTCTTTCAGCTCTTGCTAGTCTTGTAGGCATTGAAGCTACTGAATTTGATAGGCGTCCTTTACTTCCTGACACACCCCCATCCTTCAAGGTAAGAAAATGCAATGTACCTCCCAAAAAGACCGAGTACAACATTTTTACTAACACGTATCAGATGATGGCAATTACAAAACCCCCGAAAGACTGCGTAATGGCCGAATTCGACCACAAAGATGAACCTCATATTATGCCCACCCAACAAGAGGTTGCTCAAGTCACCCTCTCGGGTCTGAACCTCCTCTTCGCGATGGTAGTAATGTGCTTCACCATTAACACACTGGAACCTATTCTCTCCTCGACTCTCCTGTTTGTCTCCCTACTCCTGGTCCTCATCTACAGAGATTACTGGAACTTCCTCTCACTCGGTCCTGGTGGAACACCCTCAACCTTTTTCGGGTATATGAAAATCAGTTTCCTCCGTTTAGTAGCACTGAAAGATGTCTACACACCCGACCAAGCACCATCCAGAATATTCCCCGCAACAGGATACTATCAACGCACAAATTCATGGCTACCAACAAGAAACGGCCCCAGACCAAAGATAGCAGGCATTGCTCCTCAACGACAAATCGACCAAACGGGCTGTCCACAAATGTACCAACTCCTCCGTTCCTCTCTCCAAAACATCGCTTCCCTCCATCCAGCAACCTTCCACGCAGCCCAATCCTGCTTCGAGAAAAAGGGACTTGCTCTCTTCGCTGCCAACCCCATCAACAATACGTGCAGAGGCGAAATCGTCCACGTCCACCACAGCGATCGTAGTATGCACCTCAACCTCCATCCCGATGACGCAAAGATTGTCCTGGAGAAGGGATGGGGTGAGAGACATCCACTCGCCAAGGGAGGATGGATGACGCAGTACGTTCCTAGGACTTTTGTTATGATTTACGCTCCAAGAGACCGGGCGGAACTGGACGTCGTGGTTCGAATTATCGAGGCGGCTGGTTTCTGGGTTTCAGGCGAGAGACTCGGGATCGATGTCATTGCGGAGAGGAAAGAATAGATTCGGCATGAGGATGATGTGAATTTGTCAAAATTGGGATTCTTGGGATTTTATTGTGTGGGTTAGCGGGAGTTTGGGATTTGGGATTCGGATTCAGATTTGAGTCTGAATTGGGATTGGGATTATGATACACTAATTTTGTTGTTGCTGTGTTCAAGCAGAAGTGTGGTTTTGAGGACCAGCTTGCGAGCTGGTGAGGTGATTACCCTAGATTGTTTGATAGCTACCTACCTACCTACCTACCTAGATTGCCTCGATCAGATAAAATCAAAAGTTTGTGAAGAAGTGTAGCTATGCATATCTTGTTTTCTGTACAGTACTTTCCCATTATACTGTAATCTCATCGATGGCATTTTGATCCTCCGTCCAGGAGCAGTATAAAAAGCCCACTAATGTGACATGGAAAGTTCCATCCCCCCAACGAAACTCAATATCTACGTGCTTGTTTGCTTATCAGTACCTCTCTTCCTACACAGCCCCCATCTCACACATACCAAACATACCACCCAGTAAATACTACTAGTATACATACCGAAGAACTAAGGACAAAAGCGAGAAGGAAGGCAAAAGTAAAATAAAATAAAGTAAAATAGTACTATACTGTACTGTACCGACACCATGGTAACGGGTGTAAAAGATTGATTGTAGGTTTACTGTACTCGTATTGTGCTAGTAGGGTTTACTGGTACGGTAGGTTTACTGGTGGGGTAGGTCTTGGCCTTGGTAAGGCAATGGGCAAAGGCAAAAGTATGAGATTGGATGAAACGAGGTACCAACGGTGGATGGTTGGTCTAGAACTTGGATGGGTTCGGGGCTGTGGGTGGGTTCTGGTGGTGTTCTGGTAGGGTGTTTGATGGGTTTTTTGGGGTGTGATGGGGATTGAGAGGGTTTGGGGTTGGGGGTGAAGTGAAGAAGAGGAGGAGGAGGAGAGGAGTGAATAATAAAAGGGTAAGTGAGGTGAGTGGAAACGGTGGGTAGAGTGAGAGATTGTTGGATTTGGAAATGAATCGTTGAACAAGACGTAGTATATGAGGATAAACGGCTGAGTGACTTTTAGAGAGAAGGAAGTAAATGGGAGGCAGGTAGCTGTGAGGTATTTCCAACAAATAAGAAGTTCGGATCAAATGAAGATATCATCATTGGAAAATCGTCCATTGCCGAATCAAATTAGCTCACTCTGAGCTTGGTATCATGTAAATAATATACAGTAATTTCACAATCCCCTCTCTAACACATTTCGTCCAACCCTCAGATGCCATTATATTACTTCTCTTCCTAGGCCTTCTTTTTCGACTTTTTGAATTGCTCTTTGCCGTCTGAAATGTACGCCTCCACCTTCTGACCATCAAAGCTCCTCCCATCCATAAGTTTCACACAAGCCCTTGCGGCATCCACATCCGTAAATCGTACACTGGCCACCCCCTCCTCTTCCAAGTCAAAAAGAACCACATTCGTAACCTCCCCAAGCTTACTACACTCCTCCCTAATATCTTCTTTGATATCCAGTATCGCAGCAGGATCCTCAGCCAGTTCCTCCAGGGTAAACATATGTTTCAGAATAACAACCTTGTCGAATTTGGAAGTCGTCTCGAGGATAGTAGATGGTTCGTCATCACTCCAATCCGCCAATCTCGCATCAAGCTTCTGCGTCTTCTTAATAATCTTCGCCTTATCCCTCGCCTTCGTCCTCTGTCTCTCCCGTTCCTTCTCCTTATCCACACCCGTCATCTGCGCATCCCCATCACCCTGCACCTTCTTATAACTCATATCCGCAGCCACAACACTCATCTTCCCACTTCCCTCTCCATTTCCCATACGGAATTCCGTATCATCCAGTAACATAATTGCCATATCCACACTCGGCGCCTTGAAAAACACAATCAGGGCATCGCCTTTGAATTCTCCTTTCTCGTTGGTATACAACTTTATACGTGGCGCTCCAGAATCGATTTCTTCGGCGATAACACCGCACTTTCGCGAGAATACCTCGTGGACTTCAGGGATGGTGACGTTGAAAGGGAGACCGGTTACGTAGATAGCGGTGTTTGCGCGGGGAGGGAGGGGAGCTCGTTGTTTCTTGGTAGGCTTTTTTTCTCGTCCTCCTTCCTGTTGTTATTGTATTAGCATTATTCCTATCCAAGTTCTACCATATAATTCAACTATTTCCTTATCGTAATAATAACTTGAAGAGGAAAATAACTTACATCTTCACCATTAACATATTCCTTCTTCCTCTTCCTCTTCATCGCATCAACCGGTTCATTTTCATCTACACCTGCGACTTGATATGCTTTCTGCTGCTGTTCTAAAAGCGCCTCGTCGACGACGGGAATCCAGCGTTTGATCGCGTCATCGAATTCGTATTCTGTGCCATCGGAGACGACGAGTAGGAATTTGTTATCGAGTTTCGAGAAGGAGATTCGGTCGTCGGAGTCGAATTCTGAGGGATCGGTTGGGAAGGTAGAGGTGGAAGTTGTTGCTGGGGGGGAATATCTTTGTTCCATTTTTGTGATTGGTCTTTTGGTGTTGGATGTGGAACTTGGAATGGGGAGGTTGTTATGTGGTTTCTTGGAGTTGTACTCATAGAAGGTGTGGTTTGCTTTATTGGTTGGGGAGAGTTTGAATGTTTGGTTTGGGCCTTGGGACTCAGGTTATGGGTGGGTGTACCCCTCCAAATTCACTCTGCGCTAGCAATTACGAAGTTTTTGGTAAATAGTGAATGATTTGAATAATACAGTTAGGTATTGAAGGAAATAATCAGCTTTATCGAGATTATTACCCTGATGAAAGAACAAATTACGTCAATAGTCAACAAGTAAACAGCTTCTTTGAAATAGCTACTTGAGTACCGAGCCGTCAGTTCACGCCCAAAGCCGAGTTCCACCATAGCTAGCTCACCGCCTACCACATCAGTCACAACAGACATGACTCACAAAGAAACTTTCTCCCTTCAAGCCTTATTCAATTCCGGAATTTTCGAACTTCTAAAAGTAAGAAGATCCCAAATAGAAAGCAATCTTGAATGAAAAAAAGTGCAAAAAAATAGCAAAAAGTCAGGTCGTTGTCTAGCAATGCTCGGTTTCGATCCGAGGACCTCCGGGTTATGAGCCCGGCGCGCTTCCACTGCGCCACATTGCTTGTATCAAATCATGAATAGAGACTCATGATTCGATGAAGGGCGTCTGCTTATTTGCGTACCTGTACTCTCCACTTTGTCACAAAACCAATATCACATGACCTAGTTTTTAAACAAAACCCGGCCATTATCAGTTTCATTTTGACTGGAGTCCAACAACGCAACATTTTTTCTCGTGATATCGTTTTGGATAAAAGTACAATAGCCTGTTACCACGCTAATTTCAGATCCAAGCTACCTATCCCAAATTCACATGAAATTCTGTTTTCAACTGGGAATTTAGATTCGTTTTTCACGTCCGATGATATTCGGGCGAAAATCGTCTTGAAAAGTTCTCACATCATAATAAGTCAATCCCCAACCCCAAATCCTATGGCTGGCTGTTCTGCAGTAGTTGGGACAATAACGGCTTCCGGTCCACTATTTGTTAATTTGGTTGCTTTCATGACCATCTACGTGGGTCAGAAGGACAAGATTACATCGCGGGCTTCAGTTTCGTGAAGTCACGGAGTTGGAGAAGTTCAATAATATGTCTTGATCGAGTGACAAAATGATCTTGGTGATGATTTCCTAATCAAACAAATTCTTTTCGGAGCCTTCAGTTTTCTATTATTTCTCAACACCTCTATTCCCACTGGTAGGCTCGGGATACAGGGCAGACCATCATTCTGGTAAGTAATTGCTGGATCATAAATCAAAAGGACTTATTAATCCCTTCCCCAAAACCGCGAGTTTTTGTACCAAAGGGTCTTGGCACCAGGGAATAATATTAGCTGATGATCGTAGAGTCACAAAAGATCTACGGAGTCTAGGTACGGAGTAGACGGGGCTAAAAGATGACGGACGGAACAAGTTCAAACCACAGAATAGCAATAAAACCACAAGTCTCTTACATATTACCTATCAATTTCTTTACAGAATCTGCTTTAAATCGCTCTTCCCATTCAATCTCTAACACCAATGAAATACACAACACAAACCCCCCGTCTCTGGCTCGAACCACTAACGATAGAATCCCATACTTTACCTAGGCTTCGCTTTGTATAAATATCTGACTATATAAGTTTCACTTTATTAAGTCCTTACTTAATACGATTTACAATTTTCACTTTATTAAGTTATCCCTTTAAGAAATTATTACTATAAGAAATTCTTACTCTCTACCTTTTACTCTTGTTAATTCTCACTATACGTAGATCTCACTATATCTAGTTTTCACTTTCCCTAGTTTTCACTATACTTATTTCTTACTATCTCTAGTTCTTACTTAGTCGTTACTTTACCTGTTTTTCACTAACTCTTGTTATTACTCTGCCTACCCCTCACTTCACCTTATTATCACTTTAATTAGTCTTTACTCAACCTACTCCTCACTTTATCTAATCCTTACTCTATGATCTTCACTTTCCCTAATTCTCACTTTATTTAGATTTCACTCCTTTAGTCTTCACTTTATATATTTATATCTCTACTTAAGTTTCTTCCAAGACTTCTTCATCATCTAGCGAAACTCCAAGAATGTAACATACATGTACTTCCCCCCCTCCCCTCCTTTCCTCTCTCTTCATACAGACCTTTTAATACCTACAGAAACATACACCCCAAAACCACCCTCGACTAATTCATGCAAACAGTCCTACCCAATAGCACAAACCCAAATATCGACAAGTTCGCCATCCTCCTCCGACCGGTTGAAGAGAATGAACAGGCGTGGACTAATGAAGAAGGAAGACCGAAGATGATTGGTCTTGTGGGCACGAATCGGTGAAGTGAGCAAGGGCTTGAAATGGGGTATGTGTTGGATATTAAGTATTGGGGGAAGGGGTATGCGGGGGAGGCGGTGGGGGCGTTCTTGGAGTTTTATTGGGGGTTGGATGTTGGGTTATTTATATTTGATTTATTGTTATTTTAGGGTTGGAGGAGATGAACTTTGGTGTTTTCTGGTATTTTGGATTGTGATGGGTGATGAACTGACTTTCTTTTTAGAGTGGAAGGGAATTCAAAAGTTGGTTGCGAAGTGTCAACCTGCGAATACTGCTAGTCGGAAAGTGTTGATGAGAGCGGAGGAGAAGTATGATGGGGAGATTGTGAAGTCTTCGAGGGAAGGAGAGAGGGTGGAACTTGACTCTCGAGTGTCGGTATTTGGAACGGCCTTCTGAGAAAGTTGACGTAAGGGAAGAAACAGATGAGTAAAGATATCGTAAAAGTACAAGGGATGGTTTGAAATGAAGGCGAAAATTGGTTCTATACGACTCATAATCAACACTAATGGTTCATTGTATAAAAGAGACGAGAGGAAGTGCTGGAGAAATGGGCGAGTTAGCGAGACCCAGCGTCAGAAGAATAAACGATATTCGTAATTTTGCGTTGACCCTGGCATACACCTCCTGCTCAAATTGATACTAGTTTGAAAAACTATCCATCCAAGAGCTCTAAGGAGTAGTCCTCCCCCTACGCGCTCCTTCCTCGCATCTAAAATTTCTTCCTCTTCCATCTTTGCAGTTCTCACCCAAGGGCTGTACCCGAAACTGGAATACTGCTGCTATGGTTAGAACATGAACTTTTATCTTTCAAGCGAAAGGGCCTTCTGCCAGTCTCGCCACATATTCCGTCATCATCCGTTTCTGTTCCTTCTCCTCCCTCACACGGCTTGCCTTCAAACGTAATGAGGGGTTCTTCAAGAGAGCCATCGTCTCTTTCGGCTCAGGAGTAGGAATTGGGTGGTCGAATATTGATGGCAAAGTCTCAGGGCGTCCCCTTCTTGGAAGATATCGAAGCTCTTCGTTTCCTTTCTTGGCCAATTCTTCTTGGATGTCCTGTTCGGACAGGCCTCCTTCTAATTGTTTCTTGCTCTCGCCAGCTGGCGGCGAGTCGCTTCCGTAGTGTAGCAAAACCCAACATTCTTCTGCAAAAGCAGGAGCTAAAGGTGCAACCAGACAAAGCATGATACGGGCTGAATGGTAATGGAGGCTAGGAAGCTTTCCAGGGAATCCATCATACTTAATGACGGCATTGGTCAGCGCGGCAAAATCATCCAATTTAGGTTTAAGACTTTTTTTTATGCTGGTATGCTGTGTCCAGGATTTAAGAGCCTTTTGAGCGGCGAGCCAAAGCTTACAATCAAGCTCGTTCATATCGAATATGTTAGGATATTCTGGGGTGGTATAGACCAAGGACCGTGGCATATCGGTGATAGAATCCAAGTGAGTGTCCAGATTTGGTTCGTCAAGAGCATCTGCGATCTTGGGCGCCATAGGAGTGGAACCCTGTGTGACAGCGTAAGATTTGCTAGCTAACAAGGTAGCTTTCCAAACCGACTGGAGTCCCTGCTGAATTCCGCCAATATCTTCCTCACAGTATGTGGGAGAATCCAGGTAAGCGAAAATAATGTAAGTCCGAGTGACATCCGTACCATACCTGGCAATGGAAGTTTCCAGGTCTATGCCCTTATCTGGATGACCTGAAGGGTCATCGAATTTTCCTGATTTGGCGAGCTCAAGACTTAGGCTCATCATGTTGTTGCACCCACCATCAAGTCTTCTGCGAGCCTCTGGAGTACTGTACCATGCGAGGGCTTCTAGGATAGTAGGCGTTCGAAGATGCTTGCAATATAGTGGTGCCAGCGGGTAGTGACCCTCATTCCAAATTCCACAGTCTTCTATTCCGCCTTTCCTGTTCTTCCATTTGTCGTGCCATTCTGCCTCAAGTGCGAGGAAGTCTACCTCTGTTGCCTTGGCTGTAGAGGAAGATCGGCGGAAAATTTTTAGCAAGGGCTGTTGGATTTGCCGTCCTTGGAGAGGCCTTGGGCAACCCACAAAGGCAATCGAAGGTACTTTCATGCTGATATTTGATATGGGAACAGGTGTTGTAGCCAGGCACTTGTTCAAAGAGCAAGCAGACACAGTGCTTGTATTATTAGAGAGCAACTATAGGTGCTGTACAGTCTATGTAATATTTACTCACGCTGCATTGACCTTCAGAGTTGCTGCAGCTGTGACTATACCTAATGTTGAAACTTGAGGTTGGCAAATAGCTTGAACTTCACGAACTTCGCGTGATGAGAATGCGTTTGCAATTAGGAGCTCACCTGCCCTCTGCCGTCTGACTACCTACCGTCCAGTTCACCGCCCTGATGATCACTGCAATGAATGTGAACAAAATAAGCATCCACCCGCCACCCTGGGATGGCATACCCCTGAGGCCCTGCTGAGACACCCACAACCTCAACAAACAAAGAGATGCGCAAGTAGGTGCATGAAAGCCAATTAGATATCCATCAGAAGAGTGGCATGTCTCATTGAATCCACTTCTGCTGGAGCATAATTTTGACAAACTGGTTGCCCTCCCCATACACAAAGCAATGAAAGTATCAACAATCTCACCACTACACCAAATTATGGCTCCTGAATCCAGCGACAGCCATGAAGATTCTGCTGTCCCTCAGAAAAACAGAGAACAGTCCCACGCATCAGCAGCCTCATCAAAACAATCAACTATGGTGTCTGAATCCAACAACGACCACGAAGAATCTCCTGTTCCTCAGAATAACGGAGATCATAACCAAGCACCACCCTCCAATGTTACCAAGGTTTACGATCCCAAAGGAGACCTGACACTACATCGCCTCTCTGAGGTTACCACTTTTGCATGCGCTCGTTGTAACAGAAAGAAGACATCAAAGCTTGTGGCTACATACAAGAATCAATGGAACGATCTTCGGTGCAACGGTTGTTATGGCAAGCTTCTCTCAGAAGGTTGAGAAACAGTCGCTTGAGCGTGATCCGCAGGAGTGAGGGGGAATTAATGGGGCAGGATATGTGGAGGGATCTTGTTGTAATATGAAAGAAGGCTCTCAATGATGTGGTGGTGATTTTTGCAGTATTTGGGTTTAGGAGACCATATTCAGAATACAATCGGTTCAACAGGTTATCGCTTAAGTAAGGGGCATTGGCCACCCATTGTGCGTAATGACCACCCACCATGGAATAAAAATGTGCAAGCTCATCATTTACACAAATTCCTGAATTATGAGAAATGTCTTCTTGTGGGTATCTCTATAGAAAATGAAGCCAGAATTGACTGCGCCCAAAAACAGGTGTGTGAGGGATCATGAAGGTGAGTTTAGGATGCATCATCTTCCGCAAGATCATCAAATGCGAATGCCATTGCATCAATTACTCAGATGTAAAATTTATTCTAATTCAGTTATGCACTATCGAAAAAAGTCTCTAAGTATCCTGACAATGGTTGATATCAGAAGAGGTAGAAGGAAAGTAACTCGTTGAGAAATCCTATGATTATGCAGGGAGTGTTGCTAGTCAAGGAGTGGTGTAGGTATACAACGTAATCTTGGCGGGATTGTAGACGTGTACATTACAAGGGCATATTTTGTGGGCTTTAGTTCTTGCCAATGGTTCTTGTCCATGGTCCTCGCCAATCCGAACTTTGGGGATTTTGTGAAAGGGTGGGTATTGAGAGCTGGACACTGTTACATGATTTTAGATCGTATGTAATAAAGGTCTATCGCTTAGATGTGAGTCTCTGATTTGCTAGTTTGGGAAAAGAATTAGGCCAAAGCGGCAATATAGACAGGCAAGGGGTTTAACCTGAGCTGTCATATAATTCTCCAGCAGCAGAACAAGCTCGTTTATTAAGGAACTCCATACGCAAGATTTGTGCGATTACTAATACTTCCAGTTACAGATTTTTTGCCACCCAGGACTGTCAACTCAGTGGAAAAGATAAATCTTCTAATTGCACCGTCGAGATGTTGGGTTGACTGATTGTAATTTTTACTATCTTTTGTGGTCTTGCTGTAACTGCTGTGATGAAAGCCAATTAAGTCCCCAGGGTTCTATCTAGAAATCTTGGGAATTTGCTTAAGGAGGCTTATTTCTACTCGATACCGAAAAATCGGATGTCTTCTCAAAACGCAATTGCGGGTGCTTTTAAGGTAAGAAAAGATCTTGTTCCAGTAAGCCTAAATTTACTGTAGGTAGGGATATGATTTACATAGAAATGAGGTAATTTTAAAATCCTACATAAAAATAACCGAGAATTGAATGTTAAGGAATTTCCAAGAACTATATCCTTATATTTCGTATTGAGATTCCTTGTGTAGAGTTCACTCTACCCGTTGGTCGGCAGATCAAGGGTATAAATATCTAAGCTTAAATTTACTCCGTTGCCGGTAGACCCACTAATTGCTCCACTTTCCGCAACCATACACCCCCTGTTTTCCACGCATTCTTTAGCTTGATCCTTCCTCTTTCAGTTCTAGGGATTGGTAGAATACCCCAATACTACCTAGGACAAGAAAGAATAGGCGACTTTATTTCCAAATGAGGGATATTTCTAGAATGAATAAAAAGTCGAAACTATCGGATACGACGGAAAGGAAAGGATAACTTGAATTACAGGGACGAGAAAGAATGGTTAAGGAGAATAGAATGATTTATGTCTGTAAGAAAAGTAACCGCACCGTCCTCAAACAATATATGGGGAATTCCACCAGTCTATATAATAAATGAAATCTCCCTCTTCCAACGTTTCCCTCCATCTGAATTTGTCCTCATCAAACCGCATCACTTCAGTACCAAGGATCTTAACTCTCCCAAAAACGAAAACTTCCGTACAGAAGCCAAAATGCAATTCTCTGCCCTTCCAATTGTCGCCTTCGTGGCACTCGCATCCGCTGCAGCGACGCCAAACGAAAAGCGACAAGCCGCAAGCCCATGTGGTGCTGGTGCTACGCTGGCGCTAAATAGGAACGGACAATGGGGTACTGGCGGTGGATGGATCGTAAGTTTTTACTATTACCTTTTTCTTGGATGCATCTTCTTTTGAATTCTTCTAATGTGTCTGGCCAATCTTAGTGCGACAAAGGGCTTCCAGTTAACAACCAATGCCCAAAATATGTCTGGACGACCTCTTTGCCTTACTGGGTCGTACGTTGTTTTTCTTCTTTCTCCCCAAAATTGCAGGTTTAGGACGTGGCACACAGTGTTTTGTCTGGTTGAAGGATCAAAAAGACTAACAGTTTCGTGTATAGTGCGTTGCTGCGTAGTCAAAGAAACTCCCTTTTTCGCAAATGAACAGATGATGGGTAGAACTCTAGAATGGACTAAGAGCTGGCAGTGGCTATTTGATTACGCAGCGAACCTTATATAGGTTCTTAGCTGTTAGACTTTACAAATCAGAGACTCTACCCTCATCCTTACTTGTCCTTCCTGTGATTCATTAGTAGGATTGAACCCATAGCATGCGAATCTATTGCTGGCTAGGACTAGATGTTGATTAGCCAGCTGTATATTTCTACCTTTAAACTCGTAATCTTTCCATTCTTCACTTAGATGAGTATCTATGTCTATTTATGATTATTCCACCTTTCTGGTTGTTTACGGTATTTGAAAGGGGCTTCTACCCCTCGTCACCTATATCAATGCTCGCCTTCCTTCCCTACCTCCGGTTGCAGCCAGATCACTGTAGCATAGCAAATAAGTACAATCCTGTCGGCAAATCACAAGTTATACACTGTACAACAGAGCCCCCCGTTGAATGTGCTTCCAGCGAAACAAATCAACCTCCGTAATAACTTTCACCATTTAGTATGGAAGTCTCAAACATCAAGATAACAGTAGATTATTGAATGGCAGGGAGTCTCAAGCAGCAACAAAGCAAGAGAATTTGTATCAGCCATTAGCGATTTGCAACAATAAACACGTCGTTTCAACGTATTCTTAGTAAATCTAAATAACCATCCCTATACCGTTGGTTGTATAGCTTGATTTTGATAAAGTGATGTTTCCATCACTGATATATTCCCAAGTCAATGTTTACCGTGAAGTTTCACTTGAGTTGTTCGTGGCCAATGAATGACCAGATAATTCCAGTTCATCTTGCCTGTGATGTTTCTGAGCTTGTTTCGTGTCTTTCTATCATTTCCTTACGCATTTATCTACATGGCCAATAGCCTAAGGGATCCACAGGAGAATAACTATAGTACAAAGTCCCCAGCTGTTCTCTAGTACCAAAACAAAGCTCTACAAGATGCTTCCAATAATATTCTTGGCTTTATTGTGCGAGATATGAACCATTCGATTCTTTGGAGACGAAATTACCGGCATATAAAGACACATGAATGGTAGCTCTTACTTGGGACGATGTGGCAACCGAAACATTGAATTGAGTCCACTGTATTCGCCAGCTCTTATGTCTTGGGCGACTTGCACCAACCCATTTGACTCTCGATATGCTATCCAATTATGTGTCGCCTGCCAAGAGGCTTGGCTGGTTATAGCTGTCAAGATTCGAACATTATATCTTATTTCGACAACAAGTGCATGAATGAAGGTAAATATTGAATCGAATGGAAAAGGTTCGGGCCCTGTTTGGGGCCTCGAGTTATATGGATCAATTATATCGAAAATTATATATATAAGCGTAGATTTTGTATAAAAATAATTCCTAATTATTTCTTCAGTTTTAACATAGAATAAACTTTGCCTGAGCGCCGACAGCGCGCAATTCACCCCCCCTTTCCTAAGTAAATATAATATTATTAGCGTATCTAAGTTTCGCTTTACACTACTACGGTAAAAACACTAAGTCAATAATCAAGAAGCTTAAAAAAGGTTACCTTCCTTATTCCAATAACGCGGTAGACTCGGCAGACTTCCTTAACATACTCTCGTCTAGCAAGGGGGCTAGAATAGAGTAGAGCCCTCGCGGTATCCTTAAGATGTTACACTGCTAGTGCCGTTACAGCGACAGCAATCCGCTCTCTTTCTTCTTCAAACTCATCGTCCCAGTCAAAATCAATAGTACTAGAATCTATGTTAGTGGCGCTAGTAGTTGTAGATATAGTGTTGTGGCGAGGGATATATGTAGTGTGAAAAAAGTCGACTTTTTATAGAAGGCGCGAATAAAAAAGTTAGAAGTAGACAAATAATTTCCTAGGAGCTAATTATTTTACTTTAGTAGGAGAAAATAATTTAATTATTTTAAAAAGTCATGTAATCGATTTGCGTTTGGTACCGACAAAAAACGTCTGATTTTGTTTAAAATCAATATAATTCGACAAAATAATCGGTACCAAACAGGGCCTCAGATTATAAATAAACACAAACGGGGCAACTAGGAATATAAGATACCTTACCCAACCATAGGCCATCTTGTTGGTTCCTGTACCAGAAACAGTTTGGTGGCTGTGATTGGTTTGCTACAGCTTAGACGAATCAGAGGAGAAGTGAGCTTCTCATCGTTGTGTTGTGCTGCATTTCGTGATAATAGTTGCAGGTATTTTTGTTTGTGTCAGTTCTCAAAATAGTATTACTACATCATTTAGCTTGAGCTGTGTTGAAAACCTAAAAAGCCTCTCAACTTAAAAGTGTAACGAAGCACTTCCACAAAATTTTCCCTAAAATCGTTGCCCAGCAAAAAATCAAACACCATCCACCATGGCATGATTTCAATCATAGACTGAGCAAACTCCAAGTACTATTGTTGTGATTCGCGCAAGAACCTGGAAGCTACATTAACAACAATGAGAAGGTTAGCCACAATCACAATATGTACAACTTAATTCACCTGTTCTTCTCAAGAAAATAAAAGTGAATCAAGGACCCAAGAGTGAATTATAACCCAGACTTTTGTAGATGAAAGTGACAGAAGGGGAGTCAGGGAGGTGAAAAAGAGGAGGGTCGCGGATGAGCAGGATATGTTTCTGGTGATTTCGTCAAGAAAGGTTCACGAGCTTGGCGAAGAGGGTTTAGCTGGAATCTAATTCCAGTCTTGTTTTTTGTGGTCTCAAAAGAAGCTGTGTATGGGGATAAGCGAATGATGGTATCAAAGAAGCTCGTCCAATTGGAACAGGCGCTATAAGACACAGTAGCAACGTTCTCTCATGTTGAGATATCAATACAGTATTCAGATTGGCCCCTCTCGCTTAAACTTCACCACCCAGCCAAGCAATACAGAACCTCCAACTCCATTACCAGACTTAAATTCATATTCTGCAGATGCGAATTGCGCCGTACTTCAAGGTAGACATCCTTTCTGCGAGAGACAGACTAGGAAAAGATATTTCCACATATCCCAAGATAAGCGTCCTAGAAAGCACCAAGTTCCTATTACCTGGTGTGGCCAATATCAAAAACTAGTTCCCATGTTATCCCATACTATTAGCTGAACGTCGCTGCAATCCTTAAAAGACTGTTTTAGATCTTCTCCTAAGTACCTGCCTAAATCTCATGGAAAAGATACGAGTAGCACGCCAGGGCCCACCCACAACGCCACATACTTCGTGTCTTGTTGTCCCCTCGTGGAATTCACCTTAATTTAAAGCGACAATCAGTATCGACTTTTACTATGTATCACAACAATCCAAAAAGAGAATCCGATTGGCATACTGGTACACGGATACTAGCAAGGTCACTCACACCAAAGTTGAGATGGTCTGCAAACATGACTCGAAAGAATGAGGAAATATGCTGTACCAAAGCCTAACTTCGGTCACTTCCCAAATGCGAGTTAGCATTTCGACAGCAGACAAACTTTCGACAGCAAAAGTTTAGACGTATAATTTACCTAGAATGACTTGAAATTTTTCAGATAGCTCTTCTTGAGATAGAAACTAGAGTTGAGAAGTTTGTGGAGCGTGCGGAGAAAGATAGAGGACCTATTGCTACAGGATCACAAATTAAATCTCCATGGAACATAGCGCCTTCTCTGTCACGGTCAACCAATTAAGCCCTTTCCGTTTTTCTTTGGTAAAGTTGACAAAACACTGGTGCTCGGCGTCGAGTAGTATATAACTTGCAAATTTCTCTCCCTTGGGACAAACAAGAACGTGATGGTTCATGCTACATTATATCTATCGTTCAGTGGTTTACGACAAAAAAAGCGCTGATACCGTGAGAAGTACTCTCCTGTAAACTTTTGGTAACCAAGGAATTGATTCCGATAACTGAAAAATGGCCGAAGGGTTTACTTGTTCACTTCTCCTCATACTCTTTGACTTTCAAAGAATATAGGGATATGAATAGTAGTTGGGGAAATCAGGACTGGAAACTATTTTGTGACTACTGGATCGACAGTTGTTAAAGGTAGTGTTTCCCTTGCATAGATACAGCTAATGGCCGGAATCCCAGACAATCCATCCCTCTCTTCTCTCCCCCTCATCTCACTTAAGGTGTAGAGGTAAGAAACCAAGTAATATCAGACCCAATGTCTCCTCAACGATAAAATAACTTGCGATAACGAAAAAGCATTAGACAATAGTAAAACATTCGGACTTCTCCGAGATCACCAGAGCAGTTGAACATTCTTGTCATAGCTGAGCGTTCATTCATTCAGCGCCAGCATTTATATTGTTTCTTGCCTTCGGCAGTATACTTGAGTTGTTCTTAAAGATAACAATGTCAAACACGGCCCAATCAATTGGTCATATGAAGTCTTTGCCCACCTATTTTCCTGAGGTTTGAAGAGCCTTTTAAAGATTATATCCTTCATATCCTCGGATCCAATTCACCTCGAGGAGGATACATTTCAATATAAAAAGGCTCAATGAGGGACATCACTTGTGCAAGATTTAGGGCTAAATATAATTGCAGAGCTAGTGTATGGCAATACAAGTACAAATTCTCTAGTACCTCTCTTGTCAATCTGAACACTGATAGAGTGTTTCAAATCATAAGATTTCCACTCATCAGATAATAGCACTTAGCAAGTCTCAATTATTCACTGAAATTCATCCCCCTCAGTAGCCGACCTTTTCCGAAGAGATCTCGTCTTAGGCTCAACAATACACAGTCCTTCTTATATACCCACCTTCAACGTCATTGAACGGACAACTAGTATTGAAGTCCATAAACTCATTCTGGATTAGAAGGCCCAGTGAAGCAGTATGGAATGAACGCACTTGGGCCCGCGTAAACGAAGGATAACCCAAGAATCAGTATCCTCTCCATTCCATATTTGCTCAAGCTCTAAATTATCTCACTATCGTATATTCATTCCAAACGGTGGGGAAGACATGAAAAATTCGACAGCAAGAGTCTTTTCCATAGCCGAAACCCTCACAACACTTAACTTTCAGATGACTTCTAGACTTTCGGATGAAAATAAACTACGGAGTACAGTCCACAAGAGTCAAAGCCCAATCCCAATTTTCAGGTACACGTTAAAGGTACTAAAGACACCTCAACTCACCCCAGAAGACAAGTGTTGTCAAGTGAACCCTTCTGTTCAAACTGCAGCGGTTACACCAGATGAAGATGGCTCATATGGCAGCCCCACTTTCCATTATATATTCTGATACCTCTTCTTC
This sequence comes from Hymenoscyphus linearis, assembly GCA_900536425.1. Lineage (NCBI taxonomy): Eukaryota > Fungi > Ascomycota > Leotiomycetes > Helotiales > Helotiaceae > Hymenoscyphus > Hymenoscyphus linearis. The sequence continues at coordinate 274,634 of UNPR01000004.1, read as the reverse complement.
TAATAAGAGGAGTGGGAGAGATATTTGAATACTGTATAATGAGTTTGATGAATCTGATGAAGATCTACATGTAGAAGTATTGCTTTTCGAAAGAAGGAAAGTCATGTATAGATGGCACATTGATAAATCTACCATGTTTTTATTTTTTTCTCTTGACATAATTCTCGGTTGTTAGCGAGGTTGTCTCAAGTCTCCCTAAAGCCTGGATCAATTTTAGAAATCTCTGTCCTACGAGTATACTCATTTCCCATAAAAGTTCAAGTCCCAAGTTCTAACACACATCTTATCCCATCATCCATTACCTCCCACCTCCCATTCCCTAATCCCCAAATTCACCAACCGCCCATTCCCAACCCCAACCCCATCAAACCACCAATACAAAACATCAACCCCCCTTGAGCAAAACAGTAAAAATACCAACAATTCCATCCTACCCAATGCCATCAGCTCATTTAAGAAGAACCCCATCAAACAGTTCTCACAACAAGTACTAAGCCCACCAATGTCAAACCCGTCTCAATCACATTCCTATTCCCTCACCCCATTCACCCTTCTTTTACAGCTCACATCCGTCCGAATTATAACCAAAATTCAACAGCAGGAAAATGTTCAGATGAAAAGATCCATGTATTGATTTCTTCATATCGAATGCTTCGTTTTGCAAAGTTTGTCAATTACAAGGGCACTATCGGAACCGCTAGTTTACGATCCTTCTCCGGAACATTTCATGTACGTCTTCGTCTCTGTAGTAGGAAGTGCGTTATCGAGCACCCGCTAGCCAGTGCTAGGTTCCAGCAGGTAGCTGAATCTGATAAATAGGACGGGTTCAAAAATTGCTGTCTATAACATTGCCCTCCAACACACCTTCCGTCTCGTCCCTTCGCTGTCAAGACATGCAGTTTCATTCACGTAGAAAAGTCTCTATCATGTAGATGAATCCATGTATAATCTTTTTTTGTTCAAATTTTCTTTCTTCCAAGTTTCCACCAAGATACCCCAGGTACCAGGCGCAAGGAATTTCTGATCTACCGCTCTATCAATCTACATGTTCTTCTGCTCTCCCACAGGACTCATCAGCTTCCCCGTCTGCAAAGCACTCTTCACGTTATCAATACACCAGACCTCCATCTTGGTCTGTGTCTCAATAGTCCAGGTACCCATATGAGGAAGGAGGATAACACTTGGGTTATCAATGAGTCCCTGGTGAATCTTTGGTTCTTCCTCGAAGACGTCGAGTCCAACGGATCCGACGATACCCTCATCCAATGCCTTTACGAGGGCGGCTTCGTCCATGACGGCTCCACGGGCAGTGTTAACGATAACGACGCCTTTCTTCATCTTGGCGAACTCGGGGGTGGAGATTATGTGGCGGGTTTGTTTCTTTATGATTCATTAGTATTAAGATTCTCGTTTTATTTTGGTCGGGGTATACAGTGGAAGTAGGAATGGGGGGAGGAAAACAAACATTTAAAGGCAAGTTAAGCGATATGACATCACTTGTAGCGAGCAGCTCGTCAAAGCTAACGTATTTTGCGCCACCGCTCAGTTCATCGCTCAGCTTTGTACGGTTGTGATATTGTGCAGTCATGCCAAAGGCGGTTGCCTTCTTCATCATGTTTCGGCCGATTCCTCCCATTCCTAGGATACCAATTACTTTTCCTTGGGGGTCGTGACCGAGAGGTGGGGGTGGGGAGCCTCTCCATTTGCCGTTGCGGAGAGCGAACAGTGCTGGAAAAGAGGTCAGTAAGGGGAAGGAACAGAAGGGGAGAAGGGAGACATACAAGAGTTGTATCCACGGAGTGCTCCAAGGATGAGGAACATATTAGTATCGGCAGTCGCATCGTCAACAGCGGTTGGTACGTTAGAAACTCGAACGTCTCGATTCGTGCATGCTTGGACGTCGATTTGATCATATCCAGCACCTATTCCCTGGTTAGCATGTATCCCACTTATACCCTATCTCACTCAATCCATTCCCAACTCCGAACCTATCCCCCCTTCTCAAGATTTTATTCGTGGGAATTCCATACCATTGTGAGCAATAAACTTCAGACTCTTTGGCAGAACTGCAAGCAGCTCGTCATCAACCAGACCCGTAATAGCCACACTCTGAAACGTTCGGTAACAAGCAACGACTCCGTCGAAAGCCCCCGTTTTACACTCTGCGATGAAATCGTCTCTTGATTTCGATTTGGGCTCGAGGACGGTGGCAATTTCGGCGAGGGTAGACCATTCTTTGTGGGCACTTTTCATTGTTGTCAATACAGGACAAGTCAAAGGGAAATGGCGGGGTAGCCGATTGCGGGGTTGAAAGACTGATATTAAGGAATTGGAAGAAGGGAAGGGCTAGCAAGACTTACTGGTCAATTTCTCCGAGGAGAAGGATTTGTGGTTTGGACATTTTTGAGGTGGTATGGGGGTATGTGAATGTTGTGGTGTTGCTATGTATATTCCGAAAGTAATTTGGCGGGGTAATTTGGGGGTTCTAGACGAGAGATCAGCGATAAGCAGCTATTGACAACAACAAAAAGATTGATGACGAAATCAGGACCAGAACAAGAACATACAAGTGAATCCCGATTGCTCTTTAACCACAAAAGGCAACTAAACCAATGCTGTCTACAGGTATCCTTTCGTGCAAGTATTCGTAAATGTTGTTGTTTTCTAAAATCCCCCGCTACCGCTCGACCCGTTATAAATAATTTCTTCCACGCGGAGCGGTAAAATGCGGAGCGGTCGTACAGACGCCCGCGCCAAAGCTCTACTGCGGACGGGCCGTAATTTCCTGCAGTAGACAGGCGGAACCAGAGAAGGTTATTGGAGAGCTTGTTCACCACGTTGTGCATTTTCCAATCACGGGTCCTATTGAAAAAGGGAGAAACTGGTAGTACTAAATGCTCACTGGACATCCGATCTCGGACCGTCAAAAACCGATAATCTACTACCCCACATTCTCGGTTCCCCCGGTTGATGCCGAGTGATCGAGTATCATGTTTGATTGGCGGGGTTGCAGTCTTGATGTGGGATTTTGTTTTGCCATCCAGGTTCATCAGGTTCAGATTCACCGTTGGTGAGGTTAAAACTGGCCCTTGGTAACCAGTAGGATTCGATTTATTCCTTATTGGACGTTCTATATACCTACCGGACTTATCGCTAAAAATTGTTTATTTTCATACCTCGGTGTATATAATCTTGGGTCACTCTGATGTTGAAATTGGAAATTGGTATCGTGGAAATGGTAACGGAACTCAATTCTGGTATCATTTTCTTCAGGCTCAATAATAATCCACGGACAAACAAATTGTCAGAAAAGGGGGAATCGCTCAAACGTCTCAACTATGGCCCGCCAGACTGTTACTGACCTCCACAAACTGACCCCATTGCCTCCAAGCCTCACCACTCTCTACGGCCCATCTCGCCCTTCTAACGCCTTCTTTCCACCTACCACCTCCAGGACCCCTTTCTGTGATAACTTTCCCATTATCACCAAATCCCATATCACTACTATCCGCCTCACAAATCCCTGAAACAACAAACAAAGCAGCCGTATTCATAAGCACAAAATGGAGAATGGGGTCATCCCGAGGTAACTGGTTCTGCAGAAGTCTCGTTAAGATGCGAGCATTTTCATCCGGTTCCTTGCCTGGAGAAACATCTTCTAATGGGTGACAGGGTAATCCAAAGTCCGAGGGGGAAATCGTGAAGGTTTCGATGTCGACGTCATCAGGAGAAGGATTTGAGCGTGTTGAGCGATTGACTAAATTCCAGCAGTAGGTTTTTCCTGCGCAGCTGATTTCGTCTAGATCTTCTTCTCCGCAGACGATTAGCGCTTTTCTGGCACCGCTCATCTTCAGGGCGTCTGCGAAAACCGGACCGATGTCTCTTCGTGCGACTCCTAGAAGACGGGCTTCTATACTGGCCTCGACTGGGTTTGCAAGAGGCCCGAGGAGGTTGAAAATAGTTCTCCACCCTAGATCTCTTCGAATAGGTGCCACGTATCTCATACCTGGATGAAAGACGGGAGCGAAGAGAAAGGCATAATTGGTCTTCTCGTATACTTTAGCAATGGCGCTGGGAGTCACGGCACCGAGAACAGGAGGTTTCGGTAGCACAGCATGAAGTAAATCAGCTGAGCCAGATTTTGAAGTTGAGGCTTTATTTCCGTGTTTGCTGAGGAACAGTAGAGAAGAACTCAATATAGATGAGGTGGTAGAAATGTTGAAAGTATGATGAGAGTCACCCCCTGTTCCCACGATATCACACTATGGTTCCGTCAGCAATTAAAGGTACACAAAACTCAATTAAACAGACTCACCAGACCACCCTGATACTGGCCCTCAGGTTTTCCTCTCCTTTTGATGACTTCAGTCAGAATATCTTTATCAACCAGTGATGCTGCATTTCTCATGACTTCGGCGCATCTCGCGATGACATCTGCCCTTCGATCCCATCCAGTGAAATGTAAACAAGTGAGCAAAGCCCCCGTTTGAACCGGTGACAGCTGGTCTGTGAAAATGAGTGCTATTGCTGCGGCAATCTCTTCCGCTGTGACATTATTTTCGCCAGGTGAGGGCCAGAGTCTCTTGAGGAGAGGGGTGATGGATATTAGAGGCGCTTGAGCTTTGGGCTCGACCTGAGAGGTCATGGTATTTGGAGACTGATTGATGACTTTCAATGGAAAACTTTCCAGATCTTACTTAAGAAGGGTTTGAAGTATGTGATACCGGTTTGGCAATCTGAGTCACGTCCAGTGGGATAAGGATAATAATAACTCTGCCAGGTGTGGAATGTAACCATCTAGTACCTTATTTATGAGGCCACAACTAAAATATGGTGGGTCCGCTTTGTACTTTCTGAGCTCCTCCATCAGAAGTTTATATCAAACCTAGGTACCTCACAACCCCACAAAGTGAGTTGCTCGTCAACAAATCTCCAATTGAAGACGTCTAACCCTCTTCTTTAGAATGCCACCCCGAATATCCCCGCCTTCAAAGGCAATAGCCTCAATCCTGCGCCTTAAAAGACCCACATCTCTACGGCGATACGCAACAGTCGTAGCCACACCCCAAGTCTCCTACGGACAATTAAATCGCACAGCACCACCGACCGCCAGATTTCCTAAGACCCAACCACCTTCCCACAAGCCCCCGGAGTTCCGGAAATCTCAGCTGCTGCGTCAATATGCTTCTCTCTTGCGCTCTACCCCTCTAATGCTCGTCTTCCAACACAACAATTTAAAGAGTATAGAATGGTCGGGGATACGACGAGAACTGAGCAAAGCTCTGAGAAAAGTAGACGAGACACGAGTAGCAGCTGGGCACACCGAAGGGAATGTAGGAGAGGCCGTGAAAATCCAAATCATCCAGACAGGACTCTTTGCAAGCGCTTTAAAGATTGTCGAGTTCTATAAACCAGAGACGAATAAACCAGCCTCTGATCCCACAGACCCAGCGAGTCCATCATCTGCTACAGCCCCAGAGCTCACACACACCCTCTCAGAAGCGGCATACCTTGCTACATTGAAGAAAACCCACGATCTAATGCCCCTCCTCGTTGGACCAGTAGCCGTCTTAACCTTCCCCACCGTCTCACCACAGCATTTAAAAGCTGCTCTCTCAATACTCTCTCCTGTCCCAGGACAATTCCCTGCTCCAACGAAGAAGTCGAATCCAGGGTATCACGACCTGTCAGTCCAAACTGGACTCCCGAAATTACTCTTACTGGGTGCTCGGGTAGAGGGGCAGATTTTCGATATCGAGGGAACCAAGTGGGTTGGTGGAATCGAAGGTGGCGTGGATGGTTTGAGAGGGCAGCTCGTTACTATGTTACAGAGTCTTGGGGCTAATCTTACGAGTTCGTTGGAGGGGTCTGCGAAGAGTCTGTACTTTACTGTTGAAGGACGGAGAACGATGTTGGAAGATGAGGCCAAGGGAGTTTCCGAAGAAGCCCCAAAAGAATCTTGAGATAAAAGAAAACAAAAAGATGGATGAGAAATACTTTTGTATTCTAATTGTAGATCTATGTACATCAGGGAATAAAGTAAATACCCAGAACCAGTCTCATTTCGTCTATATACTATATACTAAGAAACATAATAGCCGGTCCGTCCTTCCTGACAGCGCAGAGGAAGGGCGGACCGGCTATCTCTGAAAGAGAAAGAGAGAGAGAGTTATAAATCATCTCATCTCAAGTCTAGCATTCATTCCAACAATGCATTTTACCAAATCCCAATCCCCACCAAGACCAACCCAATCACAAACCACAACCCCCGTACTTCCATCCCCCACCTCTCTCTTCTCACCCTCCACATGAATCCCAGCCTCATTATGTCTTCTACATAAAAACTCCAGAATCGAAGGATTAACCCTCTCAGCCACCCTTTCGGGCCAGCAATTCGCACGCCAGAAATTGGAAGCACTGAGGAAATTCATAAATATTGGATCTGGAACCTCTTTCCCCTTTTCTGGCGTAACAAGTTCTCGCTCAACGCCATTCACGTTCTGTAACTGGGGATGGGGATGCTGAGGGTAGATAACTCGTGCAGCTCTCCCTAAATGGGCTTCACAAAATCCGATTTTCTTCGTGATGTTGGTGTGTACCGCGACCTCGTAGAAATCCTGTACTCGGATTTCGCCCGAGCTACAGAGGCCATCTGCGGTATTGTCTGGCCAGCTTTCTGCGTCTACTGCCCATCCTTGACCTCCATTCTCTCCTTTCAGACTATCATCTATTGCAAACCTCCTCAATAAAATGATTTTACTGCGTGCTTCTCCTAATGTTGGGATGCGGTTTTCTGTAAACCATCTTGTAGAATCATTCGCGTAGTGTTCCTTAAGGATGAGTGATAAATGCTGGTCTGTAGCCCGTCCAATCCCCTCTCTTTTGATCGACATAATCACCGTCTCGGTAGGGTTCTCAGAAAGGAACGAGAGGACTGTGTCAACCATTTGCCTAAAATACTTCGTCCCCGTTAAGGCAACGGGAAAGGCACTGTGTACCAACACCAACCCATCTTTGCTAGCATCATATGTGTTCTCGGGCTGTACTCGTATATCTAGGAATCTAACCCCATGTTCTAATTGTGTTTTCACGCTCACGCTTTGGCAGCGGACAGAAGGCAGGGCCTTACGGTAGGTCGGCGAGTTATGTGTACCCGGTATGCTGAGCGCGGATAAGGGAAGCGCGGAGGGGATGTGCGACATCCATGATTGCAGCTTCGCAGACGAGTATATCGATAAGTGCGAAAAGCTCTGTAAATAAACACCCGTGAACTCGTGGCCGGGTGACGGTGAGAGGGGGACTAGTGACGTGGACCGGGACGTAGGTGGTGGGAGCGTGAGTCTATATCGTTGCCCAGAGGCGAGGAAAGTCAATCGCAACGTTTCGTTGGGGGGTGTATCGATGTCCGTCCCTTGGGTTGCGAAGGGTGCGATGGGGAGAGAGAGGGTAGTGTTGGTGAAGCTTGTGGATTTCTGGGCCAGTTGAGTGGATGTTGGGGTTGCGGCGGCGGGTGTGGAGAAGGTTGTGAGGCCGCTGAGGGTTCTGGTGAGTTTTGTGAAGGCGGTGATGGATTCGCTGACTGGTGCGAAGCGTTCTAACAGTACTAATTCAAGGGGTGTGGATGTGAGATTCCGGATTGTTAGGGGTGGTGTCGCCATTGTTTTGGCGGAGCAAGAGATACCGCTGCTGGCATTGGGAAGGTGGTTGTAATTAGTATGTTCGTGTTGTGTTATCGTAGAGTGGTGTCAAGCAAATTATGCACATATTCCATGGAGGTTATTACCTAGGTAGGTACGTGGGACTATTTCCTTGATTGTAATTTTGATAATATGACTGGTAAGTGCTGCCAGTTTGTCGTGCAGATTTCGATGACGTTTAGCTTCATAAAACTGAATCGAGTCGTACAAACTTGTTGCCAGTCCTTTGGTTCAAGTATATCCTCATTTCTCGCGGCCATACCTAGTTTTGGCTGGCAACAATCAGCAGATCGGACTTATATAACCGCAATTAGCACTAAAGCAATATATCCTCTAATAGCAGTACTATTCTCGCAGCCATTTTATTTTTAGTCCAAGTTTCTTCTTTGGCTTTCCTTCACGAATTTCAGGCGTTCTCCTACATATTGGAAAATCCACTCAATACCTCCAGCTATCCTATATTTTTGCAATTCTTGAAAAGACTATGTTAGAAGCTACCCTCCTTTTCGTCAAATATATATCCTTGTTTATACGCATTCTCTTCTTCCTCAACACAGAAACCCCAATATTTCCTTCAAGCTTCATCTTTTATTCTCGCTTGGTGTATCACTTGCTTTAAGTCTAGAAGTTCTATGAAAGGTCCGAGTGACATTTGGTCCCAAGGAGTTGACGGTTCTTTCCTTTATGGACCACAAAGCACATTCAACTCTCAACTCCCATCAAAAGCTCCTTCCCCTGCTCAGGTACTCACCATGGCTTTCTGAGAACGCAGATAGTAGCCAGCGGTACTTTCAATGCCAATTCGTCGCGACAAAGATACAGACCTACATACAAATGAATCGCTACAAAATCGGGACTCTTGCGAAATTTCCTGGTCTGTTGCGGTCTTCGCTTGCTGGTATCAATATGGAATATAATTTTTCTAAAGAGCTTGAAAATCCTTTCAATCGAGTGAGGGCAGCTAAGGTGGAGACTCTTTGCTTCTACGGATTTTGTTTGCATGGCAAAGAATGATTCTGTCGATACCTACATACTGTTTTGTGTCTGTGGATGGGATTCCTATCTTTCTATCAAGTACCTAGGTACGTTCGACCTATCTACTTACAAAGTCTGCCTCAACGATTCCTAATAATAGATAAGCACTGGCTAATACGGAACCGTAAGTTTTTGGGATACGAAAGTTTTGCGGGGTTTGGTTGTGTGAGCGTCGAGCAGGAAAGCAAGATGGTGGTAGGTGTTTTTCTCTCTGCATTTCCAGACATGGTGTTGAAGTCTAAGGCTTATGAAAAGAGCTATCCATGAATGTCTCTAAATTTGAGGGGGCTTTGACCTCCACATTTACGGTTTTTGCCTTCTCTTTTGGGGGGAAAGGGGCCGGATTGCATGCTCAAATCGAGGGTATGATGGGTGACTGGGAGAAAGGAGTTGGTTCTAGAGTTCCCCTGGTGGTGCCTTGCAGGTATAGTAGATACCTAGGTACTATATTCGAGTGGTTGACTTCCAATTGTTTTTCTGTTATCCTTTTGAAGCCACGGGATTAGGTTAATGTCTTTGGGAAGAAACGTGTTGATGATCCTGACGCTGACAAGACGGTTCCGAGAATCTTTGAGTTGATGGATATAACAGCTCTATTGTTCGAAAATCTGTATCCGCACTCTCTAGAAAGGTTTAAGACCCACTTGAGCAATTGCTAGCGAATTTTCTCTTGACCTACCCGGCAATATTTTGTCAAAGAAGAAGGGTGGCCCGGGTGGCCCGGTGTTGAAAATGTAAATACGATAGAGGTAAGAGCTTGGTCATTACTCCTCAGCACCTGCTTCGCTAACACGAAATAGCCTTGGACCACACAGACAAGAGCTTAACTCAGCTATGCGTGAAGCTTGGGGCAATGAAAACATTCGCAGGACCGTCCCTTCCTTCTATATTCGAGTGCCGCAATACATCCATCTATTCCAAGCTCAGTCTCAACTCTTCACCACACCTAAATCAGCAGCCTCTTGCTGCCCTACGAACAACTCTTACCGATACCTATGACAAAAGTTTTATCCTACCTAATATACAAGTCCATCTTCATGTTCTCATTCAGGAGGTTCAAGACCTGCAGCTGCTGCAAAGACGGATATAATTTCGAAAATTAAAAGTGCCTCTATCAAAATGCGAACCCCAAAAGGAACGCCGTCAAAGTCTGAAGGCTACAGAGCCTTACAACGCTCTGGCTACATTGATTCGGACGATCTCGCCAACTTTCTTTCCAAACAGACACCGACTAGTCAGGGTACCGGAACGAATACAAGTGGGAGTGAGGTGTCGCCTTTGGGACTTCCCAGACCGAGGACTTTACACAGACGAAGTGCGTACAATAGAAGTTCTCTTCCTGGTTGGGATGGGAGTGAACCGGAAAAAGAGAGAAAAAGGTCAGGAGACGGATGGGAAAAGCCCAATCTGAGCAAGAGGAGGAAGGGAGACATATCAGATTGGAATGAGAGGGTACAAAATGATTCTTCGGACACTACCCAGAGACCTCGTGCGCGATCACCATCGTTATCGAATGTTGCCGACCCCCCAAGGCCGGCCAAGGATGGCATGGAATGGGTTTGGTTTCCTGAAGGTTACTGGGCTGAACGAGAGAGAAAGGAGTTGTTTCCGACCCCCGAAAAGCAGACTTCTTTTCAGAAGTGGTTCAATAGAGCAGATGACCAGTTGGATGACGTTTCTCCTACTCTGATTCCTCATATTAAGATTGGGAGCGTGACGGCGAACTCGAGGAGGGAGAGTAGTTTGTCAAGGAAAAGCTTAACTGCAACGATAGTAAAATCTGTGAGCAAAAGTCGGCTATCGCCCGGGGATAAGGAAGGGATATATGACAAGACCAAGAGAACTATCGAGTCGAAGATTTTTCGCAGAAGGCAGACTGTAAGATTGGTTACCTGAAAGACCTCACTTCTGTTACGCTCGCTGACTTTGAAGCCCTCTGATTCCGCAGAGTCTGAAAGGGTTTCTCCCAAAGGCCCTAGGTCCCGGACCACAATATTGCTTGAGGGTACCTCAACGCAGTTAGAGAAAATCAGGAAAGAACTTCTGGAATTACAACAGATTCACATTCAACAGCAGAAAGCAGCTGCTGATCGAATCCCCGCCTCGCCCCCCGGAAACAGGCGTCGCCGTGGCCTTGCCCCTTGGCATCGAAAACAATCCAATGAATCTATGTGGTCGGTGTCAAGTTCCGTACACAAGATATTGATGGGGAAATCTCCGGTTGCGACTCCTGCTTCGACTTCTGATAAGTCAACAACGAAGTCCTTGAAGAGGTGTAAGAAATATCTTCTCATGAATTATTGAGGAAACCATGTTGAGTGCTGACTTGATCTTAAGTTGACCCTCTGAATCCGAAAAGAGACACATTCCTACCTTCAGTACGTACCTTATATTAGGAGCTTTGAAGTCTGGTACAGCAGGCAGCTGGCTCATGACCGAAAACTAACCGGAATCACTACAGGAAGCAACACGTATCAAAACACCTCCAATGACTCCTGGAACACCTCACCCAATACCTCCACCTCGGGGGTTCTTCTACGATAACAACAGTCTCAGTCCGAACTTTAGTCCAGATATTAGTCCACATCTTAGTCCATCCATCGATGGTCCTGAACAGCAAGTACCGACAAACACTACTGGATCTCCCATTTCAACACCCGGATCTCGTCTACCCTTTACTGGCATCACGCGGGGTAAGGGTTTAAGACGTCAGAAAAGGGTGGAGGGACCTAGCTATGGGGAATTTGCCACGGGGAAGTTCGACTTGGGGATACCAGAACATCTTCCCAGTAGTCCTTTGTGCCCTAAGAATCCTCGGCACAAAGCCGGAGGTACAGGAATTTGCGTTTATCATGGACGGGCGAGTAGAAGGATTAGAAGTGAGATGTAAATTGATATCGCTTCGTTGGTTGGACAGAGATGTGAGAATGAATAAGACTAGAAGAATGCTGGATCGTACTATAGTCACTTCCCTTTTGTATTAACGAATCGGTTGGCAATGAAGGGGTAATTAAAGGGATCTTGTTTCTTCGGGCTTTTAGTGCGCTTGGAAAAGAATTGAGTAGTTTGGGTAAGCCCACCTGGGCCATAAATGTCCAACCATGGTTGAGTTATCAGTTGAGGTTCGCCACTACTAAGCGACAAAAACATGGCGACCCACTTCACCCCAATTTGGTAAGCGCCAAATACGATATCACGTGCAGAACCCTGGAGCGCGATTGGAACCTGGAAGGAGCCTCGAAGCTATTCCCATAAAGCCTTTGACTTTCAAGTCTTCAACTCAACTCAACACCACGTCGCATCGACAATCCATAATGGCATCCTCCGAACAAGATCCTCTTCTCCTGCTTCGTCAATCGATCGCATCCGAAAGCGCAATTCTACCAACCACAACTGCAGATGCGACATCAGCCTCATCTGTAGACTTGAGCTTAGCAAAAGCATCATTTTTGCATTTCACCTCTCCAAGCCAGCTCTCTTTACCGCTCACAACACCCACGCGCTTCATCTTCAAGAACAAACCCGTCGACCTTCGAAGTATCTATTTCGCATGGCTGAAGAAAGATACAACCCCTCCTGAATACAATGCCGCGGTGCAAGCTCTGAATGCGGAACTGGCAGCTAGTGGAGTTACGGGTGGACAGGTACAGAATTTGGGATATGTGGAACGAATTGATTTGACTACCTATTTGGAGGGTGCTACGGAGGAAAGTGAATATATTAAATCTTTACCTTCGGATTCTGCTGCGGCAGCGGCTTCTGCCCAGGTCGCGTCTGGAGCGGCGGGTGGGATTGCTCCTGTTACTAGTGGTGCCGCTGGGCGACAGGGAAAGAGTATCGATCCCAGATTGGCGGAGATTTATAATGGAGAGAGACGGATGGGCGATCGGAACAGTGTGTTGCGGGGGATCAAACCAACTGCAAGTTGACAGTTTTCTCTATTACACAATATCACAACTAACTCAATTCCTCCCAGGACTTCTCCCATGTTCGCAAACTAGCCGTTCCTTTCAACGCCAAAAAGGCTGCCCAAGCCTTAGCCAAAAACCCAACTCTAGCAACCCACCCAAAGGTTCCCACAAAGCGACCCGACCCTATCATCCTCCTCTCACCTTCAGCATCTTCATTGCTCCGCATGTCAAACATCAAATCATTCCTTGAAGGAGGTGTCTACGTACCCCCCGAGTCCTCAAATTCAACATCCAGTTCCTCCGCCACTCTCCTCCACATAATGCGACACATGCCCTCCATCGACCCAAACAAAGCCATTAGATTCATCATCGTCGACACTCCTGAACAATTTAAACCAGAATACTGGGCGCGTGTCGTTGCGGTTTTCACGACAGGTCAACAATGGCAATTCAAATCGTACAAATGGCAGGAACCGACGGAGTTGTTTCGACATACGCTTGGTGTCTACCTGGGCTGGAGAGGCGACCAGTTGCCTGTTACGATTAAGGGGTGGGGACGGGGTGTGTTGAGTGCGCAGGTTGAGAAGTGGAGTCAGGGTGCTGGGGCGGCAAGTCGATGGAGAGATCGGGAGATCGTGGAGGGGGTTTGGAGGGCCATCGAGGAGAATATGAGGTCGAAGGGGTGGAGGAGAGATTCTGGTCCCGCGGTTGTATGAATAGCTTGTTTTGTTGTATTTAATATTTGCATGGTGTTTGGAGTCACTCTTTTTCGGTCGTCTTTACTCGACATGCATGGGATGGAGAGATGGGGAAATGGGTATATGATGAAGAAAAAAAAGATGGAGGATGAAGATGAATGATATCCATTGATCTCGTAGCTAGTCTTTTAGATAGACTATTGAGACACTTTCTGAAGCTGGGGTTTTTTCTATCGTTGCTCTTTTTCTTCCTCTACCCTACCCCTTTCCTTTGCCGCTAACGAAACGAGTGAATTAAGCGAGGTTTCGTCTAATTGTAGGGGGAGAGGGGGGAGATAATGGGTTCTGGCTATGTAGCTTTCTTCGATTAACGCCCGCTCCGAACTTACAAATCAGATTGAGTTAGTTATTAGTTATGTTTTTATGGGGAGATTGTTCTGCCGGCGTCTTCTCAATTGAATTGTGTAAGCTAACGTGTATGTACTTTGTTCGCGTAAACCCTCCGGCCATGTATTCGATTGATGATTCGAGAAACACGTATGGTATTTGAATATTTTATCCCATCGAAGGTGTCAGTGAACGATACAACAGATATAAAGTGGATGGCGTATTCTCCCCTAAACTTTGTTTTTTTCGTTTACTTTTAGGTAGGTATATTTTTCAACGAATTTCTAACATCTACATTTATTGCCAGTTCAGTTTAGCCATATGGTTCATATCAAAATCTCACTAGTACTTACCATTATTTACTCTCATTATTGATACATAAACCTCCTTTTACTGTTGCTGTCAAAGGCAAGGAAAATTAACTATATGAACAGTATAGTTGTAACGGGTTTAGCGTAGCTAGAGGTGATGCGGTGTCTTGTCTTGGTTGAGGAAACCAGGGAGAAATAGATATAATGGTTAAAATTATAAGGTATTACTTCTATCTCTAGCTCGCTTAATAGCGCTGTTAGATCGTTGGGATACTCTACTACCTAGGTAGTATACGAGTACTCCGTACTTGATGGTAGCTTTCTTAGCCATGGGGTAGATGAAGAGCTTGTTTACGTATATACTATTCACTCTCAGATTATCTATTCACTTTATATCTAATTCACCATGTCGATATCGAATCTATTCCATTCACTCTATACACCACTCTTATTCACTCTCTAGAACTACTATTCACTATTTGTTTACACTATCCACTCCCACATTATTCTATTCACTCTCTCTCCTAATACTATTCACTTTCATCAAGTATTCTATTCACTCTCCTCAACTACATTCACTCTACATATCATAATATTCACGTGAAAACACGTCACATTCACTCTTATTATATACCATTTATACAATTCACTCTTATCTCATTTACCACAGTAAATCATAAGTAGTGAATAGTATGCAGAAGATGAAGACCGTGAATAGTAATTAGTAAGTAGTAAATAATAAAGAGTGAATAGTAAAGGAATAGTCAAAATATATATAAAATAGTGAATGCCATATGAAACAGTGAATGCAAAGAATAATAGCGAATGTTGATTCGTGAATGATCATCAACAAATAGTGAATTCTATAGTGAATAGTGAAGGGTGAATGTGTATTATAAATGAGAGATCATGTCAATAGTAAAATCGTGGATAGTGAATAGTGAATAGCAAATGGTAAGTAGCAAGTGGTGAATAGTGAAGCATGAATAAGTGAATAGTGAATAGTATACTACAATAGTGAATAGTAAGTAATAAATAGTGAATAATGATATTACTTCTATCTCTAGCTTGCTTAATAGCACTGTTAGATCGTTGGTCAACTCTTCTTGGATATGCGATCTTAAGCGAGCTAGAGATGTCAGGAATACCCTCTCCGAGTAATTTAAGCTTGATTATTGCACCTCTGACTCTCTTGTTATCATTACCAAGGCTTGATATCAGGGTACCTCTAGCTGTATTAGAAACTTTTCACACTCCACCACTCTATCAATCCCCATTGGCAATTTTGATGATGTTTAATCAAATCGCAGATGCGGGATTGTCAAAAGGACTGTTTTCCAGTCCACTGAAGGCTTTACAGAAGAAGGAGGATATTGGTATTTCTGAGCGTTGGGCTTTCTATACAAAGACAGTTTTATTTAGCCACCTTCAATTTGAGTACGTAACAGTCTCGCTCAATCCCAAAGACTATTCCCGGCTCCTGTTTGTGAGTTTTGAATAAAAGCTTAATACGGAAGGTTCAGAGCTTCTTGAATTGCTGCGCTTATAGCGATATATTATGTTAAGCTCTAAATAGCTTCTCATATTACTTGAGCAGAGCATTGTTCCACATATTTTTGAAGACTTTGGGGATCTCTTTGAGCTGTGGTACTACATAAATAATTCATTTGAAGTCTCTTTATTAACTATATCATCAAACCTTCCTAATCCACGAAGCGCAATCCAAACTTTGCAGGTTTTTCGTTATCTTAAGTTGATCACTTCAAATTCCGTTACGGTGCTCAACGAATGGCTATAGATAACTTCAACCTTTTCTCATGTGGCCTTGCTAAGATGAGAGTACCAGCTGAATACCTAAAATCCCATTGCAGATCTATCAAAGTAAAGCCATGTTCTTCATAAGTAGTTGTCCTGTCAAACTTCTCGCCATACTAATACTTGAACAAGTTTTGTAGATTACGAAGCACTACTTAGAGGGTATGTGTTCCTTGATTTATGTATTTCAATAACTAGGTATGTAAATAGATCGACAGGCAAGAGGTCTATAAAGCAGTCCCTTCATTTGAGAAATATCTAGAGCTTTTTATCGCAACATAAAGAAATCAAGAAATCAAAACATTGACCAAAAAGGGGTCTCATTCCAACACCTGAAAAGCTGAAGGCAAATACACGGGGTCCGAAGATCGGTGCCAGCACATACAGAGCGTACTTTACCAAGAACCCCCCCATTACCCCCCCCACAAATACCAACAGTAAGTGCATCTAAATAACAGGATATTTTTTGCCCAGTCTGACGGGCGTGGCGTTCCGTGGCTGCTTATGTATGTAAGAAATAGTTGTTTGACTGGTATTTCAACCCTCCAATCACATAGATCTTCAACAAAAGAGGCGGTGTGGGGAAGTGAGGGGGTTCATATTATATCGACATGAACTCGTAATCATATACACTTGAGGTCGCCGACCACGGAGTAAGTATCTAAACAGGCAGTTTTCCACGATCTTTGCTTCTCAAGAGTGGTGTTATTTGCAGGATTTGATGTATGATATCTGATGACCGACTTCGCGGCTTTTATCCTGATGAGGCTCCCGAGATTGATTCGTCATGGAGCTTGCAATGGTCATGCGTCTTAGGGTGCCACTGGCTTTTCAAGAGTCTCGGCTAATGTATTGCACTTGGTTGCCGAAACAGATTTACGAGAATGGGGGTTGAGCAGCTAGACGTTCACTTTCCGTTTTATTATGTTCAACTACTTGATTGGGTGGGAGATCTTTTCAATTTTTGATAAGCTTCTAGTCGAATCTATGAAGCTTGGGGTTAGACAATCGAATTCTAAGTAATCACCTAGTGAGAATCCCGCAGTGCCTCCTTGTCCGGGTTCTGTGCCTTCTTCTAGGAAGCTTTAGAATGATAAACACACTTTACAATATCGTCGGAAAAACTGCAAAAAGCCCCCAAAATGGAACAGAGGGCCCCTGCTCAAGAATGCTCTCCAGCACGATTGGCTTCAGTGAAGTGTTGTGCAAGAAGTAGTTCGAAAATTCTCATATTCATAGAATAGTATGAAGATACAAAGTGCTGCCTTACAATTTATCATTGAGACCCAGTAGAAAATAATCGTACTCAGATTTTCAGTCACCGCTATGTATGCATATGTATTGCTGTGTACTTTATCAAGAAATCAGGAATATTCAAGTGAAATTTGGGGAGATCTAGGCGTTTGATAAATTGACTTTCACATTTTCATATATCCCAAGGAACAGCTTCTCATTTCATAGGCCATATTACATTACCTGTAGTAGACTAGGCGTATACAGGCAAGCTACTAGGTCTCTTAGATCGATTTTGATGAACATTTTTGATTTAGAACGATCGGGTGCAATTTAGCGAGTGTGCCAGCCACTCCTTTTTCAACTAACTTTCAGGATT
Organism: Hymenoscyphus linearis; assembly: GCA_900536425.1. Lineage (NCBI taxonomy): Eukaryota > Fungi > Ascomycota > Leotiomycetes > Helotiales > Helotiaceae > Hymenoscyphus > Hymenoscyphus linearis. Next base: position 257,168 of record UNPR01000004.1, on the reverse strand, counting down.
CTAAGATAGCTACCGGTATACTGTAAGTCTTTTTGCAAGGTTTTTATCTATTTTACATGTGAACGGATTATTCCTACAGGCTCCAGGATCATGCAATTTCCTGCTTCTTATTGAAAACTGCTACACCTAGGAGAGTCAAAAACTCAAATTAGAGATTTTTACGCACTGCAAAAGAAAACCCTGAGCTGCCTGAGCTGCCTGAGATTAGTTGAACATTAAGTTTGGAGCACGTAGATTAATGGTTGAAGCTCATACAAAGTCCAAATCAAGCGGGAAAGATACTACAAACCAACGAGAACACGAAGGTCACTATGGCTCTACATAACAGTCATAAACATCTAGCTCCCTCGTGTAATATACAAGTAACTGATTTAATCAAATCCCCTGAGCCTGGAAGCTAAGAAGCTGAACCTCAAACAGCCTTCATAATTCACATAGAATACCATCACCACCCAACTTCAGACACCACAGACTCCCTCTTATCCCTCGTGGACATCACATCTCAACCTCAGCCATAACCATCCCCAGTATCAGCCCAAAAGTCAAAGCACAATAAGCACCACAGGATCTCTACGCAAAACATCACCCCACCCCACCCACCAAAGATCCCACCTACAAGCCCTAACTACCAGATGACAAGACATCTCACTCACAGACCAAAGAATCCCACCTACAAGCCCTAACTACCAGATCACAAGACATCTCACTCACAGAAAACATCTCACTCACAGAAAAACATCTCACTCACAGAAGAACATCTCACTCACAGAAAAACATCTCACTCACAGAAAAAATCCACCCACCCATCACACCCCTTATCCCTCGTAGACTCCACAATCCAAAAAAAAAATGGGTAAGGTAAATTAAAATCTGAATACGAAATCTCGATGATCTCACTAGATCAGATTGCAAACCCGATAGATACGATAGATACGACAGAACCGACAAGACAGTCCAGTCCAGTCCATCAGAAACATATTCAGAATAGAAATAGAAATATCGAATACCACAACCTGCCCCCATTCCCCCCATTCCCCTTCCCCCCTTCCTCAAATCTCCAGTACCCCCTCCTTACTAGAACACTTCAAAGCAGCCAGCCAGCCAGCCAGGCAACCAGAGGAACAGAGGAGGAAATGACAAGACGCGACAAGACAAGACAAGACAAGGAAAAGAAAATGCGATAAATTCCACGTGCCTGTGCCTACCCATCTCATCTCAACGCGTACACGTACAGTACGTCTCACCCACCCACCTACGCACCTACCCACCAACCAACCAACCCACACACCATAAAGAAACAAGTCGTAAACGCGTATAGTTTCATTTCAAGAAAGGGAGAGAGAGAGGAGAGAGAGAGGGGTATACTGTACTCGTAGCCGACCCGACCAAAATCAGGGATTGTAAAAGGGAAAATGAGAAATGAGAAATGCAGAACAACAAAAACAACGCCAAGATGGAATCCACCCCCATTCCCATGTCCATTCCCATTCCCGTCAGAAAAGGGTAATGGGAGAGGGAGATCCGCGGACCGAGGACCTGGTTGATATGCACTCACTGTACGGGGGAAACAGAAAAGAGGTAGACGAACGATGCAGAAAATGAAAATGAGGGAGGGACGGGGGGAGGGAGAGGGAGGGGAAGGGGAGGGCGGTATGGGTTGAATGTACGTAGGGAGTTATCACATTACGAACGAACGAACGAACGAACAAGAACTTGAGAGGCAATCTACGAGTACGAGTATATCGTCAAATCATCACTCACTGCTTAACTCCGTAGTTGCCCTGAGAACGGATGCCTGATGATGAGAAAGCTAAGCTAGACTAGACTTGTCGTCAAAACCTGGCTATCGCATTACATCGCATTCCCATCGCCCCCTCAAAATCGTATGTTCAAAGCGTCATCAAATGCCAGAAGGAACGGTGAAGAGGAAAGGCAGAGGACTGCCGTCAGATGAAAGAAAGAAAAAAGACCTAGGTTAGATAACGCAACGCAACGCAACGCAGCCCGCGGATCTATCTACTAATGCAGGGGACACGAAACAAACATTTTCTCACCCCCCCCTCCGCTTTCCCTCCCCAAAAGGGCGAAAACCAACACCTCTCATTAAACATGCAAAGCAGCAGCCAAAGAAAAAGGGTTTAAAGGTCACTGACAAGCTTCTCCCTATACACACCCGACAGGCATCCTCGGTTCTTGCCACTACCGAAAGCCATAGCCAGCCAGCCAGCAAGTCACAGCAAAGCAAAGGCAAGCCTCCTTTCCCCGCGCATGAAAGCATGAAAGCATGAAAGCCCAAAAAACCAGGCCGTGAGAGGAAAAAAAAAAGGAAAAATAGAGTACCTCACAATAAAACAACCCGAGAGGTAGACTCGAGAAATTATCTTTCCACCATCCACGCCCCCCCGCGCCTTCCCCTCCCCAAAGATCGACAAAAAAAGATCACCAACGAGGATCCCTGGGTTCGTCCAAGCAAGCTAGCAGGCAAGCTAGCAAGCCAGCAAGCCAGCTCCGAGATCGAACCTCAGCCCTTGTCCTGTTTACCTTCTCTTTTCCCCATTTTTATCTTGCTGCTCTCGAAAATCCATGGCACTATGGCGAATAATCGCCATCGGGTCTTTGGTCGCCGAATTATACGATTCGGCAACGATGGAGTCAGTCTCCTAGGACCGAGGGCGGAAAAAGAGCAGATTCCGAGATTGTGATGTGGGTTGTGATGTGGGTAGTGATTGCGCAAATCCCAAAAAGTCAAAGTCTGTTCTGGAATTAAATTTCCCGATTCTTCTTGCCGCTTATCCGAGTTCCGAAAGGGCTACATACGGAGGCATTTTCCAGGCTTCTAGCTGATCCAAAAGGATTGCCAACAGCCGAAGCCGAAAACCGTCGCAAAAATAAGAAGAAGGAAATTCTATAGGAGGAGGTTAAAAGAGATGAGAGGAAGTTGACGCGAAGCTATCCGAGACGGTGGATAAGGGTCTTACGAACAGACGGCGAGGGAGGCGATCACTGCTTACTGTACATTGTTTCTTAAAATGGCGAGGGATACTGATCTTGGGGGAAGGTCAGCAAGTACTCGAGTACTCGAGTAGAAGCAGCCATCTAGATTTTCTGTTGCTTGGTCCACATTTCTCCACATTGTAATTTGGGAATTGCGGAGAGAGGGAGGAGACAGCAAGACGGCGATTCCGACCCTCTGGTTCGTACAAGCTGGTGTTCGTACAGCATATTGTGGCGGGCGAGACAATATGATTGTGATTGTGTTCGTGTAACGTCCGTACGGAGAGGTACTTGTCGCAAATGCTTTTGATGGTTCCCGGGGTTTTGATATGATAGAGATGTTGATTTTGCGTTCCATTCGCTTGGAGGAACTTGATCTGGTCAGCTGGCGCTGCGTGTGAGGACTAGGATTTTTTTCTGATTCTGAGTTTTTGGCAATGGTGTTACGATGTGAATTTCGTCTTCTAAGTGGTTGGGTGATGTACTTTGTACTACCTCGTCGTCCCAGGGTGGGGTGGGTATAAGATGAAGAACCTATGCTCATGCAGTAAAAACAGCGAGAGATTCCGATTCTTTGGTTGTGGGTAAACTTTGAGTTACTACGGTAAAGGTAGGTCCCCGGCTGGGGAAATATGATGAAGAATCGTTGGTGGAATTATTCGGTAGGCTTGGGTTGGATAAGGGTTGGTGATGTGCTTACTGCAGGTCGCCGCGAGCTTTGAGTGGAGGCGCTTAGAAGATAATGCGGGAGTCTTCTTGGAGACGAGATCTACCTATGATATCACTAGATATGGCCAACGCAACAATGCATTGATAGTATTTCGTCTGTCGGTACTTTTTTTCTGTTGACGGCGGTGAGCTTTCTCTTGACTTTTGAAATTTCTGGCGGGGTATCCAAGATTTCTCGTGAACGAATAGAGCAATACGAGAAGAAAATGTCATATCTCCGGCCAACAAACCCATCATCGATCACTTGCAGGAAAATGAAAGAGATTTCCATCGAGGTTCCTCGATGCATACGAGTTGTCGATAGAAACATGGTGCTATCTTCTTTTCCTTCTATGCAGCCGCGTGATCCTTGAGGATTTTGGACTCTACCCATACCATATATGCCGCTGTCATAAGGTCACTTGCCCCGAACTGCCAGACGATGCGGCTCTGGGAAGTCGGTATCTCTTTACCCAGGTAAGCATGAGTGACTGGTCATTTGACCTGCCCGCATTACTGGCGGTAATTTGCCAGATTTAATTTTGGAACAGACGGCTTGAGAAGCGGGAGGAGGAAAGCGCGGGATGAAGGCTGAGCGGTATGACGGGATCTTTTGTAACACTCTGGTAAGGTGGACAGGATTCTGAAGGATCTGGACTGCGTGTGCAAAAGACTCCTCAGGTTTTTACGTATTAAAAGAACAGTATTCCGAATGTAAAAAAAGGCAGAAATAGACGAGAACTAGAAGGTGAAAAAACTAAGACGGAGATATGATTGTTGGTCAGATGAAATGATTATACACCGACTTGAAGCTGACCATAGCATTATGCAGGTACGCATTAGTCAGATGTAGGCTGGGAAAGGCGATGAATGATTCAGTGATCTCTCAGGCCATAGGTTTTCTGGCGCCAGCCATAAACGCCTGGTCTCGTGAATTCTTTTCTGACCATTTGCCGTTACATATTTCAGCGTCGTTTCTCGAGCCGCGGAATGTTCCTGCATTTGGCTTGATCTCGGATTCGATTCATCATTCGTCTAATACTTCGTAAACATCAGAGCTCCCGTTTTCTCAACTCCGACTCCTTTTGCTCGCACTGAACCCACGTGGCTGCTCACACGTTACTCGAGTTCGTTCTTAGAATTGTTCAATCTCACCAAAAACCCAGGCTGGCTTCCTGGTTGACCGAACTTTCGCCTTCTAGAGACCGAAATGGAGCAGGTCAAAGTGGACCACCAGGACATCATCTGTTCAGTGCTGATGATAACCCTGGTCTGGTTTGTCAAAAGGTTCGAAACATTTTGAGGGCCGACCCAGAAAAGGTGGCGACGGTCGACCAGGACCAGCATCAAAATGAATCTGTACGAAGTACGAACACGCCTAGATAAGCAGGCCTGTAGCGAGCTTGGCTTGGTGAGCTTGGACGAGCAACGGATTTGAAGCTGTCCGTAATTGCAACATTCCACCGCACCCATTCGCACCCATTGAAAGATACAGTATTTTGATGCCCAAGAAGCGACTTCTTAGGCCACCTATGATGCATGATCTTCTCCGCGTGCAAAGATATCTCGATTGCAAGCCAGGATGATACTTCATACATAAGCGTTTCGTCTCAACTGGGCAATATGCGGATTAGAAGCACCAAAGGAGATACCTCGGAAGCTAAATGCAGAAATCCCCAGAATTTGGGTGAGGAATGGAGATCCTAACAGCTCCAGAACTTGGCCGGAAAAGTAAATACCGTGCCGTAAATGGCTCTCTTAAGACTCTGCAGACCGGGAAAGTGGTATTTTTTTATTAATCATCTGCCTTGATGCTGTACATCATTTAGCCGGACGACGAATCCCAGTTGCCACGCTGCCTCTCACGATGAACCATGAAGCTTTCCGGCGCGAGACCAGGGCTTGTGGAGCCAGCCGAACGCCATTTAATATAACAACCGCACGATAGATTACAACCGTGCAGGACGAGCAAGGGAGGCGAAGGCAACCACGCTGGAAGATACTTCGTATGTGACGATGGGGGGCAAGAACTGAGGGGTAACAAATGCGACTGATTGTACTCCGTATATGGTGAAGCTTGCGAGTGTGTACTGTCCTGCAAGACGAGGTGCAGGAGGAGAGGGCGAAGGGTTCAAGGAGGGTTAAGGTTAAGCGTGGAAAAGCAGCGAGAGCTGGTCAATGCAGGCGAGGTGTGCTGTCAACAAGGTCCCAACGCCCTAGCAAGCAGAACACAAACAACACCACCACCATCACCAAAATACTCCTCGCCGACTTAACTTCGTACACAGTCGAATCACCTCCACAGGCGACCGCCAAGAGGTTACATTTCGGCCTCCATGCGCAACCCTCGCTGCTTCTTGAGCCTTCTTGAGCCTTCTTCAGCCATTTCCCAGCCCAGGCCATCCCTCCGCTGGGGGGTGAAAGATTCTCACCAGGAATCCAACTCGCGAAACTTCGCTTCTGGTCTCTCGGGACCATGAGATGAGGTTCTTCCCGCTGCCATGAGGGCCCAAGGTTCTTTGTGCAAGTATTTCATTACGAGCACCGGGAACATCTATTATACTTTCGTCTGAGCATGGAATTATACTGAGAGATCGCGCGGGCCCGCGATCTACACATCAAACCACAAAAGTTGGGGAAATTGTCACGATCACAACCACAGGCCCGTTGTAAACGTTCAGTGGTCAGACATCGCTGCCCCAATTGCAAGTCTGCCGGCAAGACAGAAATCCGACACAGGTCTCAATAACCCCTGTCTGTATTTCGAATCTGCCGTTCTCACTTCCTCTCAACCACAGCGTACCAGAGCACCTACAACCAAGGAATTGCAATCAATGACGATTGCTCTTTCCATCTCAATCGGCGATGCAAAGATACGGGGTAATTCCAAATCCAGAACACGTTTTCTGATCCTTTCTCTTTTCAAAGATGGCAACCTAATAAGAGACATGGTGGCCCTGCTCAACGGCAACCTCTTCATCATTTTATTGTCCGGACATCAACTGAAATCCTTCAATAATCGGGGCCGAAGGCGAAACAAACGCTGAAGTTACGATCAAGTGGAACCGCGCGCAAAACTTCTCGAGGTCTTCGAAAGCCCAGCCTCTCAGCCTCGAAAGGGTTCCCACAGACTGGGGGTATAGGTAGAAGCCTTTTGCGGGGGCCGTCTCTCAAAATAGAAGAGGCTCTATGCCAAATGAGGTTGCTGAGTGCGATGTACCGTATACGGGATTCTTGTTGAAAACTTCAGATACGCCCTGACCTGCTCTCTTGGCTTTGGGCTACAGACGCCTTGCCAGATACGGTTCTCAGAAAAGCGACAAGCGAGATACTGTGATTTTAGAAAGACAGACCTGGGACGAAAGAGGTGTGTGATCCGGGGTACGGTCAGGAATAACTATGAGGCCGAGTGCAGACGGACGACTGCGGATACCAAGCAGGTCATCGGGGTGTTGAAAATAAGTCCAAAGCGGTGGGTGGTGCAGGTGAGGAGAGGATGAGAGGACGAGGCTGCCCGTCAAACATGCGAATCAGATCTCGAGGACCAGACGCCGGAATTTTATCGAGATGCTGATACTGGCCTGAACTGGTGCCTGGTAATTGCGGAGATATAAATGAAGTTGAAAGTCACTAGACTCACAACACACACAACACTGGCTGTGCTGCGGCGTAGTGGAACCGGACAGTAGACAGATCTTCTTAGCTGCACATCTTATAGCCTACCTTAAATCCTTAAATTCGTCTAGGCGAATCAGCATCGACCTACCGATCTACCGATTTAGCGAGCGACTGGCGGGCTCCAATCGGGCACAAGGTCTGAGAAGACTGAGACGACCTGCATGGCACATTTTCTCCACCACTCTGCCCGCCTGGATTCGCATCTACTCGAGTACGAGTATCGAGTAGGAGTGATTTGTTGGTCGGATTGGTCGTAAAAACTGTTCATCCCATTGTATCTGCTGATGAAATGATGAGATGATTCTGATGGAGTCCGGTTGGTGATATCGGGGCGGGTCTGCCTCGTTAAAGGTTCTGACGTCCCGATGTCATCAACTCGTACAGTAGTGTGTACAGTAGTGTGATGGCTGGCATCACGGACGGGCATCAATGCTGTTCATGTTCGTCTGATGAAGTACCGAGACTACTCATTTGCTAACTGAAATCCGCGGACGAGAAGCTCTCTCCCCGCGATAAAGTTCAATGCGAGTGCATTTTAGCGAGCGCTAGGTGTTTAGTTTGATCGTTTAGTTTGATCGTTTAGTTTGATCGTTTAGTTTGAAGAGCTACTGGACGGAGTACACGGCGGTACATCTCGAGAGGGGGAGGGGGAAGAGGGGAGAGGGGGCGTCTATTGGTAGCAGCTCGATGATAACATACCTCGTATCCAGCTAGCGAATTATCTTTCCTCCGTACACAGCTCTCTTGCCATTTCTTCCTTGGTGCCAAATTTCCATGAGAATTGGGGCCGTCCAGGCAGATGAGGATCCATTCCATCCTATGGCATCCTCACCCCACATCAGGATCAGCAGAGTCAGCATTTCCCGAGGTCCTCGTTGAGTCTGTCGCAGTGTCGCACCCTTTGGGCAACGAGATGTGTTGCGATGGCTCCCTCCAGTATGTCAACTGGCTGGTAGGCTGGGCTCAAAGGTGGGACCCGCATGACGCTCTCTGCAGAGACAGGGCCAGGAAGACGGAAATAGTCTGAACACCATTCAAGGATGGTGGATGGTGGGTGGTGGATGGTGGATGGACATGATTGACAGGCCCATGAGATCCGTCCCTTCAAATGCAGGCATGCAGGCAACCCTGAGAGAAACCAGGGCCACCAGGGCCACCAGTGGAGGGACACCAGGACAAGTCCGGGGGCACCAGGGGATCTGAGCCCAAGCGCAGAGTCTGTGCGTAAGTGCTGAGAAAACCATCTGAAGTTTTTTAGTACGCCGAGCGCCAGGCCGCCGCTACTGTACCTAGGTATGCCAGGTATGCCAGGTATGCCTAGGTAGGTATGCCTAGGGATGGATTGTGCTGTACCAAGTACGGTAGCTGTGTATTTGACGTTGCTGACTTAACGACCCCGCGATATCGACATCTTGGGGCTTCTGGGAACGAAATGAGCTATGGCTGTTGCGATGGCAGTGCATGCACCCACTTGTTCTATTTTGCTGTGGTTCTCAACCCAAATATATCTCACCCGAATGACGACGTGAAGGCTCAAGGCTCGAGGCTCAGCCAGTGCAGAATCCCGCTGCCGAAAGATGTTCATGATGGGCGATGGATGCGACCATTACAATTTTCTATCATGTCTTCTCCCTAGGGGACCTGAACCAGTGGGCCTAGGGTTCGAGTTCGACTTACAGATTACACTCCGTACAGATCCGCGCGCTCTGGCTTCCTGCATCAGAGATCATTTGCCTCTTGGGCCGGCACGTCAGTGACCCGAGTTGGGGTCGGTAGCAGCCAGAACGCCATTCGTTGACGGGTGACGATGGGGACGATGGGTGCATGTTACGCAACCGTCGAGAGAGGAGCTCAGGGCCCAAGGCTCAAGGCTCAAGGCTCAAGGCTCAAGGCTCAAGGCTCAAGGCTCAATGCTCGAGGCTTGAACTGCTCCAGAGCCCAGCTGCTATCGAGTATTGTGCCCTTGGTGTCTGTGGTGTCTCTCGTCTATTTGGCCAGAGACCGGACCCTCCGTGATAGCCGTGATAGATAGACCATCGACGATTCGACAGGTCCCGATTTGGGATTTGGGCGGGAGAATTTTCCATGTACGTACTCGAGTAGGCCCATGTAGGCTGAAAGAAGAGTTGATGTGCGATGTGCTTGCAGTGGGCGATGGTGACGGTGATGGCGATGGTAAGGTGGTGTTGTTCCTCTCCACGCACCGCACATCACACCCGTACCCGTACCGTACCGAGTCCCTATTGCAACTCGATGCAACTCCCTTCCCTGGCTTCCCAGCGGGGGATCAATGATCAGTCGCTTGTCAACATTCTCTGGGGCCAGTTGGAGCCTTTAGAGCCAGTTGCAGCCAGTTGGAGCCTTTGGAGCCTTGGAGCCTTGGAGCAGCATCCTTGCCCGTACCTGAGCGATTCAGGCTCCGTACGGGATGGATCAGTGTGACCCCACCCCACCCCACCTGGGATCCTACTGTAGTAACTGTAGGTTCCAGGGTAGTCCAAGGGTAGTGTGTAGTGTGCTGCAGCCAGTGCTGTGCTGCAGAGAGAGTGCAGAGAGCAGTGTGCAGTGTGCAGTGTTCTACGTACACTGTACAGACAGTACTCCGTACGGAGTACAGTGGAAAAAGGGGGGTGACTGAGCCACGACCTCCACGACCTGGTCTCGCTAAAGCAGCAGCGGCAGCGGTGCAGGTCTAGTAGTCTACCACTGGCCCACCAGTCCACAAGAGATCGCCGCCAAACAAGCTCAGAAGAGCGAAGGACTCAAGGAGCTTCTCATCACGATCCACCCTGGGGCCTCGGAGTCGGAGGGATTCGAGGGATTCGAGGGAAGAGTCGGAAAGGGCTCTCTGGTGCCTCTGGTGCCTCTGGGGCCTCTGGCCTAAGAGAGAGGAGCCAGACGATTCAGGCGGCGAGAGGAGGGGCTCTCTGGAGCAGTGGGCAATGGGCAGTGGGTCATGTCGGATCCACGGATGGCACCGTCCACAAGCAGTGGAGCTGGAGCTGGAGCTGTCTCTGCTTCCAAATCCTGGGCCCTGAGCCCTGAGCCCTGAGCCAGTGAGTGGGCGAGTCTACGGAGCAGTCTAATCAGCTCTCTTCTCTGCTCCAGTCCCTCCAGTCCCTCCATTCCCTCCTGTCACTGAACTGGCTGGCACCAGTGCCTCCACCAGCTAGCAACTAGCAGCTAGCACACTCACACTGCCGCGGAATGCCTCGAACGGCTCCTATCCCGGATTCTCCTCCCAAAAGTAATGTTCCAGGGGCCGCTGGAGTAGTGCACGACTTAGACTGACTGAGTTAGTGCTGGCGGTGGTGGTGGAGGGCATCCTCGTAGCCAATAGGCACCGGCCGTTCGCAGCCGGGTGTGCAGCGCGACGGCGTGGAGCCAAGGCAGCAGTTTAAGAGCCCATACATGGCAGCCAAGCTTCCGGGTCATTTGGGATGGATCATGGATCAACTATCAGAAGGAACCTTCAACGGACGACGTGCTGGAGTGCTGGAGTGCTGGAGTGCTGGAGTACTGGAGTACGCTGCTTTAGGGTATCCGACGCCATGTTCAGGGATACCACGCGCCGGACGCTGAAAACCAGTGCACCCTTTGCACCTCTGCACATCTGCACATCGGCCCCCTCCAGTCCTCACAATTGCCTCGCGCCTCACCTCACCCGCTTCCACTTCCACCAACCCCCCTCCCTCCTCCCCCCTCCCCCCTCCACCTGCCCCCTCCCATCCCTCCCATCCCTCAAGGCCCCTCTAACCCTCCCCAGGCAGGCCGTACTGTACCTACTCAGTACAGGGCCCAGTACAGGGCCCAATACAGGGCCCCCAAGAGAGCCCTGGCCTAAACTTGAAAATACCCTGGCCAAGCCATGCCAGCGGTGACGGTCCACGACGGAATGCTCCAAGATTTGCCATGACCACCACCAAGTGCAATAGCCAGACCTACATCGCCAGCCCATCGCCATAGCCCATCGCCATACCGACTGTATAGACACTGACCTTCCCCCATAAACGTCCAGAACAAGTAGCTCTCTACCCCCCCCCCTGGACCACTACAATCTTCTCTGAACACAAAAGAAACCCTCTGTCTCGCTTCTCCTCCCTCCTTTTTCATTTTCTCAACCTCGCTCGCTTCCTTCTCTCACTCTCGTCAAACCACTCGCATCGCATCCAGTGTCTATCTCATTTAAAGTCCACCCCACCTCCCGCACCGCACGGCTTTTGTTGTGCACCCCCTCCACCTAGGCCAATTCCATTTGCCCACTGTGTGTGAAAGTCCGGGATCCAACGCAAGTCGAGTCCCCAGAAAAAAACAGCCACACATCTGCCGCCAACGTCAAGCGCTACTTTCCGTAGGTTCATGTTCCTCCCCTTCCTTTAACACCTCCACACCTCCCGCGTAACCTCCTCCACCCTCATTTGCTCCAAACTCCTTTGACTCTTGTTCGACAGTTCGCCCTTTGCTCCTTGCCTCCAGCTTCAGGATCCTGAAGGCAGTTAATATATATACAATTGTGTTTCCGGTCCCAGGAATCCTACTCTCTTCCAATTTCTTCCAATTGTTTGTTGTTCGCCCGCGTGGTCGCCATCTTGACTTTCACTACCCGAGCAGACTCGACTTGAACGACCAGCATCGGACCTTGAAGTCTGGCATAATTTCCTACAATAATAAAAGCGGTTCTACTTTTAACCGCCTGTCCGTTCTTTTTACACTATACCAAGCATTATCTATTCACCATCGACGCCTCGTTCCTCAGACGACCGGTTGCAACATCGGTACTCGACTCTTGCAGCTACTCCAACATCCAGCTTCACACAACTTATACTCCAACCGATTCCAGATCAGGTTTGTTCGAATTTGAAGCTTCGTTGAGCTTGTGGCACTACTAGACCCTCGACACGCTCGACTAGTTCGGTCACTTGGTCGACGATGCCGAACATGGGGTATCTCGATCCCCCCTACCACCAGTATCACGACCATATGAATTCCATGTCGCCATACGAAGCTCAAATGCACAACTATGTGACTCAGCAAAACACCTCCATGATGGCGATGCCTCCAGCAAAAACCAATGAGACGAAACCCAGGCTAGGAAAGGACGAGGTGGACGTTCTGGAGCGGGAATTCAAGAAGAACCCCAAGCCAACCACCCAGGTGAAGAGGGGTTTCGCTGAGGACATGGGTGTTGATTTGGCTCGCATCAATGTATGTTGAACTACCGTGACTAACCACATATCAGACTGACAAGAGACAGAACTGGTTCCAAAATCGACGAGCGAAGCGAAAGCAAGAGAAGAAGCAGGAAGCTTATGAAGCCGGACAGGCACAGGAGGCTTTGGGGTTCTCAGATAACGCCTCCTCGCCAGACTTTTTTCACTCGAACGGTTACTTTAATGATATTCAACAACCGGCCTCATTTTCACTTCTGACTGGCCATCCACCACCACCCGTCGCCTCGTACAACCCTCAATATGCTGATCCTTCTGGGGCCAGTATTGAATCTCTTCGTCGATCGATGGCTCAAGCCGCTTCTCATCACGATTACCAGAACAGCAACTTCTTGGAGCACAATGATTCAAGTTTGAACTTCGGTGATTCGTACCTTCACGATTCACCTCATGGCGATCGTGCTCAATTTCCAACTCCTGAGAACGCGGTCTCACACTTCGAAAACAACGAAAGCTACTCTTTCCCATCGAACTTTGCCAACGGCATGTATAGTAGCTCGCCTCAGTCATTTCATGACATTGAAGCATCTCCAGGCCAGACAACAAACCAAACACCGCCTCCATATAGCTATTCAAATTCTTCTGGTTCAGACTCGAACGGCTCACAAACATTTTCCCGTTTCCCTATACAACTATTCTCTCAAAACCACGATGGACTCCCAGCCTTGACTGCCGATTCCAGTGATACCCAGAGTCCCGAGGAGAGCAGCGTGTCTCATGTCTCACTTGATTTCAAGTATGATGTGACTCCGTCTCAAGACGACGAAATGTCTCTGCCACCAGCTCCATCCATTCCCTTCAAGGCATCAGCCCCAATGGATATCGCATCTCGTCGAAAAAAGGTTCACGTGAAGCCAGCAGCCTTGGCTGCAGAGACTCTCCGCAATCGACCGGCGATGGGACCAAGAACCTTTTCGAATGCAGATGGATTCCGTGGCATGGATAGTCCAATAGGCTCACCAATGCGACGAATCGTATCAGCTGGTGGCAACAGAAATAATACCATATCCGGTCGAATATGCAAACCAGGTGTCGAATCCGCTCAACGGTCACCGATCAACCTTGGAGGCTTCTCTGATGCAGGAGCATTTCTGGAACACAACTTTCACAGTATTCGAAACCCACCAAGCTTAACTTGTCTCTCATCTCTCAATAGCAGTCTCGCACCACCGACTCCCATGTCTCCACGCGAGAGAGGGATGACCCTGAAGAAGGAACGAGCTCGATCGACAGCTTCTCCTAACGATGCAAATATGAACTTTTTATTCAACAACAACAGCAACAACGTCCCAAGCTGTTATACCAGCATGGGCGGCGACCAGAACCTAGCCTCGCCACCAGAAACACCCCACGCACAAGGGGTGCTTCAAAATACCGCCACAAACTGGCCATCCATCCTCGACTACCCTGACAGACAATGGGGCTTCGAGGTCTCGGATGAGCCACTCTACACACCAGCGCACGACAACTTCCCGGTAGAGCTTCAGATGCCGCAACCCAACTACCTCTCCACCATGAGCCAGCCCGTCACCCCGGCCTTTGGTCAGTTCAACCCTGCTCTGATCTTTGACACGGAGAGTCCCCGGTTCAAACATGAAAGTCCGCAGTACACCCTTAATACACAGGGGGGTACGGAGTATATCTTTCCTGATTCTGGAGCGGGGTTTGGGATGAATGAGTTGACGAGTCCGATGTTGAAGCAGCAGCAGAAGACTTTTCAGTTTAATAATGTGACTGCTGCTGACTTTTCGGAGAAGTGATTTGTTTGTGTGTGTGTGTGTGTGTGTGGGTGGGTAGGTGTGTCATAGTTATAAGGTTTGAGGTTTGAATATAAGGTTTGAATATAAGTTTTGAATATAAGAGAGAGAGAGAGAGAGAGACAGAGAGAAAGAAGCTTGTTAATGGGAATGGTTGGGGATGGGTGATTAAAAGGGACTTTTTGGTATCTGTTTGGTATAGCATGGAAGGATGGATTGGATTGGAAGGGATGGATTGGAAGGATATATAGGGGCGGAAAATGGAAATGGAAACATGGAGTTACTTAATGTGTGGGGGTTGGGATTCGGATAATCTATTACATAAAGATCTTTTTATTTTTTTCAAGAGAAAGAAAGAAAGAAAGAAAGAAAGAAAGAATTTAATGCTCCTTTTATGGGCTATACCCGCGATGGTTTTTCTCTTTTTTTTTTTTTTTTGTCCCTTTCCTTTCCTTTCTGGCAGAGAGGGGAGGGGGGAGGGCATATCCCTTTTTTGTAAGATTATTTATTACTTTACCTTTTTACTTTTTTACCATTTACTTTAGCATGTTAATGTCCGTCCGTCTTCTTGTTTGATGTTCGGTTTGTTCGGTGTTCTGTTCGATTTGTTCGATTATCTAGCGTTTACTTTTCCTGGCTTGCATTTGCATTCGTATGGGTTTCTTATATTTACACTTACACTCCCTTTAATGTAATACCTAGTATATGGCGAATTCAATACCATACAATACGATACAATACGATACACTACACTTTCCTATCTTGAGGTGGTGAGGTGTGTTGGTGGTGAGGTGGTGAGGGGGTGAGAGAAAATCTTGTTTGTTTGTTTATCATAGGTGGAAGTTGGGTGATAAGGTCAAGGGGGTTTTTTTACCATTCTCTTCTCGTTTCTCTCGCATTTTTTTTCTTTCTTGGTTTCTGTGAGGAGGGAAGGAGGCGTTTTTCTTTTCTTTTCTTTCTTTAATGGGATGGGATGGGGAGCTTTGGGTGAGTGGGTGGCGAGTGGGATGGTTGTTATTTATTGGGTGGGTATCTGGATGTGATGGATGGATGGATTGATGGGATTGGGAAGAGGATCGTTGGTGTGAGTGATGGAGATGGTTGTATACCTACTATTTTCTCTACTCAAGGCGTTGGGAATAAAATCAGGAATCAAAATTTTAAATTCAAAAATCATGAAATATTATATTATATCATATAAGTTCAACAGATGCAGAAATGTGAATAACAAACAGAAACAGAAAGTGGTGTAAAGAAAAGAATTCATGCAAACATTTCACCATCTAACCCCTCAATGAAGTGATTATGTGTGTATAATCATGAAGATTTTCACATTCATCCATCACCTCCAATTCACAGTTCCATCACAAGCACATCACAGATCAGTAATCCATCCATCCTGGTAGTTAAGTAAGTATATGGTGAGCCGGGTGGCCAAATTCCAAATTTAGGTGAGGCCTTTTTTTTTCAGGTGAGTTCCCAAGTGTAGTGTAGTGTGGTGTGGTGTGGATTCATTCAGCTCAGCTCTGGCTGGCTGGCTGGCGGCACGCATGTTCGTCTCTATTTACCTATCCTGTGATAATGGTGGTTGGTGTCTAAGCTCAAGCTGCTCCGATGTATGAGCTCCGATGTATAAGCTCCGATGTAGGAGGGGGTGTTGAAAGTCAAATTCAAATTCGGTTCCCCTTGGACCTTGGTTGGGGCTGCTGCATGTGGTGGCTGCTACTAGCTAGGTAGGTAGGCGGCTGGCTACCTACGCCATCCATCCCATCTTGTGAGAATTAGGATTGTGAATTTTAAGCGAGACTAGGGAAAACGTGATCCAATTTCTGGGGGATTCGTGTTTTATGTAGGTATGATGATTGTTATTTTTGTGATGCTTTTTATTTAAAGGGGTTTATTGTAGGGTAGGAAGAGGGAAATAATAGAAGGAACAACTGACCGACTGACGTCGTGTCACATCTCATCCCCGCTGTTTAACCGATGGGACTTGAGCCGATTGTATCCGCATGGTGGGGAAGGAAAGCTTGATAAGAGAGCAAGTACATAGCTCTCTCTCAACAACAAATTCAACAACCTTCTTTTCATACAATATCAACATCTACCATCTACGAAAATCTCCAATTATCTGATTCCAGGTACGTAATTCTTTGCATCGTGTGCTTTGAGCCCCTTTTTTCAATTTGGTCGTTGCGTGTTTTTGATTTGGTATCCCTAGTTCAAGCAAGCAAGCAGGCATTTGAAGGATGATGATGGCTACGGCTAAGAATTTAAAGTATTTGTCCAATACTTCTTTGTACAAACTCCCACAAGGAAGTGCGTTTGCGACGAGAACGAGAAAGATGTCGACCATTGCGAGCTTCAAGATTCCAAAGGTGCTAAATGAACCAAATGTAAGTCATGCTCCTCTCTCCTGTCTGTTTGGCTGCATGTGGGGTCGTTGGTGTTGTTGATGGTGGGGGTTGCGGGGTTCTTTGGAATGCAAAACCTAATGCTAATGCTAATTTTGGAACGGTATAGCATCATTTTGCCAAGGGATCTGCTCAGAGAGAGGGTTTGAATAAGGCGCTCGAGGGATTGCAGAAGAAACTTCCGTTGCAGGTTCCGATTGTTGTTGGTGGGGATGTGGTATGTTTTGAAACTCTTCATGGTGCTATTTCATCTTCTGTACTTCTTATAAAATGGTGAAATGAATGCTAATGGCTGGATATTTAGATCAAAACTTCAAGGATCTCTACCCAACAAAACCCTTCTAATCATTCCTCTACCATTGCCTCATACTCCAATGCCTCCGCATCCGACGTCTCTGCCGCCATTGAGGCAGCGCTTGCCGCAAAACCAGCATGGGAATCCCTTCCTTTCTCCGATCGAGCTGCCATCTTTCTTAAGGCTGCAGACTTGATTGCCGGAAAATACAGATATGAGATTATGGCAGCGACTATGTTGGGACAGGGAAAAAACGCATGGCAGGCTGAAATCGATTCCGCTGCTGAGTTGGTAGATTTCCTACGATTCAATGTTCAGTATGCAGAGGAATTGTATGCTCAACAACCTGCTCATAACTCTCCTGGTGTTTGGAACAGAGTTGAGTATCGTCCTTTGGAGGGATTCGTTTATGCAGTTACACCGTTCAATTTCACTGCTATTGCAGGAAATTTACCGGGTGCTCCAGCGTTAATGGGTAATGTTGTTGTATGGAAGCCATCGGATTCTGCTATTGCTTCTAACTGGTTACTTTACAACATCTTTCTTGAGGCTGGTCTGCCAAAGAATGTTATTCAGTTCGTTCCTGGAAATCCGGAGGAAGTTACTAAGGTTGTTCTGGGACATAAGAAACTCGCAGCTCTTCACTACACTGGAAGTACCGCTGTTTTCCGAAAGTTGTATGGAGGAATTGCTAGTGGTGTTGCGGCAGGGAAATATCAAGGATATCCCCGAATCGTTGGTGAGACGGGAGGAAAGAACTTTCACTTGATCCACCCCTCGGCCGATATCGACAATGCTGCCATCCAAACTGTCCGTGGTGCATTCGAGTATCAAGGTCAAAAATGTAGTGCTACATCCCGAGCATACATCCCCAAATCCGTATGGCCAGAATTCAAAAAGAAACTCATTGCCGAAACCTCAGCTCTTAAGATTGGTGTCCCAACCGATCACAAGAACTTCATTGGTCCAGTCATCCATGCGGCATCCTTCAACAAACTCTCCAAAGTAATCGAAGAGGCAAAGAACGATAAGGAGCTCACCCTCATTGCGGGCGGTAAATACGATAACTCAAAGGGCTACTACATCCACCCAACCATCTATGAAACTACCTCTCCCTCTCACCCTCTTCTCTCTACAGAACTCTTTGGTCCCATCCTAACATGCTACGTCTACGACGATACCAAAGACCCGGCCGGTGCATTCACAAAGGCTTGTGAGCTCGTCGATTCAACCTCCGAGTACGCACTCACCGGTTCCATTTTCGCGACTGATCGTGCGGCTATTCGCTACGCTGAGGATGCGTTGAGAAACTCGGCGGGCAACTTTTACATCAATTGTAAGAGTACTGGGGCCGTGGTGGGACAACAACCCTTCGGAGGTGCGAGAGCGAGTGGTACGAATGATAAGGCGGGGAGTATCAATTTGATGACGAGGTTTGTTAGCATGCGCAGTTTGAAGGAGGAGTTTGTTGTTACGGAGAAGGTTGGATATCCTAGTAATGAGGTTTAAGGAGGAGTTAGTTGGGAGGATGGGATTGGAGGGGAGTCTGGATGGGGAGTCTGGTCTGGATGGGAATGGGGGGTTAAATTGTTCATATTGAGGGGGAAATTTGTGATTTGATTGATATGGTTGCATGGAATGGAATGGATTGTTTTTATGGGCATGGGTGGGGAATTTGACGTTTTAAGATGCGATGCGAAAAGTACGAAGTTTAGTTGTTAAGTTGATTGGTACATAGCGTGGAATGAAATGAGATACGAGTCTTCTTTGGGTTTCTTTTCGTGAAGGTTTTTTGTGTTGTGTGATTTTGTAAACGTGCTAACCTAATTTCATCCCGTTCTCCTATCATCATGGGGGTGTAAGACACTTTATAGTTTTTATTATATGAATTTGTGGATTGTTGTAAAAATGCCAGAGAGCGCGAGTAGGTAGGTAGATCCAGTTACCTCAACGAGTCTGTTCCGTAGGTAAGACTTACACTTACACTTACCTGAGTGAAGATGACGGGGGAGTTAGAAGGAGTGAGGGAGGGGTGAGGTAGAGAGAATATAATATCTCGAACGTAGTATCTTGAGCGAACTTAGAGTCTGGAATGTGTGAATGGGGGGTTGTGGGAGTATTTAACAACTATAGGCGTCAACACTTCTACTCCGATCAACTTAGTATTATAATACTATTAGTGAACCGAACTGTTATTACAATGTCTCGAAAGTGGGAATTAAATGATTAAGACGCCCAACCCGAGGGCCCTCTTCTAAAGAAAGCTAGAAAGACATCGGAGCTATGCCTATACGGTTTGTACTCGGTCGAAGAGTCCTGTAGGGAGGGCGCTTCAAACCAAAAATGACCTCTTATTAACCCTCCGGTTAAGACAATTGATTCCATGATCTTGTCTAGAATATTCATTCTAATCTTCTTTCTATAGGATCCTCACTTCCAGCCCGATTATCGATATCTTCGTTGGAAAGACAAAGACAGCATTCTTACTGTCTCGCGACCTTCTCTTGGTTCATTGTCCAAAACTCCGCGAGCTCCTCGAAACGGGTGAAAAGGACGACGATAAGCTCAACCTCCCAGATGTTGAGCCGGTCGCATTCGTCGTACACGTTTCGTGGCTTTACGACCAAAAAAGGCTTCCAACGCCTGTTGAGAATTATAAACGGTTCTGCGTACTCGAGTGTTGGCTCCTCGCCGAGTTTCTGCAAAGCACTGCCTTGAAAAACTTCAGCATGAACATCTTTGCAATCTTGCTAGCAAGTGGCACCTTGACCCTCAGAAAGATTGGCCTCCCGTCCGTCTCGTTAAAAGGGTGTATAAACTTTGCCCTATGGACTCCATGCCAAGTAAGTTCATTACTGACTGCATGCCTCCCAAAACCCATTCGAGAAATATACGGAGGGTTCCAACGAGTACCAGGCATGGGAACAACCTCTCGAAGGGGTTTCAGAGCTAGGAAAGACCATAGCAAAGGCCAGTGGGAATAATTGGAATAAGAGTCTTCCCGGGGATGAGGAGCATCGGCATACATACATGGAGAAACATATCGATTTAAGCCAGGAGTGGGCGAAGGTTATAACGCACAGGGCAAGCAAGGATCATCTCGAGAAGCTAGCAAATGGCGGTTGCTTCCGCTCCATGATTGAGCTTGAGCATCTGAATTACATGACCGTCGTCCTGGAGTAGATTGCTTGAATATTGCGTTGAACTTCGGTCGATGTTTGGGATCTGCTGCTAACTTTTACTCATACATCATACCCTCTACCCCATATTGCAAATCTCACCAAGCTTGTTATTCCCCTTTCCTTCGAGCTTTCAGATAGATCATCATTAATACAATATCTGAGATCATAAACAATATTTCACATGTACGTAGTCAGGTTAGCAAGAATTCACGGTTCTTGACACAAAACATCACATAGCAGGGAATAGATATAATCGTGAAACTTTCTTATCTTGTACTAATGATTTATGTTTAACTTAAATGCTTATATCCGAAAGTTAGATTAATTGATACTGTCAACACAGTCTTCTGAGCTGATGAGTATTCATTACTACAGTCACCTGGGTCAACAGTTCGGGTGATGCTAGATGTTTGGGATGATCAAAGCTATTTCATGTCATGTCTACGGTATATATTTAATTCCACAATAAAGTATGGAACACAGCTAAATAGATAAAAAGAAAACAATATTCATAAATGTTTTTCATAAACTCCCAACCCTCTCCATCATTACTCAAGCACTTCATTCTAGTTACAATCACACTTGAGCTTTTTATTAGCACACGTGGCGAAACCATAACCCTACAAAAAGATTAATCATAAGTAGCTGTCTGGTAAGGGGAAAAGAGGAATGGTGCTGACATTAGGACATATATTGTTACAGTCATTGACGTTGCATCCTGATGGCACCCAATTGGTAGAGCCGGTAGAGACTTGAGCTGGGGTCGTTGGCTTTGGAGTTGCTTGAGCAGGTTGTGGAATTGCTAGGACGAAAGTGGCCAGGCTGAGAGTGAAGAAAAGGGTGAAGGATTTCATTTTTTTGCGGTGGATTCTTTTGGGTCGCGTGGTTTTGGGGGGATTTTTAAGGCGTAAGATTGAAATGAATGTGTTTGGAAGTGATGCAAGGAAAGATGGGAAGAAGGGAAGGAGAAGATGTTGTATACTCAGTAATTCAATACTGTAATATATTAATGGAAAATCATGGGTTTCATTATTTGGTCTGGACAGGGGGGTGTGCCGGGGTATGCCAAGGTGTCTGATACTTCGTACTTTGAACCTTCAATGTACGAAGTATTAGAGTACCAATCGATGCTCTACTTTGTGAAACTGGGGAATCTGACTCTTGTACTGTGCTTCGTCCCAAAAGTCAAGTTTATGGAGGCATTACCCTGTTTTTCACTGAAGCTTCCCCTCCTCCCACCCGGTGAAATTAGTAACTTTTGTTGCGCTTGAGACGAAGCAGTGTTGGCATTGAGTGGTTCAGGGTAAAGGATTTAATTTTTGCGGTGGATTTCCTGGGTCGCTTGATTTTAGGGGGGTTTGAAAGGGTGGGATTCGATAGGTTTGAAAGTAAAAGAAGGAAAGAAGCAAAGAAGAATCTTCTGAAAAACTTTAGTACTTTAAAAAATATTACTAGATGTTTTTTGGTTTGGTTACTGAATCTAGTCAGAGATTTATGCTAGGGTATGCCAAGCTATCTAACACTTCGTCCCAGGCATAAAAGAAGTTCAGTTGATGGGGCTTTTACCCTGTTCTCCACACTGTAGCTCTGCCGTAAACTTAAATTTTGTCATGGCTAGGGTGGACAGCTCGGAGTCGCACCCCGCGAGTTAATAATCTTCGCCCCGATATTTAGCTATACTAACGAATCAGAGGCCAATCCTGAGCTTATAATTAGACTTTCCTCACATATGATCTGCGTGACAGGTGGCAGCATTAACTGTCCACCCTCTTTAGGATGCTACAGTCTCTAAAGATTCGAGGAACGAGGAAATGATCGTCATGTAATCGACTCTGGGAAACCACATTAAATCCAATAAGGATATACAAGTACAACATCACAATAGAGTGATTTTGCCGCTGGGACGTTGATTAGTTACGTATATCCTGTTGACCTACTTGTAAAGTAATTTTACTATCGAGTTTTAGTGAAGGATTCGTATAGAATAAGGAATGGAATCTATATACTATTTTTATTATTGTCCTAGCTAGATTTATCTAGTACAGGTGTATAACCTCAACGATTTACTATGTAATTCTACTAGCGAATGTGAGTAGGCTAGTCTGAATAACGTTAACTTTTGTTAAGAACTAGACATAATTTAGAGTGTAATGACTTATAACCTGACCATTATTAGTACTAACGACATTTAATTGCCCTCCTGGCTCTGCTTCTTATTTGCACTGTAGAACGAACTTATCTACTAAATCTAGGATGTAAACCCACTCTGATTATAAATGCATTACTTAAGTCTTAGTAAGTCTTAGAGTTACTATCAAATCATTTACTGTTATACAAGTGACTAAAAGATCAACGTGCAATCCCCGCAGGTGCCAATCAACCCCTGCAAGGAACTCTAGAACCAATACAATTATCTATAATATTTCTTTGTTATATATGCCCACAAACATGTTACAAGACAAACTCTAACAAAGTGGCTTGCCAACTAGAACAAAGATGGGGCATGTAAGAAACAACATTTGAAAATGTAAATAAAACCCCCACGCGAAATACGGAAAAAACCACAATAAAAGTTGTTGAGAACCCAAAAGACCAAATGCCTTATCAAAAGAACTTCACTAGAATTATTTCGTGGATGGAAAAAATTCCCGATTTCCGTCCAATACCTCATCCTTTCACCACTGTGTATCCCACAGACAGTTACTCTCGTACTCACACCCTCCAATCGAAGCGCATTCAACCTGACAAAATGTGGAACCGCATGGAGACTGCTAAACAGACTTCAGAGCGGTTGTACAAAGAGCACCTTGCTACGCGTGAGGTGGAAAAGTCTGGTGAGATTCAAGAATTTCTAATAAACCACGTGGAGTCATTATATCAAACTTAAAATACTTTAAATGTTGTGTCAGGATTTAAAGCTAACGTATTCAAGCAGATAAACCACTCAACTAACTGAGAAGGGTCATGTATGTACTACCACCCGCGAAATACAGAAAGGGCTCTTAATCTGTCCATCCTTATTATGACTTAGTCCTGTGGCAAGACCAGTAATTATTACTCTCTATATGCTCTATATGATGGATAAAATATATGGTATGTGAGGGGTGGGAAATCCCTGCTCTATTAGAATTAGGAGATTACCTCTATACCTTTCAAAAAGTAGATGGTGGTCGCAAAGTACATGCAGCAAGCGCCTCGCTTGGACGACGGAAGAAGCGGAAGTCTTATGCCTAATTAGACGTGCAGATCTTGACTTGCTGAAAAACACATTTTTAGTTGGATTCCTCCCTGCCTTTGAGGTCTTGCGTCGTCTTTTTCTTTTTGCAATTCTTCTTTTAAAAAAAAAACAAAACTTTTTAGGCTTTCTGGATCTTCTCGCGAGGTTAGTCGAACTTGCATATGGGCGCATCACAGCGAGCCTTGAGACATGTACCAGCGATGGCAAGAGTTACGGGGATCGCTAACAGGTCCATTCTATAGAAGTAATAGATCGAGTTCCAGCGACAATTTGCCTGGCTGTTCCTGACTATTCCTGGCTCTGGCATCGAGTCCTTGGTTTGTCCTGGCTGTTCCTGGCTCTGGCATCGAGTCCTTGGTTTACCTGGCTGTTCCTGGCTACTACTGGCTCTGGCATCGAGTCCTTGGTTTGCCTGGCCATTCCTAGCTATTCCTAGGTTTGCGTGGCTATCGTACGTACTTGTCTGTCCTTGGGTGTCTGATACTAATATCTATATAAAAATTATAATAGCTTCGAAAAGACGTAACATCGTTCATCTTTTCAATTCTCTTCTCATCAAAAATGTTTAAGGAAGTTGTCTCTTATACTATCGAACTTTATACTATTATTGTAAATCTTACTAACGTTCGTAAGCTCTTACCCGAACGAATAGGTCTTCCTAGGCGAGATTATTATAAGTAGGCCCTCTAGGACAGGGGTCGAGTCCTAGGGTAGTAGGAGCTATAATGATTTTGAAAAGATTGTTCAAGAGTCAAGAAGCCAAAAGTTAACCTGACTGAAATAAAAAAGCAGGCAAAAACGGTTTTACTTAAGTTTTCAGGCATAGCAATAAATCCACCACAGAAAAACACAATCAGAGCGGAGTACCACTTTTCTGTCAGATACCTTTATCAGATTGCTCAAGATAAACAGAAGGAAATGCACCAGAAGAGTCAAACAAACAAACCAGCAAGGTAGCTAGAACATGATTGAACACGCAGTGAACAATAACAATTCAAAAGCTCCAAATAAACCAGTAGTCTCGCTACTATGACTTACCATTTTCTCCCAACCAACAATAGTCAACATGGAAAAGACCAACAAAAAGCTCTATAAGCACCGACACAATGTCCAAAAATGGGTGGATCAAACTCCCGCCTTCCCCACCAAAAGACGGCTTCCTACCATTCTAGAAAGTCCTTCTAAACGCAGAAGGCACCTAAGGTCCAAGCGCTCAAAGCAACACGCTGAGACGGCTTTACAGACGGCAGAAAGGTTATTTAAGAAGTATGTTAGTGAGGCTAAGGAGAAAGAGGCTAAAAAGAGAGAGGCTAAGGAGAAAGTGGCTGATAAAATAACGTTTTCTTGTTGTGTGTCGTGAGAGGGAAATAACTTTGGTATTGGTATTTTCTTCTACATTTGGCGAGATGGTACCCAGGTATTATAGCTTGGTACCTGGATTTCTATACTATACTGTATACCATATAACAAGTAGAACCTGTAGCCCACACACCCCTTTAGCCCCTCATACAGAAATACGAATGCAATAGAATTTCGTTGCAGTTGTATCTTGGACTCCTTTGAGATTGAGAAACCTAAATCAATAATGTACAATACTACCACGAAACCAAAAAAGTACAAATTCCACTGCTCAAAAAGGCACCCAAACAAATGTGTACCCAAACAGTAAGCACTAACAACCCAAGCACCTTCCAACCACCACACATCTCATAGCGGAATATCCCCTGCTGTCAAATATTTCTTTCGACACTTTCCAAAAACTGTCATCATTCATTTATTAGATCATCTGAACAAATACTGCTCATAGAACTCAAAACTTACTCGTTCAAAAGTGCCAACGTTTGAGCGGCTTTTTGAGCTGAAGCCCTAGAGCTGATCTGCTGCGAATTGTCAGGCGCCATTGTTGAGTTGATGAAGGGATTTAAGATAAAGAAGAATAGGAACTCTGATTAAGTGCAGGATACCAGTAGCTGTAATCGGGGTTGCGATAACATTTCACGCCTTTTTGTTCCGAGAATTGGTGGATCAAGTTGAGTCTTAACTGCATGCTTATTATATGCTTAACTATTTCAAAGGCAACTGTATTAACACCGTATATTTTGCTTCCATTCCTTCTAGATGGCAGAGTACCAATAGAAAATACGCACTTAGAATTAGAGTAAAGGTATCCACGTTGGCACCACTTTCCCTGCAAAACAAAGTCTTTTGACCAATGTCCCAGTGGATCAACGCTCTAGTTATTCTCGAGCTTTCATAGATAAAAGTAGTAATTTAAAACATCGTTGTATCTCCCCTCCTGAGACTGTCTCCAAACAAGTACCCAAGTATTTATATTAGCAGAACATGATTGGGTTCGGGCTATCGCTTGCGAACCGAGCCAAGAAAGGGAGGCGAATATTTCGCTTCCCCTTCCGCTTATTTTCGCTAAGACAGAGGAACTCATCCCTGATAGGTGAAAATAATAGGATCAGTGAAGAGCGGTACACTTATTTGATTTTCCAACAGACTCTCCTTTTGGTGGGACCGATACAACTTCTGAATCCAATAATTATATCTTGCCTTCTTCTAATCTCTCGATCCCGTCTCTTGCCACTGGAAGTTCTAACCAAGTCAGCTGACGTGGGTGTCTAAATCAAACCATTTCCTATTTCACTATACTTTGCCTGCCCCCTTTTTTAATCATTCTTATCGAAGCGAAGGCCAGTTTAGCACTTCGAGTAGCACTACAACACTTCAAATACAATCATAGTAGAATATCAAATTGTTTGGAAAGGCAAAAGGTATAGGTATCATACCTCGCAAAGTCGATGGAATGCCAACCCACGGAGATCGGCATTTATCGGGGACGGATAAACAGTTCGGGGATTTGGATTAGCATAAATCCAGGCAGAGATCCGGCAGCAGATCCGAATCTGCATGCTTCTCGTGTATTTTATATATAGCATAAAGAACGGAAGCACGATACTCTAAAGTGGCGCAAACACATGCAGGTCTTGTTGCAATTAGATGAAAGAGATATAGAACTAGCGTCCCAAGTAGAACGCGTATTAGTTGAGATTACGGTAACTACCATATTCATTTACCTATTGTAGGTATACCTAGGGACTGTCTGCATTGCGGATACGGCATTAGGTATAGCGTGGCTTGAGAGCTGGTGGAAACTTGAAAGCGAGAGAAGGCTCGAGCTATGCTGTGCACATTTCCAATAGAGTGTGCACACCCGTGGACTGCACTGCACACCAAACCTGGACCTCCCCTGATAAAAAAAAGGCTCTCAATTGGCCGATTCCGAGTGCGGCCACCAGTAAAAAACCTTGCATTGTCCCTCGCGTCCCATCGTTTCGTTTCGTTTCTCGCATCCGGCAAAAGGAAGTGCAAGCAAACAACCTAAGCCCAAAGATCCACCAGCCAAAGGCTCGCCTACTGAAGCGAACCGATCAACTTCGGTTGTAGATATCTACATTAAACGAGAACTAGGGGCAGATCTGAATATACGCGAGCTCTGAGAAATCTGGTGAGAGCTGACATTGGCTTTGTCTGGGTGCCGCTCAAGATTTAGGTGTAAAAAAGAGGGAAGGCCACCTAAACCAACCCCCAAGCGCGTCTGACGGTGTTGGCTGTCAATGGCGCAGCAGCAGAACGTCGGCCCTTGAAGAGTCACGACTGACTGAACTTGACCTTGACCTTGACCTGATCTGACCTGAACCTGAAATCGCCATCACCTCACCAAGAATTGGGCGACGAGGAGATTTCAAGGGCATCGTCTTCACTTTCGATGTCGCATGCACTACAAATTCCGCCTGGAAGCTCACAGTCGCAATTTCCTGACCCAACAGCTCTAGCCTCCTACCCGTCGCCGTCAGAGAGTGTTGCTACCGCCAACCTAAACTACCTAAACCACCACCCACCCAGCCATCACCTCCACGCTGCCACCACCAATACAGCCTTCACTCCCACCACGCACCAGCACCAGCACCAGCACCCACACCCTAATTCTACTACTACCACCACCACCACCGCTCCCCAATCACACTCCCAATCTGCCCTGAGTGAAGCATATCGCGCGAACCTTAGTTCCACCGGCAGCAACCATTCAACGCTCCTCCCTAGCATGCGCACACTGGACCATTCGCGGCCTCAAGAACCACCTCAACAACTGCACAACATGAACGGCCTTCCTCCTGGTCCTTATTATCACAACAACGGCGCTACACTCCCCCATCCATACGGCGGTGTCACTTCTGATCCCAACGGCTCAAACATGCGATTCGCTCTGCCTGTCGGTGATTCGAGAGTCATGTCGGGCGGACGACACAAGAAGGTAAGGAAGGACTCAGGACTCGACTGCGATGGATGCGGAGGACGCGTTTTCGATGGGCTTCTGGGGCGTCTGCCTCGCACTCGATTGATGCGTCCTCCTCACCCTGATTTGCCGCTATGGAGAGGATGCTGACGTGCCATTGTTCGTAGGAAATCAAGCGCAGAACGAAGACGGGCTGCCTGACATGCCGCAAGCGCCGAATCAAGGTCAGTACTCGTGGTGTTTTCTTTGCTTGCGTCGTTTTTTTTGCACTCCGCTGGTTTGAAGGTTCGTTTGGAAGCGGGATGAGGTTGCGGTGCTTCGCGATGGGCTCTTTTCGTTTATTACAAGCGAATCTACCTAAAGTCCTAGGCGAAGGCACATGAGCTTGCTACCCTCAAGCGGAGCGAAGCGTCAAAAGAGACGAGACCTCCAGACGCGCCTATTAACAACGGCCGACTTTCGCGTATCATTATCACCACCACCCCAGTGTCCTGTATTCACTACCTCACCAGCGTCGCAGACATTTTAGACAATTATCGTGTCTGCTTGTGTGTCCGCTTGCTAACAGTGTGCTGCCCTAGTGTGATGAGCAACACCCAACCTGCCGAAACTGCCAAAAATCCAAACGTGAATGCCAGGGTTACGATCCGATCTTCAAGCAACAACAGAATAACCCAGCACCACTCCAACCAGCACCAAGCTCTGCGCCAGGTCAACCAGGCAGCTCCACAAACCCTTACGGTCACCAACCTCAGATGAGTGGTTACGGAATGACCTCAAACATGACTTATGAACAATCCCCTTCAGCTGGTGTCAGCTCTCCAGGTGGCTCTGCTACACAAGGCTACGAATTTGCGTCGGCCATTGATCCTGCATTGCAAGCAGCGACTTCAAATACCGCAATCCCAGGCGCCTACATTTCTACTTCAGGTATGTCGCAACTCCATAAAAGGCCAGTAGGGAAGGACCCTCCCCCCAATGACCCAAGTGGGAGGGAATGGGGCCTGAAAGGAGTGCTTCCTCTGCCATCTTACCACCTTAGATTGCATTTTTAATCATGGACAATGCTGACCCTCACTCCAGCGAAGCGATCTGTTGCCCAACTCCTTGCCCTCGCTGGTGAAGCCCCTCCCCCATCTGCTGTCGCCCTCCTCAGCCTTCGCAACAAGGAAGAAGAGACAAATCACTTGTACTATAGCATCTACGCTCCCGGCCTCGAAAACTTCCTCGAATCAAAATGGTTCTCGTTGAAAGGTCTTACAAAGCTACTCGGGGACACCGGAGTTAAGCAGCAATTCGCTACCCTCCTCTACCAATTCAGCAAGACACAACAAGGTGCTGACCAGAAGGAGATGGCATATACCGCAAGTGTTGAAGCGAGAATTGTCTGGGCGATCGCCAACTTAGTCCGAACCACTGCTGCTGAGACAAATGGAGCAAAAGAGTTCAAGACGGTCCCACCAATTGACGACGCAACCGAAGCCGGTAGCCGTTTGACTGTCTTTGAGAACTTGTTGACTGGTAATGTTGCCACTACAAACACTCTGACCACACCCGTTGCTGGAAGCACTGATCACCACCGACTTCGAGAGCTAGAATTCTGGCACACTCTCGGTGACTTTGTCTGTATCCGAGATGATGATCCAGAATCTGTCAAGAAGATGGATGAGACTTTGGCTGCCCTCAGAAACTTGCTCGATGGTAGAGAGAACCGAGACGTATTGTATTCTATTGCCGTCGTTCGAGCTATTGGTCCCCGTGTTGAGGAGTATACTAATCACGATACCCCTCTTCACTTTGATGAGAGCGACAACAAGAGCAAGCTTCTTGTAGCTAAGAAGTTTGTCATGGATGAGGCTACTGGCGCAGGTACCACCAATGTCATTAGAAGATTGTGTGAGCTCGCTTGTCGATCTTGGGAGACGCCTAAGCCTGCCTCGTCCGCACCAGTTACTTCTGCTGCTGCTACCTCTGCCAAGTAAATCTTCACGGAATCGTTTTACTGGCGTTCAAGGTGGTTCAATTGGCGTTGCTCGCATAGTCGATTTTTTTTCCTTATGTCAGATTTGCATGGAAGGGGTATGGGGATTTGGGGATCTCTTTACTTCTAGTCTAGCTGGTGGGGCACCTAAAAAGAAGAAAGTTGTCGATTCATCATCAGCATAGATATTGGGATTGGAGGAAAAGAATCTTTTGCAAGCGCGTCGCAATCAAATACCAGATGTAACTCTTACGGACTTTGGGGATGGGGTGGATGACACAAAATTTCCGTTTTATTTTCTTCTTTTCTTTTCCTTTGCTCTCTTTCCATTGTCGACACACAGCAAGCAAGCGGGGTTTTTAGAATTGAATTTGATGATGGAGACTAACATCACACCAATATGGATTGACCAATCAATCAGCAAAACTAATTATTGCCATTGGCATGGAACATCTGGATTTCGCGAGGAATTTGGAGGGTACAATGGCTTTTTTTTTAGTAGCTTGCTTGTTTCAGTGGAGGAATGAATTACACATTATGAAACTTGAATTTCATGAATTAATTTGTTCTCTGTATTTTCTCTCTCCTCTTATGGTGTTGTGGTGTGATGAATCTTAGATTGCATGGTGAGACGGTAAGCCCTTGGTTTGTTGAACCAAAGAGTTTCCAGTGACCAAGTGATTGAAATGATGGCAATCTATCTCCTTTCAGTCTGAATTGTTAGTCTCCCATTATACCAATCATCTGCTTCGTAGATGTTTGTTTGTAGGAACCTTCAATGCCTGCAAGAGATGGACAGAGGTGATAGAAGGTGGGTGCTACTGTAAGTACTTTTAGATTGGAAGTGTTGACCTAAAGCACTAAGTCCTAGGTAATGGTGTGAAGCAGCGTACCTTAAATGTACACTAGAAGACGTAATCATTCATAGGCGCAGGCCCACACTTTACTAATGATGAAATAATCTCATCAAAGATTGCCTCATATTTGAAAACTACCTATAACAGTGGAGACTGTGAGTGGGAAATCTCATAGCTACTCGAGTAAAAGGCTAAGAAAACTTCGGAGAAATAATCGGAGTTAACCGATAAGATAAAGAGGAGGCATCACCCCCACCTGCACCAGCACCCGCACACCCAAGTCGTCGTTGAATTTCCCAAACCTCTTTTGTGCCCCGCATATTCTTGTCCTTGTGTGTGCGAGCTCCTGGACAACGTGCGCCCACTTCGACCGCTTCCAATTATTATTTTCCCCGAGTCCACGGATACCATTCGAAGCCAATACATCGAGTGCAAATCATACACCGTGTGGTTACCTAGCTTTTCGCAGGTCGATACCCGGGAGACTACAGCCTCTCCGCCGCCACTACAAGAGAGTGGACTCTATTGCTGAACTCTGAACCCACCTCTTTAACTTACCAAATACCGAACAAGACGAACTCGATTCGATTTCTGCGTCGTAGCTCGCCACCATGCCTCCCAAAAAGAAGAACAACAAGAAGGCCGCCGATGACTGGGAAAACGAGTTAGGCGAAGCTGCTCCCACCGCCGATGTCGCTGAGCCCAAAGATGCATCCGCCGATCCAGCTGAGGAGGAGGAGGATGCTCCAGCTGGTGGATTAATGGCCATGATGCGCAAGAGACAGAAGAAGAAGAAGGCGAAGCAGGGTGAGGATTTTGTTGAGGGCGAGGATCCAACTGCTGAGGAGGCGGCCCCCGCTACTTTGGCAGAGAAGGCCCCGGTTGAGGCGTCAATTGAGGACGAATTCGCGTTACCCGAGAAGAAAGGAAAGGGAAAGAAGGGTGGGGAGGTGAAAGTTGAGGAAGAGGGTGGAGATGATGAGAGGGGTGCAGATGGGAAGGTTTTGACAAAGGCGCAGAAGGAGAAGTTGAAGAAGGAACGAGAGAAGCAGAGGAAGAAGGAGAATGT
This sequence comes from Hymenoscyphus linearis, assembly GCA_900536425.1. Lineage (NCBI taxonomy): Eukaryota > Fungi > Ascomycota > Leotiomycetes > Helotiales > Helotiaceae > Hymenoscyphus > Hymenoscyphus linearis. Next base: position 225,467 of record UNPR01000004.1, on the reverse strand, counting down.
GAGATTCTGCCTGAAATGATAATTCTTGGAAGGGTTGTTTTGCTGATTTGTTTGTGATTTAGGCTGCGAAGAAGAAGGCCCAAGGTCCTGCCGCTAAGGCGCCTGAAGTTGCGAAGGCTGTAGTTGAGGAAACTAAAGTCGAAGAATCGAAGCCCGCTGCTGCTGCTGCTGCTGCTGGCAAACCAAAGAAGTTGCCTGCACATTTGGCGAAACTCCAAGCTCAACAAGAGGCTCTCCGAAAACGCGAGGAGGAGAAGGCTAGACTCATTGCTGAGGAGAAGGCTCGCATTGAGGAAGAGGAGCGCAGAGAAGCTGAGGAGGAGAAGCGAAGAGAGGAAGCCAAGGCATTGAAGAAACAAAAGGAAAAGGAAAAGATTGAGCAGCAGAAGAAAGATGGCACGTATCTTACCAAGGCTCAGCGCGAGGAGAAGCTCAAGAATGAGATGAAGTTGAAGCAGATGGTTGCTGCTGGTCTTAAAGTTGGTGGCGGTGAAGGTGGTGAGAAGAAAAAGCCAGTTTATGATAATAAGAAGAAACGAGGTGGACGAAAGAACCCAGAAGAGCTCAAGGTATGTTTTTTATTTACTTTCTGGTGGGTTTGTCTAACATATTCTTAGCTCGAGGAAGAGAAGGCGCTTGCTGAAGCTGCAGAACGAGCACGAGTGGAGGCCGAAAAAGCCATTGCAGAGGCCAAGGTAAAGGCCGAGAAAGAAGCTGCTGAGCTTGAGGCTGCCAAAGAAGCCGCTCAGGAGAGCGATTTGGACGACTGGGAGCAAGCAGCTGCTGAGAGTGATGAAGACTTGAAGGAGAGCTGGGATGCCGATTCGGAAGAGGAGAAAGAGAAAGCTGCTGCCAAAAAGGCAGCTACTGCGAAACCAGAGCAAAAATTGCCATCTCGATCCAAGAAAGTTGAAGAATCTGAATCTGAGTCCGATTCAGAGTCCGAGGAATCCTCAGAAGACGAAGAGGCCACTGCTGCACAAGCGGCTGCAGCTCTCAAGAAGAAAGAGGCAGCTGAGCGACGTGAAAAGGCACACGAGGCAGCAATGGCCGCAAGATCGAAAGACAACCTACGTTCACCAATTTGCTGTATTCTCGGACACGTCGATACTGGAAAGACCAAGCTTTTGGATAAAATTCGACAAACTAATGTGCAGGAAGGAGAAGCAGGAGGTATCACACAACAAATTGGTGCCACGTACTTCCCCGTCGACGCAATCAAAACTAAAACTGCAGTGGTTAACCGTGACGGCTCATTCGAGTTCAAGGTTCCTGGATTACTCGTTATTGATACGCCTGGTCACGAGTCTTTCTCGAATCTGCGGTCTCGAGGTTCATCTCTCTGTAACATTGCCATTCTCGTCGTCGATATCATGCACGGTTTGGAACCACAAACTTTGGAGTCAATGAAGCTACTCAGGGACCGCAAAACTCCATTTATTGTCGCCTTGAATAAGATTGATCGTCTCTACGGATGGAAGAAGGTTGATAATAACGGTTTCCAGGAGAGTTTGGCTCTACAGAACAAGGGAGTTCAGAACGAATTTGCAAAGCGTCTGCAAGATACCAAGATTGCCTTCGCAGAGCAGGGATTCAACTCAGAACTCTACTACGAAAACAAATCGATGGCCAAATTCGTTTCTTTGGTGCCAACCTCTGCTCACACCGGAGAGGGAATTCCAGATATGCTTAAGTTGATTCTGCAACTCACCCAGGAGAGAATGGTCGGTTCCCTGATGTACCTCTCCGAGGTTCAGTGTACAGTTTTGGAGGTAAAGGCTATCGAAGGTTTCGGAATGACAATTGATGTCATCTTGTCTAACGGTATTCTCCGAGAAGGCGACAAGATTTGTTTGTGTGGTGTTGACGGCGCTATTACGACGAACGTCCGAGCTCTCTTGACACCAGCTCCTCTGAAGGAACTTCGACTCAAATCGCAATATGTTCACAACAAGGAGGTCAAGGCCGCTCTCGGTGTTAAAATCAGTGCCCCTGGCCTTGAAGGTGCCATTGCTGGTTCCAGACTAATGGTCGTTGGACCCGACGATGACCAATCCGACATCGAGGCCGAGGTTGAATCCGATCTTGGTGCTCTTTTCAGCCGTGTAGAGAAATCAGGACGTGGTGTCACAGTTCAGGCCTCAACTCTGGGATCCTTGGAAGCTCTTTTGGATTTCTTGAAAGTCTCCAAGATTCCTGTCGCGAACGTTGGTATTGGACCAGTCTTCAAGCGCGATGTCATGAACTGTGGAACCATGTTGGAAAAGAACAAGGAGTACGCTGTCATGCTGTGTTTCGATGTCAAGATTGACAAAGAGGCTCAATCATATGCTGATGAGCAGGGCATCAAAATCTTCACTGCAGATATTATTTATCATCTCTTTGACGCTTTTACGAAGCACATGGCCCTTATTGCGGAGAAGAAGAAAGAGGATTCGAAGCTTTTGGCTGTCTTCCCTTGTGTTCTGACCCCCGTTGCGATTTTCAACAAGACGGGTCCTATTGTTGTGGGAGTCGATGTTGTTGAAGGAAACCTGCGGATGCATACCCCTATCGCGGCGGTGAAACAAAATCCTGTTACTGGAGTCAAGGAGATTGTTAGTATCGGAAGAGTGTATGTTATCCCGTTTCAGTTTTTCTGCGCCCGTAGTTTTCAACGTATACCTTGCTAACTCATAATTTCTAGAACTGGTATCGAGAGAGACCACAAACAACTCACAATCTGCAAGCGAGGTCAACCATCCGTCGCTGTCAAGATCGAGATGGGCTCCCATCAACCGACGTACGGACGACATCTCGAGGAAAAGGATACGTTGTATTCGCTCATTAGTCGGGCGAGTATTGATACGTTGAAGGAGTTTTACCGTTCGGATGTTAGTAATGAGGAGTGGTTACTTCTTAAGAAGTTGAAGCCGCTTTTTGATATTCCTTAGGTGACTGAGGAAGGTTGAGAAAATGGAGGGGTGGAAATTCCCAGTCACTTGGGAGGGAGGGCGTTTTTGCTTTGGAGGGATATGATGATTTCTTTTGTTTCCTTTTCCTTTCTCCGTTGATACTTGAAATTTGCATGGAAGTTACATTTACGGTGGGGTGCGGGGGAACAAAAAAATCTGGCAGGCAAAAAGAAAGTGAAATAGAGATGAGAGAGTTGTTTGTAGGTAACTGAATACAAAAAAACATTTAGAAATTGGTTGTATCCTTGTGGAATATCGTGTCATGGGTTAGTTGTAGTCTATATCAATCAGTAGGTATGAGAGATGTCTTGCTAATGGCAAGCTTGGCACACACCTTGAAGAAAATATTACAGGAGATATTCCTGGGACAATTGTCCTCATTGCTTGATTACTCGCATAATCCTCGTAATTGAGATATTTGTTTACAGCCTCCCTGTATCATTTAGATTTTGTCTGAGTGGGTGTAAGATAACTGGTTATTACTCTACATACACTACCTACCGATGGTAGTTATCTATAAAGTAACTTGATTACTTGAAATATGTAGGTTAATAAAGAAGTATTTAACTCGGACTATTCTTTATCGTTCGTATAAATACCTAGGTATTGAGCTGTACAAGCCTTTCTAGTACGTGGTATTCTTCTCAAAAGGGTGTCTGGAGTAATGACTGGTTTTCTTTTCTTACTGTCACTTCAACTCCTCGTTGGGATAATAGCAATGGTATAATCTTTGATAGGATTCCTCGTGCTGAATTAGCACGTAGAGACGCATTGCTTTTACCCATTGCGCATATGTAAAGTCGGTTCTTGATGCCATTCTGCAATATTTCACCCTAAGTGCCTCGATTAGACACATTTCAAGGATGTAGAGGGTGTAAAACTTCTCTAATCGCGTAGTTGATTTAATCCCTTTTATACGGCTCTTTGTTCTTCCATGAGTGTTGTGGGCCCTGGGATGACCTAAAGGGTTTGGAAGCTGGTTATGTTGATTTGGGGTTCTTGATGTTGGGAATGTATGATTCTGATTTGTTGGTGATATGGTCGAATCTTTTGATGTAGATTCGGGGGGAGTTGTAGATTTTGGTGTTTGGAGGTAATTATGAGGGGGCTGAAAAAAGGTTGAGGTTGGGGTTGGGGTTACAGTGGTGATATCTGTATACCAGGGCCCATATGGTAAAGAGGTTGTAGTTAAATAAGCTGTACTCTATAGCCTGTATATTCTCTAGGTTGGAGCAAGATTTAATTGCCTCGTATTATGTCTAGGGAGAGATAGCGAAATTTCACATGCGTTACACAATCTATGTGTCCTTATTTGAAACTCTCAGTTCCTCCTTCGCCTTCTACTTTTCTCTTCGTGGGTCATCAATCTGTCGTTCAAGAACCTTATAGGTGGGAGCGGTGGGTTCTATCAGAACCGGAATCTCATTTGGGTGCACCTTTTTTGTTCACCAAGAGATTGTTCCCGTGGTCGAAATGAAGGTGGCTTCCACTGGCGGACACATGTCTGTTTTCGGTTTGTGAGGTGCAGGTGGCTTTATTAAAGGAAGGCGCTACATAGCATGCTGCTATTCCGTGGTCCCGTCAAGGTTGGTCAAGACGGGAGTCTCCCGTTCTCTAAGAGTGGAGGGCATGAAAGAGGTGCTGACTTCTAATCATGATGTCGTGTGGACGCTCTTTCCCTCCATGACTTCCATGAGATCAGGACAGCACGCGAGCTCAGCTCGACGACCTCCAGAATGGAACCTGACACGAGGTCAAGGTCAAGTTTAAGTCGTTACTTCCCTCTCACCCCAATCTGAAGTCACCAGGGCCTCTAAGAAGGGAAGGCACGACCTTTGGACCCCTGTCTCTTCCAGAGTATAAACCCCCCCCCCCCCCCCCCCCTCTTTTCCTCCCTCCCACCTGGCGACAAACTTACAGTTTTCATCTTCAGGCTGGAATCGCGGGAGCCGCAATGTACCGCGGTCGGCGTTGACAGTACCCTTTTCAAGGCTACACAGATATAGCTAAGATACCTAATTGCGGTATGTGTAGAGGCATCCATGATGTCAGAAGCTCTTTCGTTTGGGTATTGTACTAATAATTGTGGTGTTGGCTAAGATGGAGAAGGAGCTGATAGAAGATTGTAAAGAGTTACCTGGGTATGTGCTAGATTAGAAGCCATTAAGAGGCATGCAATACAAAACCAACTATCTAAGGAACTATCAAAGGTACCTAGCCTTTCATCTACGAAGGTAGAATCACCACCGTATCCATAGTAGACGCAAGTACCTAACTGAGAGTACATGTATCTTTGCCACAACAGTAGACGCTTTCTTCAACGAATTGGAGGTATATTTTGCGCCCCAATCTATTAGAGCGACCTCGCCGTTCCTTCGTTAGAGGGCAATGAAGTAGATCAAAAAATAATATATACAAGCTGAATCTGGTCCTAAAGGATCTTTGGGCAAGATGTAGTAGCCATAGAAAATAACGAAATACACGAGAGGCTACCCAGTGACCTACGTAGGTATTTTGAGATGCAAGACGCCAAACTTCATCGATGAGGGAGTGGCCTTGACTGAGAAGTTGGTAATCTTGCGGTACCCGGAGGATAATTATTTATGATAAAGAAGATAAGCTAACAGAACACGTTCGATATCGTGGACTTTGCCTTTTACCCGTGTATTACGTACTTGAGATATTGACGGGTTCCTAGCGCTGAAGAAGATTTCAGGGAAAGTGAAGAAACGGAAGTGCATCGATTAATGATTGTCCATATACATGGCAGGAGAAGGGGATAATGGATTTATCGAAGTGGGCTTTGATATCAAGAGATTACAGAAGGTATAGAGATCAAATCAAGACTTGCATATTCCTGGCTTTGACCTGTGAAAATGTTAGTCAAACAAGTCAAATAACTAGTATGAGTAACAAGAACAGAGTTGGCCTGAAAAAAAAACGACAAAACCTTTAGGCCCCCCGCACGCTGCCGCAGCGCCGGGAGGCCCCCCTCAGGGGAAACCCAGTTATCTGGATTTCTTAAGGGGTATTTGATCTGAATTTCATTTCTAAAGTTCCTAGAATTTATTAATATGGTGGTTGTTGCGGAAAAGGGGGAAAACTTACTTGAATAACTTTTTGAGCAGAGCAGCGGCAATAGCTGTTAGGAGGCGGGGGGAGGGAACAGCTTCGTGGTGCGGCGCTTATGGGTGAACACACACTAACTGACTGGGCCAGGCGGCAGAGTACCCAGTTTTCGAACGGTGGAAGTGTTATTTCGATATCAATATGTATTTTCGCTTGATTTGTGGGTATTTTTTGTTGTGCGACCAATCATATTGTGTCGTGACCCACTCGTTGCTATCTCGGTAACCATTTCGGGTCAACTCTGGGACAATTGTAGAGTATACCGATAGGTAGGCACGTTTGATGAATCGATGGCTCATGAGTTCGATATGGAAGAGAGTCTTTCAGGGAACCGATATTCTTCACTCAAATCAGAAACTTTTCTCAAATAATTACGATTACTGTAATATCCGAGGGGGCACAAATTCTTTCTGAAAACTAGGTTTAACCTATCTTCCTCCCTATCTTCTCATAATCATCTCTGTATTCTTCAATGAGGTTTCCTTTCCATCTACAATTATTCCTCATCTTCGTAAGCACTGTACATTACCTACCACCAAATCAAATCAAAGGCATAGAGCTATTCCCACGCCCGCTTCTTGTCTTCGCAGCAGCATAAAGACCTTGAAGATCCTTCTTCCACTGCTCCGCATCTGGTCTCAAAACTCGCCGATCGTAGGTCAGCAAGCCATTCACCTCGCCCTCTACATCCGTAGTCTGAGTCCAAACACCTCCACTACACGCGAACAGCTTTGTCTGGTCCGTGAGCTCGCCAAGCAAGATATGTGCGCGGTAATTCCAAGCCTCGATCGTGGTATCAATCTCATATGTTTGATTGACGGTATCGATGGCTTGTTGGACATTCCAGAGATGTTCAATGGATACATTTTGTCCGATTCCTCCGAATTCGCCTTGGAATCCGATTCTGCTTGGGTCGTAAGGAGTTGAGGCAATTGAGGAGAAGGGTGAACCGCATTGGGGATTGGCGTAGTGGTGATTATCGCTGAAATCTCCAGCGCCATGATCGTTCCAGCCTGTTGTGCTATCGATAAGTCGCGTTGGATCGATGGAGCGGACTCGATCGGTGAGTCTGAATTCAGGATAGCCTTCTGTTACTTGTCCCCATCCTTCGTTGTAGATTACCCAGATGACAATGCTTGGGTAGCTCTTGTGTTGGTTGATCAGAATGTCGAGTTGGCGATCAAACTCAGCTTGTTGTACCGCATCTGGAAGATATGTGATATGGTCACAATTTGGAGCAACGTAACTTTGGATTGGTCGAAGTGAAGGCATGTCTTGAATAAGGAGAAGACCCAGTTGATCGCATGCTTGGTAGAACAATGCGGTTTCGACTTTGATCTTAACGGCTTCCATATCAGTACGTGCAAGATTCGGGAGACGTTAAACTTACATGTTTCCGAAGCATATTGAAACCAAGATCCTTGAGCATCTTCAGGTCATACACCATAGCTTCTCGATTTGGCGGAGTATACAGACCGTCGGGCCAATAACCCTGGTCTAATGTGCCCATCATAAATATGAACTCTCCATTCAAGAGAGGTCGCTCAATTCCATCGACCTTTCCTCGAGAGATTGTTCGAAATCCAGTGTAACTTGAAACCTTATCATCACCTAAAGTCACCGTGAGATTATAGAGATATGGCGAATCAGGAGACCAAAGCTTTGGAGAGGAAATCTTGAATTGAAATGCTTTTCCGGAGGAAGCCGTATGTGTAGCCACAACAGTAATTCCATCGCGAACTTCAACCTGGACTTCTGCCTCGGCGGCGTAACCAGAGGAAGCAGAAGTGTGGACCGTTATGTTTACTACCAATCATTAGAACCTTCACTCCAAAAGCTGGTACTGAAAGAATGTGCTCACATAGACCATCCATATTCGCATCAACATCTAGTTGCGTGATATAATTCTTTGGGGCAGCTTCAATCCAAACACTTTGCCAAATTCCACTGCAAGGACGATAGAAGATATGAGATGGTCGTAGAGTCTGTTTTCCGATTGGGATCACATAATCTCCACTATCAGTTGGATCATGAACAAAAACGAGCCTGAGGGCATCTAATTAGCAAATAATTCCATTGTAAGTTCTATCGTACTGTGCTAGGCTTTCTGGGATAATATAATTTTCATGTTGGTGTATGTACCCAGAACAGAAAGAAATGGGTTACTTACAGCTCATTCTTCCCATCGGTAAGAAACTCCGTAACATCAAGAGTAAATTCGAAGTAACCTCCGCGATTGAAGCCAGCTTTCTTGCCATTAATAAAAACAGTAGCTTCATAATCCACAGCTCCGAAATTAAGTAGCGTCTGTCCAGTCCAAGACTCGGTAACAGTGAAAGATGTTGAGAACCAAGAATAAAGCATATCAACACCTTGAATACCTATAGATTCAATTAACTCATTTTTTCATGTTAAGATAGAAATATCGAAGCATACCAGAAAGACCACTCTCGAGACACGAAGGAATCATCACCTCATTTTCCAATGTCTGATTAAATGGTGGCGAGTCAAGGGCACCCAAACCAGATGCCTTTTGGTAAGTCCAGATTCCGTTCAAATTCAACCATTGAGATCTCTGGAGTTGTGGACGAGGATATTCTGGCCAGGGGTTTGTACCGACATTGTAAGTCCATGGTGTAGTTAGTGGTGGTTCCTTGACCGAGTACTTTGTGGTGTTGTAGGTTTGGCGTCTAGATTTCAGGGGAATTGGGTCGACAATTGTAGCAGCAAATGCGACTGCTGCAATTACCAGAGGTAGAAGAAGACGGGTTACGAGAAGCATCTTTGCTTGGTTCTTGTTTATGGATTGTAGATTTGCATCAATGGGAGTATTTTTGATGGACTGTTGGTTTTGGAATGATTTATGGGAACGCGGCAGAATTGGTTTCCATGGAATGAATATTGTTGTTGTTAATCACCACGTGGTAACCGTACAATTCGAGGGACTGAGAATGAAAAGTAGGAAAGTGAAATTGGAAGTTATGGGATTTAAGTAGATTTCCCCTCCCCTAGACATTTCAGGGTGCACTGCACTCTCCTATAAAGGAAGTCAAACCCCTTGAAATATCTGCAATGCAGGACAAATAGTGGAGAAGCATTGCCGGTTGCGGGGAGGTCTCGAGATGCGAAAAAGATACCTAGACTCGAGTACACCGATTACCAAATACCCAATACGAGAATTATGCTTTTCTTTCTTACTACAAGCCTTTGTAGGCAGGTAAAGTTCCAAGACATTTCCCGGTTCCGCTACTTACAGTATGCATGTCTAGCATTCATTTCGGAACATAGTTGCCTTTGTTATACAAATCTCGAGTATGTATGCATCACGAGTTTTGTTGGCGGGGATTATCATTTCCTGACGTCATTCGGGAAGCACCATCTGGGTTTATACATGAGCTTGTAGTTGCGTTACCCCGCTCCCCGCACACGCTAATATCTTGGCTTGGAGAAGGCGGGGTTGATGTTACTGTACTCGAGTACTCGAGTACGAGTAGATGAAAAGGATTTCGACTTAGTTCAATTGAGATTTTACCCCGGAATGTAGAAGATTCCTCAAAATATCAATTCTACAATCTGGTTTCAATCGAAAAGCTCAGTTGAGTAATTATAACTAAAATTCATGCCAATGAAGGGAACAACCCCAAAGAATATTTCTTGAATCGTGGCTCGGGTGAGCGAAGGCTCTTATTACTTTCGGAATTTATCATAGGAGTAAAGTGAAAAAGCCAGTTAAGCGAAATAAACACAGCCACCACAGCCACTTCCCCTAACTGAACTTCCCACAGATACCGCCCGTTTCTATCTTGAATATCACTATAGAAGAACCATATATACCCAGAGTGATGCTATCTTTTATTTCTCGGCTTCTCCTTCAGCCATTGTAGGTGTGCGATATTTCCCGATAGTCCAGACCAGGTACGGGATCCTTCATCGCATCATTTCCAAGGGAACTCGCTTGTTGAAATAGTGATTCTGAGCGCCCTAAATTACCCTGCCCCCTTGTATGGAGCTATGTCTCAGCCTCATGCAGATAATCAAGGTAAGACTTACATATTGAGTTTTTGATAACACCACATCAAACGTACCCCCCTTATCGTAAACCCCAACTCCTCAACTTCCATGAGCAATGGCATCCAAGCCCACATAAGATCCCTTAACACCGCCGGATCAACCTCCTACATGATAGACATCTACACAGCACCCTCAGGACCCTCCAGCATAAACAATAAAAAAGACATCCACCTCACCACCGAAATAGTCTACACCGATCTCTAAGCCACTAACAAAATTTGGAATCGTAACAACAGGCACGTACTGGGAAAAAGCACTTTTAGACGGCCTCTAGGAATTCCTCAACATCCTAGATCTGAAAGACTTCAAGAGATTCAAAGGGGTCTACAGCACGGGTCTGAATGCCGATGAATTACACAGCGCATCATTAATGGCACAATAGTGAATTTATATAACGAGAGTGAATAGAAAAATATAAACAGTGAATAATGCTAATACATAAAGTGAATAAGTTATATTGGAGTGAATAGTAGAGTATAATAGTGAATTAATAGCACAATAGTGGATTTATAGAACGAGGCTACCAGAGTGAATAATACTAATATATAAAGTAAATAAGTTATATTAGAGTGAATAGTGGAGTATAATAGTGAATTAATAGAACGAGAGTAAATAACGTTAATATTGTTGGGATATATTCCACGTGTTTACTCACGTGATAATCCAGGGCTATATATACCCTGGATTCCACGTAGTAGACACAACATCAACACAATCAACGATTATTTAGCATACCATTTTGTATGCTTGTTGTTCACCCTTTGGCACCCGATATGCCCTTACTATTATCCCTTCCAAGTTATACCAACAAATATATAAAGTGAATAATTTATATTGGAGTGGCTAGTAGAGTAAGTATTATTGGGGAATTCATAGCAGTGAATTTATAGAACAAGAGTGAATAGAAAAATGTAAATAGTGAACCACGCTAATATATAGAGTGAATGAATTGGAATGCTATATAAAAATAGTGAATACAATAGAGATTAAATAGTATATAAAGTAAGAGTGAATGGTATATAGAGTGAATATAATAATATCGATAGTGAATAGTGTGGGACAAAGTGAATATTCAGAAGTAGTTTTTAGAGTGAATATTATATAATTAACAAGAGTGAATAAGAGTAGTATATAGAGTGAATAGAATAGAGTGCTATACATAGTGAATGGGATATGGGGTGAATGGTATATATATAATGAGAGTGATGAATAGTTAATAGGAGTGAATAAGAATAATATATAGAGTGAATAGGTATAACCAGAGTCAATTAGTATGGGATAAAGTGAATATATAATAGTAGTGTTTAGAGTGAATATTACAGGTACTTAAAGAGAGTGAATAAGAGTAGTATGTAGAGTGAATAGAACAGAGTGCTATATATAGTAAATGGGACATAGAGTGAATAATAGTTATCTCGAAAGGGATGCTGCCAACAACTGAGGACCAAGTACTAATTCGATAATCTTGTCTTGTTAGTGTACTGCACTGAAAACAAACCTTCCTTGATCTTTTCAGTCCGTCCAAGGAAAAAAGCTGCTTCGAGCGTCGGTAATTACTGACTACTGAAATCCTACAGAATCAGGGACTCAGGGATGTCAATATTTCAGAGTAACCTTGCCGTATCAAGTATCTAGGACTAACGGTTATGAGGATTTTCCCTTCTGCGCCTAACAGAGAGTAACGCCAGTGTATTCGGGCCTTCTTTCGCTCTGCGTCTAACCCTTTTGACCACCTACCGACTACAGATACTAATTTACATCAAGACCCCAATTTTTCTAGCCAAAAAAACCGAACCTCCCTCATTCAACACCAACTCACCTACCCTTCAAAGGAACACTCTTTCTTCACGAATCACAATAGCATCCTCACACTAATTTTCAACCTCTCAATCTCTCAATCTCAGATACTTCGTCGAATTTCATCTGTTATCCTTCGTTTTCACTCTTTACACGCTCGTTAACTTTATATTTCAGAATCTTTGATTTTTATATACAGTAAAAAACCAATGAGTGGACTGATCATCAAAAAAAGACCTCTCCCAGAATCTGCTATTGTGAATGTTTGTCATAATACAATACTGTAGTAAGGTTGCTCATTCCTTGATATTGTTAAGCTTTTTGTGTGATGAAGAAAATCTAGGTGCTCGAGGGGTATGTAAATAGAGGATTTAAAATCATATTCTCAACTCGACTCAACTAGTCTTCTAACCCCAATTCAAAAATTGCAATACCTCCTCCCTTCCACCAATAGACTAAGTAAGTACAACAACCCAACAATCCCCAAGATCAAACTCCATATACATACCTCCACAATCTCAAATGTTCAAACACAATCACAATAAACACAGCTCATCTTTCAAAAACTCTATCGAGGCAAATCTTTCATATTCCTATTCCTATTCCTATTCTTTTTCTCATCCGATTCTTCCTCTAAAACAAGAATGAAAACCTCAAAAAAAGAAAATGCCCATGGTATCAAATCCATCCATACCATACATAAATAAAACCCCGTTCACTCTCCCCAAAAAAAAAAGGTTCCACACTCCGAAAACTCCTCGCTCCCAGAATATATTGAAAATCCATGCATTAAATCAGAACAAGAACAAGGAATCGATTGCATCCATGGATGCGCAAGTCTATCCGTGGAAAGGGGAAAAGGAACTTTTGAGATCGTGGTTCGTGACGATGCTGTGTAGCATCTCCAGAATAATCGAGAGAGTCTGATAATTCCACCTGTTTGGGTGGGTGAACTGCATAAGGTGTCCGAATCGTACGAAAGGAATCAAAAGAACCCTGGTGGTCGTTTGTGAGCAAATCCCTAAGAGCCCCACGAAGTCCGAACCCCCCTGCCACTCAGACCACTCAACCTCTTGTTCCTCTTGCCCGTTCCGTCATCGACAGCATCCACCATGCTCTCTATATTGATCCTGAGATCGGCCCCCTTTCTAGCAAGCCTTTCACATCTCTCCGACACGAATCCGACAAATCTTTTCATCTCAATCTTCATACTCTGGTTTCGACACCATCTCGATTTCCAGCATTTGCGGGTTACAGCATCCAGGATACAATCATTGAGAAGTCTTTGTATTCCCACGTCCTTTCTCAGATTAAATAAAGCCTTGTTGACAACTTCCAACGTAAGCTCGTTGGGAGCTTTCTGTGGCGGTGAGGGAGGTGTTTGATGTGAAAGAGGTGGACGACTTCTACTCAAGGCTCGCCCTCGGAAAGGCTCCAGGAGACTGCCTCGTCTTCGAGTCATCATATCTCCCTCTTTTTTATTCCCCTCATCCAGTTTGGCGAGCAAATCCCGGACAATAGCCATGCTGCTCTCGCGCATAACGGCTTTTCTTATGAAGACCCGTCCAAGCTCCTCTCGACAAGCTGATAATTCCCTCGTTAGACCCTTCTTCCACTCCACGTTCAGTCGCTTATTCTCTCGAATCCCCCTTTCTTTGATCGCTAACAGGAAGATTAGGTTACGGGAGAAACTTAGACAGAATTTATATTGGTCAATTAGCGAAGTCTCCACATCTCTTAAAAACGCTCTCAAGTCGAATAATTGAGTCGAAGTCAAGGTCGGTGAAGCAGGCGGGACGATCACCCTCGAGATCTTGGAGCTTTTGGATGCACTTCTTTTCAACTCAAAGGAGCTCGAGACACTGGAGTACGAAGAATCATGTCTATCGTGACTTTTCCCCCCTTTTTCAGGGGTGCTAACCGACTCGGACCGTGCACCAACCGGAGGAGGAATTACGATTGGGCCACTTCTCCTCCTCAAAGTTCTCGGCGTGTTGGTGACAGAAACGGTTCTTGTGAGAGTCTCGGAGATTCCTTTTGTGATACTCGAGATGCTTGCTCCCCGCGTTCTTGTCGTGGGCGGCGGTTGAGACTGACGTTGCGATGGTCGTACTCGTGTTCGATCCCGTGACAGGTCGTCTTTACGTGGGGGTGGTGGGGGCACATCACCCACGCCTGCGTCCGCACCTGCACTCACATCCAAACCCACAATTTTCTCGTTCGGGTTGTTGTTGTTGCTGCCCATCACCTGCACCTGCACCTCTACCTGCATAGGCATAGGCATAGGGTTGTTCCCACCATTACCATTATTGACACTCTGCCGTCTGGTAAACAAATGTGTAGCGACCTCCTTAAACGACGCTCGCCTCACTGTTGGTGGTCGTGGTTGAGTCGCGTGTTGGAGTTTCGTGAGTTTCGAAATTATTCTGAAAGCACTACCGGAATAGTTCTCGCCCTCTGAGGATGATTCCTCGTCTGGGCATGAGGGGGATGGCCCCGACGGAGCCGATGAATTGCCATGATTCTGCAAATCCGAGGGCTCGTTGTTGTGGCGTGGAAGACTCAGGGTCCAGCGTTTCGACCATCGATTCGACATGTTTCTCCTATTTCGTCGGTTCGCTGGCGTGAAGAAACCCGCGATGTCGTCGATTTGTTTATGTAGATGAGAGAAATGTAAACTCGAGAGACCATATGGTTGTAACAGTTCCCCTCTCGTTGCTGTGACGTTCTTGATTGGGAACGGAGCTGATTTCTTGTTTGGGGTGGATTCTCCAATCGTCGACTGGTTATCGTGATTCTGATTGCGATTGATCGGATTTGGCCCTCAGACCCTGCGCTCACTTCGCCTTGCCAGTTCGCTCAACATGGGATTCTCGAATTTCCTGCTTCCAAGTTCCTGCTTCCTGCACCCACAGCTGTACCTAGGTAGGTAGGTAACTTTGCGCTTCTTTGTCGGCTGGTGGGTGGCTGGTGGGTCAAACTTTCTCCAGACAAGCAAAAGAAATTCCCGGTCGCAAGTAGAGAAGAAGCAGAAGCAGATGAAAAAAAGGAAAAAAAGAAATTGAATCAAACGGGTGCTAATGCATTGTAACCGTCTTCTTTTTTTTTCTCCTTCCCTCTCACAAGCTGGTGATGAGGTGTCCAAGGGGATTGTGCGGTGTCAAGTATTACGAAGGTACCAAGCACTAGCGTGCACACACTGCATGATCAAACCAACTCGAGACGATCCACCAGGCATCCCACCTGCAGCTTATGGTTTTTTTTATATCGTTAATTCAATGCCCAAGGCTTCGGTGATCTCACAGGAGCCTACGGATTCTAATCCTGTGCTTAACAACTGGTATATTCATTATATCCGGTACGGCTGAAGTCATCTTGGGATCAGGACGAAAAGGAATAAGAGCACGAAAGCTACCACAAGTGCTCAGCCTCTCAGGCGAACATTGAAATTGGTCGGCATCGGATGAAAGATGAAAATCAAGGCGAAACAGGGATAATTATTTCATCGGTAAATAGGAAACCCCGATCACACAGCATAGCAAGCGACTCCGTAAAAATACTGAAAAAGGGGCGTCGTATGATATAGGGGATAAGTTCATGGGGAAGGGGGGTACCGTACACAGATGTCAACTTTTGATTTGCCCACCGCGGGGTACCACGATCCCCAGAAAATGACAGCACAGACGGAAGCTGAAAATCCAAAAGCAGATAACTTGGCCCCGCCAGCCGCGGACATCATCAAGAAGAGTTTTTTTCCTTGCTTGTATACATACAATACAAATAAATTCCCTCTTTTAAAACACCTCGCGATCCAAAGATTCCTCTCAATTAATTATACTCGTACCCCGCAAAGAAAGAATTACCCGACCCCCAGAGTTCCTGTTCATCACTTTATCATGATTTGGCATCTGCAGCGCTTTGCGCGGTTAAGCGCATTGAACGTCAGCGATTGAGTGATCGCGTCTAATCGTCGTCCTCTTCTGCAGCAGCGACCTTGTCGGATTCTTCAGCTGTCTCCGGGTCCGCTTTGCCCTTGACGACTTCGGATTTCTCTACAGGTTCGGCTTCTTCATCGTCTTCACCGGTTGCGGAGTCTTCCTCCTCCTCCTCCTCCTCCTCTACGGCTTTTGGTTTGGCAGCAGCCTTGGGTTTACTGCCATCCTGACCGGGTTTGCCTTTTTCGCCAGTCTTGCGCTTCTTCCTTGCAGGCTCGGGGGCTGTTGGCGTTGTCAGTGAGGTGGCGAGATGGATACTTGGGGGAGCCAGGTCTGTTGATGCTGTCGTATGAGAAAAGCAAGCGCATACCTTCTTCAGCCTTTCCATTTTCCTCGGCCTCTTCTTCTTCTTCTTCTTCTTCTTCTTCGTTACTTCCTTCCTCGGAACCCGAATCAGCCGCAGCAGCTGCTCCTCCCTCTGAAGCATCCGAGTCTTCGTACCTAGTGGAGAGACATTAGCATCAATGATGCACTGAAGCTTAGGCGTTCAATGAGCCATCAACTGGTATACTTTGACAGATGTATAGCGCTTGGCGTGATATAGAAGAGAGAAATGTCGTTTTTCAGTTCGCAAAACTCTTTGCGACACCAAGCGCATTGGTCAATTGCGCCGACCACAAAACCCGGAAAGGATTGAGCAACACTTGGTGGTTCTGAAAGTTCCCCCATGATAAAGTCAAAAGGAATACGCGACGCAAAAGAAAGGATTCAACCATGTTGGGAGGTGGGATAACGTACTCCTCTTCCTCCTCACTCTCATCGCTTGGCAAAGCGACGAGCTCCTCGTCTTGCTTTCTCTTGCGTGTGGCCATTGCGAAACTTCAATTGATATGTATAGAAACTTGATAGAATGACAAGGGCAATTACAGAGTGTGGCAGGTATGAAAGATAGGTTGCAGTGGGGAGATGGGGACGGTGAAGAAATAGGTGGATGAAGAGTGATAGGGAAAGAGAAGTCCGGAGCTGAACTTGAGGGGGGGGACTTGCGAGCTCTCAGCCCAGCCAGAGGGCGGGAGGGAGAGGGGAAATGCACCACAGGGGATGGATGACGGCGGCGAAGCTCACAGACCCACAAAGCCTCTGGATTAAAAAAGCGGCGAGGGATAAATCCATTCCAGGCTTTTTATGAATCACGTGGTGTTACCCCCTTTTCGGTCCGTGGATTTATTCGCTCCGACGTCCTCTTCATCGGCGATCTGACCGGAGGGTTCTGGTGTTCCATACCGGTATATTTCGTTGCTACGTAATCGCTTAGTGGACGAATCAACGAGTCCGCGTCCAAGTCCAGTCTTTTCAAAGTCACTAAATCACTGGTTCAGACGAAAATTAAAATCTACTTAAACTTGGACTTAAATCGAATTTTCTCCAGTAACGAACCTGAAATAATTCTCACAGGATACACAGCATTTTCCAAGAATCACCATGCATCTCTATCCAAAACAATCTCGCTACTTTAGGCCTGGATTAACGAGCACCAGCAAACCAGCAACGCCCTTTTCGCAAGCATTATTGACATATGGAAAAGAAAACGTGGTTAAAAGAGAAAGTGGAAATAACAACCTGAAACAGGCTTCTCACATGTCCCATCAAAACGGTTCTGCCATGGTTTGTTTACCACAGCGGAACAAGAAGATTTCTCAATTATCACCTGCTGATAGCGACAGGCCCAACGCTTGACTTTCACACCTACACCCTACCTGGAATCAAACTCCTCATCTAAACCCCTCTACTCGCACTCAAATTCCAAGGAAGAGCCACCGACATACAACGAATGCATCAAAGCTAAAACACCACTTTCACCCGAAGAAATCCTCATTCTCCGACCATCATACCCAAAAACCTTCTGGTCAAATTTGGTCACCATAACGAGCACTATTGGATACATTCTCCTACTAAAGCAGCGTATCCTCGTAAGTAAACTCATGAACTCACACAAGACTTAGTAAAAGATATCAATTTGTCGTCCTAACCATTCCTTCTAGTACCTCTACGCTCTTACTTCAACCACATCTAATCCACCAGAGTTCCCAGAGAATTATCTTTGGGGCTCGTATGGCGAACTTTGGTATCTCGCTTTGGCAACGATTCCGGGATTCATCAGAATGGTTTATCTCGGAATACTAGATCATCAAGAGGAGCAGAAACTCAGAAAAATAAGGGATGCCCATGTTTCCAAGCAAGCGAATGTCTCGAGTGATCTGGAGAAGTGTGAAGATAGTATGTGGCTACGAGTCTTCGCCGAAAATGGAGCTCTCATCAAGGAATTTGAAGAAAGAGATTGGTACAGCCGAGATGAATGTGCGAGGCAATGGTGGAGGAGCTACTGCATTGTTTGCTTATTACACTGTATTTCAGGGGGGCTTATTACCTGGCTGTAGATGCATGACGGAGGAAAGATACAATGAGCTTTTCTCCCCTGAATTATTTCAATCAAACGAGAAATCAAACTTTTTCAATTCTTTGTGCCTATCGTAGATGTAATTTTCCTGGGTGCCATCACGCAACTCCAAAACCTCAAGCCCCCTCTCTGCACCAGGACCGCTCGAACCATGGCAGGTGAACATAATAAAATGAATTACTTCTATGAATTAGTAGAATTACCTCTATTCCTATGATGGAGCCCTTTCCGTCTTTGGCATCAATGCCCAAGTATCCGAAATCCGTTCATTGCTCAATTCCAGATAACCATACTTCAAGGCCCAGGCGACCCATTCTCCATACTATCCTCCGAGGACTTTGTCTTCGCTTCATGAACCTGCAAAGCCTGTCTCCCCAATTCCTCTCTCTCCAAAGTCAACTCCTTCATAAACAGCGAAGATATCAATCCAAGTCCTGACAAGCCCGTAGCGACGATCCAAATGAGTCTAATCGGATCCGCATAGAGACGAAGAAGTTTACTTCGGATTTCCACCGAAAGATCTAAGGTATCAATGGTGGTCAAGAAGAACACTGCATCGGTAGCATCGGGAAGATTAACATTGGGTGGCAATTTTATCTTCTGTAGTGCACGGCTGAATTCATTGGTGAAGACTGATGAACCGAAGGCAACGCCTACCAGGGCTCCTACTGCCCGGAAGAAAACTTGGGTGCCCATTGCGACGCCGGCATCGTCAACGGCCATGGCGGCTTGGATGGGAATTGCTAATGCTGAGAGGAGAAATCCGGTTCCGATTCCTGGAGCAATTTGGACAATGCTATAAACACCTCTGCTACTCTTATTATCAAGCAAGATCATGGTCCCAAATCCCACGGTGCAAAGAACCCAGCCAAGCCAAACAGTCCATAAGTAACGTCTTGTTTTGTCGATTAGGACCGCACAAATAACGGCCGAAGGAGTGAGTGTAAACATCAAAGGGAAGGCGTCGATAGCGGATTGAAGAGGGGCATGTTGAAGTGCACCCTGGAAATATAACACTAAATAGTATACCAGAACCCATATAAGAATCCCTTGTATGAATGAACCGAAGAATGCCAAACAACTTGTCCAAGTGGCAAAAAGACGATAGTTGAAGATGGGTTCGCGCGGGTACTTCTCGTAACGAGCCAGGACTGCCAAAAGAACCAAGCCAGCGACCAATGGGAATATTGTCTGCCAGCGATTCCAGCTAAACAATTGGCCTCCCCAGCAGAGAGCCAAGACGAAGGAAGTCAACCCCACGATCAACAAGCCCATGCCCATATAATCGACGCGCTTGAGTTTGGACCTGACTGAAGACTTATCAACTGCTAAAGTGAGAAACAGTGGAATAAGAATCATTGCAATTCCCATCAACGGAAGATTGATCCAGGCAATCCACCTCCATGTGACATATTCTGCAAATAATCCTCCAACAATTGGTCCCACTATTGACCCCGCAGCCCACATCAGACCCAGAATACCAATGTACTTGGGTCGCTCTTTGAGAGTGGTGATATCAGTCAAAATAATCTCAGCCAAGGCTTCAATACCTCCACCGCCAACTCCTTGTATTGTCCGTCCAGAGATTAGAACTTCTGCGTTTTGAGCCAAGCCAACAATGATTGATCCTGCGACAAAGAAGACAATGCAAAGGTAAAGAATTGCTTTTCGTCCAAAGATATCGCTCATTGCCGTGTGGACTGGTTGGAAGACGACTGAGGAGAGGAGGAAGGAGATGCCAGCCCAGAAAGCTTCCAGAGTGGTCATTTTCAGCTTTTCTGTCACGATCTGTTGTTGTTAACAAGTTTTCGGTCTCAACAGAAGGAGACATACAGGAAGAGCCACAGCCAAGATTGTTGCATCAAGAGCACTCGTGAAAGCTACAACAGACAAGGCAGTAAAAGCCAACGCGAAATGAAAACGATTTCTCTTTGACGGCGCTGGTAGGGGCGGCTCTTCCTTGATCTGGTCATCCTTCTCGTTTGGATCAGAATCTGCATTTGGATCAGATTCTGGGGCCGGAAGTGGTGTTGCGGGTAGTATCGCATCTTCATCCTCTTCTTCTATCCGAGCAAAATCAATGGCAGAGGTGGTAGTATAGCCATCTTTTGCGGATGGTTGAGAACTCATTTCAACGGGGGGGATCTGCGAATGCGAGTTTGGATACCCGCCTTGTCTGAAGTATCTATAGCAATAGCTTGGTTGCACAAATGATTTGAAAGAATACCATAGAAATGTCTTCTGATAAAATGATGGATGCGTGAGAGAAGTTGGACCTACCGTATACTCTCCATGTTTGGAAGTGGTAAGTTATCAGAGCAGTCAGCCACGAGTACTGTCGATAGAAAGTCTTTTGCGGAAGGTACGAAGGATAGAATTCCAGCAAGACCTACCTGCCATCAGAGGGAAGTCACGTTTTGACTTCATAAACAAATGGAAACTGAGGCCGCCGGGTACGGAGGATATACCTAGGTAATATCTCCTTTCCCGCCTAATAGTTGTACCGTACTTGGTCCGAGCCACCTTAGCGATCCGAGAATCGGCATCTCCTGGTGCCACAACATTTCGCATCAGTTGGGATCATGAATTATTCTAACGACCAAACATGTGTGAGGTAACGAAAATGGTTACAACTTTGTCTTATAGTAGTATCAATGAGAATCTCGACCCAAATATACTGATTCCTCCTCCAAAAATGGCTGCATCTATGATCTAGTGCATCGAACCTTTGCCCCCTTCTGCAGCCAATTACATCAGACGAAACGATGCCCAAAGCGGTAAGTGAAGCACCACGGCTGGTAGATTGTGGTAGTATGCCACGACTAAATAAGTGGAAACTTGGACACAAATCCAACCTTTCCTTGAATCATCGTACAAACAACATTGATGTCGGTAAAAGGGGCAGTCTTGTACTTGGCAAAATAAACCTACTTAAGATCCCTATTTACTCTAAAATCACTCTTTCCCTCATTTCCTTACTCTTCTCTTTCTTTCACCGAAAAGGTTGTGGCAAAATGACACCCACCATGAACGACCAAAACACCAGCTATGACGTAGTAATAGTGGG
The DNA here is from genome assembly GCA_900536425.1 of Hymenoscyphus linearis. NCBI lineage: Eukaryota > Fungi > Ascomycota > Leotiomycetes > Helotiales > Helotiaceae > Hymenoscyphus > Hymenoscyphus linearis. The sequence goes on along the minus strand of UNPR01000004.1, from coordinate 204,056 downwards.
TGCAGGTATCTCCGGTATCAACGCCGCCTATCGAATCCAAACCGAGCTTCCAAATGCAACATATACCATCCTCGAAGCTCGTTCCGTCATAGGAGGTACATGGGATCAATTCCGCTATCCGGGGATTAGGAGTGACTCGGATATGCATGTTTTTGGATTTCAATGGAACCCATATCACGGAAAAGAAACGATCGCTGATGGTGCTGATATTCTGAGTTATATTCGTGACTCAGCAGCTCTTTATGGAATTGATCAGAAAGTTCAGTATGGGCAGAAACTTGTAGAGGCGAATTGGTCGAGTGAAGCGCAGTGTTGGAATTTGGTGGTTGAGACTGGGGAGGGAGTGAGGAGGGAGAATGGGAAATTTTTGTTTTTTGGCACGGGGTATTATGATTACGAGGAGGCTTTACCGGCTCTCATTCCGGGAATTGAGAGTTTTCAAGGGACAGTTATACATCCTCAGTTCTGGCCGGAGGACCTCGATTATTCCGGTAAGAATATTGTTGTCGTGGGAAGTGGTGCTACAGCTGTGACTCTGATTCCTAGTCTTCTCAAACAGGGGGTATCTCATGTCACTATGCTTCAACGCAGTCCGAGTTATGTTCTCAGTCAGGTTTCTAAACCTCCTTCCACTGGTTGGCTATCGAAATTGATACCCAAGAGGTGGAGATTTACCATAACCAGATATCAGATGATAGTACTTCCCACCATATTACTCAGATTCTGTCAGAGATTTCCAACCACAGCACGCAAATGGTTGATGAAAACAGCAGCAGCACAACTTCCTCCAAATATTCCCTGGGACCCCCATTTCGTACCTTGGTACAACCCCTGGGAACAAAGACTATGCGTCAGCCGTAACGGAGATTTCTACGCCGCCTTGAAAACTGGAAAGGCATCGATAGTAACCGCAAAAATTAACGCCGTCACCAAATCCGGAATAGAAGTCCTTTCAAAAGGGAGTGATGTCGCTGAAAATATCGAAACAGACATCCTCATAACAGCTACCGGCCTGAAAATCAAAGTCGCTGGCGGAGCACAGCCCTTAATTGACGGAAAACCAGTCTCAATTCCCTCTCTCTACCTCTGGAAAGGTGTCATGCTGCAAGACCTTCCAAATCTTGGCTATGTAATCGGTTACGCGGCCACAAGTTGGACATTAGGAGCCGACGCCTCGGCTTTACATATCTGTCGTATTTTGAAACATATGAAGAAAAATGGATTCACGACCGTGGTGCCAAGAATGGAGGAGGAAGAAATGGGGGAGCTTCCCGTTATGAATCTGAGTTCTACATATATGGAGAAAGGGAAGTGTCTTATGCCTAGGTGTGGGGACAAGGCCCCGTGGAGACCGAGAGATAATTATCTGGTTGATGTTTGGGAGGCACAGAGGGGTGGTTTTGAGGGGTTGGAGTTTATGTGATGATGGCATTGCAGAGAAGAATTTGATGATGGGGTCAATTTTTGTCTAGTGAAGTCTTATTAATCTTGGAGAATTTGTAGTGGCTCACTCGCACGTTAAAATCGCATCTTTGAACTTAATCACGGGAACTGAGGACAGTTCGTGGTTCGCTGGAATGTTTCAAATGTGGTGGTGATCTAGTTCCTGGCGTAAATAAAAAGCAGCAGAGAATATATCTTATTGTTTTAGCTACGTATGACGAGTCATCAAAACAATGACTAAAGACTTTAGGGCAGTTGTATTGTTGTCTTAACAGATCTAGATTAATTACATTAATTTAGGAAGAAGGAATAATATGTAGATTTTATATAGGCGTGTTTGTGTCTCCCGAAATCCCAAGTAAGAAACAGGTGATGAAGGACTGTTAGCATCTATCCATGCCCTAACAAGTCAATGGGAACACATCACATGACTCTGCTAAGCGAGCCCAGGCCCCCGGCGTCCTGCCCAGGTGGGATGACAACAACAAAATCACATGACGAATTTTAAACGAATATCAAGGTTAAACAAAAGATCGAAAATGCAATTTGAAAACCGTTAGAAGTTAAATAATTTAAGTACCACTTAGATTACGATCAACCACCAATGCCCAGATAGCGACTCGGTGTTCGCGCACTCGAAAATCAGTATTTCCACACTATTAAATGCGCAAGGATTTTGACCAGTTACTGGGCACAAAAGAAAGGTCACGAAATCATTCTCTAAGTTTAGCGCCAACCCTCATCTATGTATCTTCTCTGGGCTTATCTACTGTGAACGTGGCCACAAAAAGTGTTTATATCTTCCGTTGATAAGATTTTCGCATGTCCCACCCCCAATGCCGGTTTTAAAAATTGTGTACCTAATAAACTGCAGTCTACTTCATCCTACTGGCAATATCCCGGGCTACATATATCTGTCCATACAAGTCCGTGACATCAACAAAGAGCTTCAGTGCCCGCCGAGTTCGACCATCTATAAGAGGTGCTAAACGAGCCTGCAAATCCACAACATTCGCTCGCTCATATTCTGCAATATTGAAAAGCTCCTCTTTCTTCGTCTCTAAGTTGTTGTTTTCCTCTTCTTCTGAGTCACGCGTCCCAAACTCCCGAAAGTCGACGCTATTCAGATTTCTCTCCTCTTTGTCCCGACCAAGCGAGCCGTAATCGTTGTACATCCGACACATGGCAGCTAAATGGGCCGCTAACTCACATGACAAATACCTGGCAGTAGCTGTGGGGAATGGCTCATTTTCTTTGGTTGCGATGCGACATTGGATCCATTGCCATGAGTAAGGGCATGAAGTGTGTGTTGCTGAAATGGTATGTATCCATTCCCAATGGCTGATCGATGTGTCAAAAGTGCCATGAGTGAACCTTTCTTTTTGAATTAAGAAACTCGCGTTGTCGGCACATTGTTTGAGGTGAGCGAGGAGGAACATTTCCAGATGCCGACTGAGATAATTTTGCATTGATTGGTTGGCGGCTGAAATTCCAGGGTGGTAGAGGACGAAATTGACGAACTTCTTCAACGGCTTGCTGACAATGTCGCTGTCATAAATGAACTCAATGTCTCCAAAAGATGCGTCTGATTGTGGTGGACTGGGTAATATCCTCCCTTCTTGGGCGGAATTGGGACGAGAGGCTATATTGCGACTTTCGTACTTTATTGGTCCACCAAAAAGGGATTTAACCATATCTTCTGCACGCCCGAATCCTCCGGAGAAATGGGATCCAATTACAGATTCCATAAATTCGTCAGCTTGATAGTTCAGCATCGAAATAATCATCATATCCCACAACAGGTCCGGCTCAAGAAAAGCACCCATATTGTTGCAGCCTGTCCAAGTGAATGGGATATACTCCAAGTACGTATCCTTGGCCATGTCCAACCTAGGAAAAACCTCCAACCGAGCCCGATGGAGACGCGGCATGAAAATGTAAGCTTCAATCAAGGAAGCTTGAAGCTTCCAGTCTGGCTGTTCCCTAAAGAGTGGTATTCCGGCAAAAAAGGCACATAGCTTTTTGACTTTATTTTCAGGGATATCTATCAAGTTCTTTGTTGCAAGTTTCCATTCATGAGAAGGAGAGTTTAGCAAGCCAGTTATTGCGTGACTGGCTGCCAAACAGTAGGTGCTTGAGAGTACGCTGGAGCTGTAAGTAACCTTCTCGATCCAGAGGTAGTTAGAATCTCCCCATCTATAACGAGATTCTTCCAAGAACTTCCTACCCGCCTCCAGGCTCTCAATTATCTTTGATGCTAGTCTGTCAAACCACGGAAAGTCGAAAAGATCAACAAGGGTAAGTAGAGCATAAGCTGTCGTTTCGCATTTATTCTCAGTACCCCATGACCCATCTAAATTCTGCCAATGCAGTGTTCGGTGAAGCATTTGAAGGAGCGCCAGTGGGATTTCATTTTGTAATAGTTCATCTTTCAAACCTGGTAGCTGACTTCCGTCCCAAAGTATAAGCATTTTTCGGAAAGCCTGTGCTAGAAGCATCATTGGATAGTGGATGGAAAGATTCTATGGTATATCCATTAAATATGTCCCTCATGTGGAAAGTGAGGTAAATTATTACCCATTTGTCATCTGCCTTTCCTGCTGCCCAGGATTTGCACAGGAACGTTGTTGCTATCTCTACCTGATCAATGTACTGTAGTGTGTTCGGGAGGTGAAGAAATGCGTTCAAAACATTGCAGGTAGTTGTGAAGCTGGGCGTCCTCTCGTGTGCGTAAGTTTGGAAGTGGGTGTCAAGTCCAAACATCCGAATCATTTGGTCAGGACTGACAGGTTTTCCAAGGAGCGTATTTGTCAATATCGCTTTGGCCGTATCGTCAGCATCGGCAAACACCAATGGGGCTATAGGATTGTGGTCAGCTTTTCGTGCTCTTAGTCTCCCTGAAATTTCTTACCAAATCCTATCACATTGTCGGGTGCAAGACCCTTCTCAAGGACTCCTTGTAAAAGGTTCAAGTTATATTGCCCCAAACACTGGGTAGAAAAGCCAGCTTTCAGAAGCGCAGGGACGACCTGGAAGTCAGTCAGCAAAGAGATCTTACGGCGAATGATGGAAAACTCTGTACCCAAGTCAATTCAAAGAAGGTCGTCGGAAAGGCACACGGCACACTTCCATCTCCTTTCCCGGACCCTTCATTAATAACATCTCTCAGGTAAAGTTCGCATTCTGGATCCCAAGCTGATGAATTCATCAAATATGCCGCCGTAGAGGCTGGCGATGCCATAAAGCTTCCGTTCGTTTTCTGATGCACAACTTTGTCGAAATCGATTTTTCCAACAAAGGCTTCCAAGGAATGTATAGCGGTACTTCCGAAGTGATAGATCCACTCGGGCTTGAACTTGTTTAGCTTTTTGTTGTTTAGTTGCATGAGGCGATGCCTTCCAGGGAAGTCAAATTCGAGTTTATGATCTCGTAGCATCGCTAAAAGTGCTGGGACCAGATATTCGAACCCAACATGATCGCAAGCAGCTACATCCCATTTCAACAGCTGCTCCTCTAAGCTTGTTTGTGCCAATTTGATACGAAGGCTCAGATCTTCAGGTAAGGTAGTTCTATAATTCTCATACTCTGTTGAATTATGCTTGATGAGAGCGAGAAGTGAAGCGCTGGTATTTAGAATGCCGTCTACCTGGGAATTATATGAAGGCCAACAACCATCCGGCCGCTGGGTATTGAGAACATATTGGAAGGACTCTGGAAAAACCCAAAATGTACCATATGTAGTTTTTCGTGAGACCATCGATACCCATGCTGTATCGTATATGGAGGGGGACATGGAACCGCTTCCACATGGCCGGATAGACTCGTTTGTCAATCTAGATAGGATGAGACATGCTTGTTGGTCGTGGCTAACCTGTTTCCTGTTGTCGCCCATGGTGGACTTTGTATATTCGCTTGAAAAATCAAAATTTCACAGTTACTTCTTCTGAGTGCATAGGATTCCGAGAAAACAGTCAAGTTTACAGTCTAACCAACTGCTTTGATATAACACGATTCTTCAAATATTGGTGAACATATAATCCCCATTCTTGTGCCTCTACGAATATTCACGTCTCACTAAGATACCAGGTAGACGACATCCTATCAAAGAAGCTGGGACTCCATCCATCCATGGAGTATTCTTTTGGTTGAATCCGTGCCAGTGGAGAGAAGTCTCTTCATCGTTAATGGAATTACGGACAGTGACGTGTATCTCGTCGCCCCAGTTTGCCTCAAGCAAAGGACCAGGAAACTGTTGGCTAACAAGAATAACACTATTCCTTGGTAAGCCGAGGGGGCAGTAAATGTCTGTAATTGAGGGGGGAATAGAAGGCTAGAGAAAGTAAGTCCCTCTACCTCTTGTTAACTCCATCAGGAGAGATATAACCACGAGCTAAAGTCCAGTCATATTGCCTTATTCGACCCGCAGGGACCGATCCATCTTGGCCATTTCCTGCGCCAGGAAGGCTCCAAGCGAGGGGAAATATCTAATTCAAAACATCAGGTAATGCCATTACTCAAAGGTACAAAATCAAACCTCTGAATCTTGAAAACTCGGGAGCATAGGTGCATCAAATGTTCCCCAGAGAGACAGGCCATTAGTGATAGCCTGTGGGAGGGTGTTCAGGAGTGGTGTTGCCGTCTGTAACATGCCGACAATAAAGTTCATCGCGATGAAGAAACCTTTAGTTGTGGCCAAGGTAAAATAAAGCCGAGCCATTGCTCAGTATTAATAAAGTGCTATTGCACTGCACATGGAGCCAGCGAAACAGGCAGGAGCTCTCAAAACTTCCCGTGTTTGTTCACTGTGCCGCGCCACCCAACAAATGTATGTCAGTCTGTCAGAAAAAGAAAGCTGCCAGGACAAGTCACCCTGTTAACAAAATAAGTGGCAGTAAATTAGATGGCCAAGCTTTTTCTTCTCCTGCCCCTATAAACCCACGCTGACTTGAATAAGATGATTCGCAAGCCTGAGGACGATTAATTGGGTGGGTTATTTTCATTCGCATATCTCTGTGTTTTTAGCATGTTCTTGTGATACCTATAGTTACTCGAGTAAGCGTCGACTTATATGCTGTTCATGGCACTTCATGTCATTTTTACCCAAAGGGTACGATTGTCCAATCATTAACTAATATTAGATTCAATTGGTAGGGTCGGTAGGTTGGTCTGACCGATACAAGCTTCCGAAGGATGGACGTTTGGTCGGTCGACCACACGGTACCGTAATAACTCGATACTCGAGTAGGATGGTCCAAAGTGGTAGTGGGGGAGTGGTAGAATCGGATGTGCCGTGGTGTAGCAAGTGGCAGATTTTGGCCCCGACTCACTACTAAGCCTCTATAAAACCCACTTTTCCGTCCTTTTTAGACGTACTCCGAGTTCTGACATACTCTAAAAGAGGTAGAAGAGGGCAGATCTAGGGGGTACAATACAACGCCAACGCCACCACCACGCCATCCCATCCCATCCCATCCCATCCCACTCGTGGGCCCACTGTAAGGTTGTGAGGTTGTGAGGTTACTCGAGTACGCAGTACTGACTAGCTTGTAGTGTTGTCCGTGGTGAGATTTTCCCGCAAATGATGCAGTGGTATCCTGCCTCTACGTATCCTGATTAACCGACCCAATTTGTTCCGTGCCGCACCCCACCAAAAATCGGCAACACCACCACTTTTTTTATATACATATTTATTTATTAATTGATAAGATGCGATCGTTAAGGGCTTAAGGCATTATAGAGAAATAGAATAGACAATTGTAGTTGGTGTTACTATATAAAAAGTATAGTAAATAAGTGTGGTGGTAGTATAGGTCTCGGAACAAATTGAGTCGGTTAATCAGGATACGTAGAGCCTGCCACCAAGCTGTGCGGAAATGGCCAAGTGCAGCCCGGTGTGTCAAAAATGGAGGTTGAGCTCCAACTACCTAGGTAGGTATTCTTGATAACGTCGTCTCATTTTACGCGACCTTATATAATAAAATCACGCCAGTTCAGAACCACATCTTCAGCTAATTGCCCTCTCTGCACACCTCGCAGGACTGAACTTGTTTTATATTACAGAGTCCTAAAACGTCCATGGCTGTCACCCAGAAGGATAGAGCCGATGATTCGACTCCAACAAAACCATCAAAATGCCAAAATATCTTGATTGATCCCGAGCATAATAAGAAAGTAGCTCCTATACCATATTCTTCCTTTTCCAAGACCCAGAAAAGGCTTATTGTGTTTTTGGTCACCTTCGCTGGCATGTTTTCTCCGCTTAGCAGCTTCATTTAGTACCCCACAATCACCTCGTTATCCAACGATCTTCATGTCTCGATGGAGCTGGTCAATCTTACAATCACATCTTATATGGCTGTTTCAGGGATAGCACCAGCTGTTATTGGAAAAAATAGCAGACATGACTGGCCCTCGATGGGTGTACATCTTGACAATGTTGATATACTGTGCCGCGAATGTGGCGTTGGCCGTACAGCGCAGTTGGTCAGCTCTGTTGGTTCTGAGAATGGTTCTGAGTGCTGGTAGCTCAGGTATATTGACGTTCTTTTTCAATTGGTGGTAAGTTTTTACTAAAATAGAATTTAGCCACGATTTCGATTGCCTACGGTATTGTAGCAGATATCGCAACTACTGCAGAGAGAGGGTCCTATGTTGGTGCAGTGCTTTGCGGGTTATTGGGTTCAAGATGTTTCATGGTGAGAATTAATTCTTTGCTGCAGGCCAAACATTACCCCTAGCTTAGGCCCAGTGTTGGGGGGCGCCCTATCAGAATATGCTGGCTGGTGGTGGGTATTTTGGTTTCTCGCCATTCTCTCCAGGGTTTGCCTCTTTCTAATAATTTTGTGGCTCCCTAGGACTTCTCTTCTCATTGTAGGAAATGGCAGTATCCCAACAGACGGGCAACATCAGACTCTCTTTTCACTCTTCTGTCAACGGCACGTTAGGAAGACAAGAAAAAACGACGTGGAAACCTTCCAAAAGTGGAGCTTTCATATCCTGAATCCTATCAGTTGCTTAAAACTTATATTCGACATAAGCACATCTCTCATCGTTCAAGTAAACGGCATACAAAGATATGTTGTTTCTTTACCAACAAATACGCACCATCTTCTGAATAGGCATTGTCCTGATATCCACGTCTAAGAGTAACTGGCGCAGGGCCAGGTAGAGCACATGACTGGTCGTTCATTTCTAGTTTGAAAGAAATATTTTGGAGCTAAACTGAGACTACCATGTAGAAGTTAGACCCCACTTTCAATGCAGAGGTTGCATTGACTTCACGGAATTTTGTTACTCCCGTTATATCTTGATGCCAACCCTGAAATGGGTAAATGAGGCACGATGAAGAACTCTTTGTTGTTTTGTCTACGATGCATGTATCGATCTGCTGATAAGTCAAGACCTTGTCGTTATAAAACTCCTGAAACAATTGACTTCATCATCTCAAAGTTCTATCTTGTGATACTGATCCGCGTTATTTATATCAAGCCACTAGCTTGAAGGAAGTGGGCACTTATGGTATATTAATTCTGGCCACGTAGCTGCTAGACACACATGAATAAAATCGCTTTAGTAATTTGGGAATCACTAACACCATGTGTAAGATTACTAAATCTAGTACCAAGTAAGTAATATAGCCTCCTCTCCAGATTAGGAAAGTTCTAAGATTCTAAAAGCTGCATGCGAAAGGTTTAAAAGTGGACCTCCCAGGGAGCCCTATTCGGTTCTGGTAGGAATGATTATCCCTTATCATTATTGATATTTCATCAAATATCTTGAACAATCCAATATTTTGAACAATCCAATATCTTCAACAATCCAATATACTCAAGTATTGATCTGTAATCTGGCTCTACTAATTCAATAATACAATTCTGGTGGACGGACCTCAGTAAGATCTCTCGTCAGTGACAACGTTGCCGTACAGGTCTGGAACAATCAACGTCTTCTTCACGGTTTGAAACTTGGGAGAGGTTTTGCTGAAGGACTAGATTTGCAGGACTCTTTGAACTTATCGTCACCACTATAGAGATGTCGTACCCAAGATCGTTACACATATCCTATAATACTGCCATCTAAACCTTCAACAAGCAAGCGACCTATCCTTTCTATCCACCGATACCACTGCAAACAGCTGTCCCGCTAACAGCAACACATCGTCCTTGTCCATTGTCCAAGAGAATCTGCGAAATGCTTGTCAGTATATCATACCTGGAATGCAAGATAAATAGTTCATGAAGATATTATGGCATCGGCTTTTTGTTCAAGAGAGTGGTGCTTACAGTTCCATTCTTGAGGTTGGGGTCAACCTTTGTACCAATCAAAGCACTGATGGCTTCTCTATCACTTTTGGCTGAGCGCTCATCGATGCTGACTGGGGCAGCGATCGCAGTAGCGGCCAAAAAGGCGACGGCTAAAGCGAGGAGGGATTTTGGGTTGTACATGGTGATGGATTTTTGGATGGTTATGTAAGTGAAAATAGTTCAGGCCTGCTGATGAGAATGTATGTAATGATTATGATTTGAAGTGGTGATAATGAGAGAATAATTGCTAAGGGAATTTCACTCTCTTTATAAAGGCTTAGTTGAAGGTCTGCAGCGGAATCTCGGAATGTAGTCGCCTATCTTCCCCACGCTGTTTCCCGCCAAGTTTGCAAGCGAGCCTTTTGCGAACCCCTGATTTTGACGCGTTTGTATCTATTTTGAGATAATCTGGGGGATGCGTTTTGGAATACCGACAAAAAGTCTTACATGATTAATTGTTTCTCGTGCTTTTGGAAGTGTCTATCAAGTATCGTACTGAGTGTGGAACAATAAATGAAAGATATTGACAGAAATCACTTTGCTCAATTTAGGAAGCGATTCGGCAGGAAACGTACTCGAGTACAGCGGAGAAGATACTTACCTTTAGAAGCATCTCGACGAGTCAGCTCAACTCAACATCGTTCGTATTGAAAAAAAGTGACATGTTACTAAAGTAATCCATGGACTTACATCGTATTCCTGTTTCGTGGTTAATTGCAGTGATACGACGTCTAGAAGTGTAGATCAGACGTTTGGTACCAGTTTATATACACAAGCGAAAGCTTATTACCTGCGAGGTAGATCCCGACCTTGAAACAAGTTGAAGTAAGAATAAATTCACCGAGGAGAAACGTTGCGGAAAGTCACGAGATCGTTCCCAGAGTTTTTCTAACAGCCACCAACCACCTCCTAATCTTTGTCGATCACTGTGGCTCAAATACGTCATCGATCAGCCACAATGACCCCGCCTCCAATTCCCTGTCCTGTCTTATTACTTCACTTATCAATTTCTCAATACTCGAGTATACCAATCTCTCTTTAATTCCATTCCATGTAAATGCCATTACAAAAACGGCGAAAAGAAAAGAAAATGGGTCTTTTCAAACACAAAGAGAAGGCGAAGCTAGATGTGCCTGCTACGACAGGCCCTTCGCCATCTTCAACGAATAATGCACCAAGAAACTCGAATCAATCGATTACAGATCAAAGTTACCATGATTCAGCATATTATTCAAATAGCAATGCTTCCAGTGCCGATTCAAGACCTAAGGAGCAATCCCCTAACCAGAATCACCAGAATAACCAGAATCAAGGACAAGCTCCAGGAACGACAATAACAACCACAACTACCACCACAACTAGTAAGCCAAATCTTAATCTTCAGATTGACATGGACTAATCAACTTTTGATAGCAACGACAACGGTAGCACCGGACGGCACAACTCATACATCTTCACACCCTTACAACCCGCAGACAGATCCTCCAACACAATCAACTGAGATGACAATGAACAATGCAAGTCAAAATGCACTTCCTAGACAATCCCAAAGCGAGATAAATACCACAAATCCAACAAATCGTCAGCAAAGTCAGAGTAATGTACAGCCACAACCTCAGTCATATCCGCAGAACCTCTCTCCACAGCATGCCAAAACCCAGCCTCATGGTGCAGTGGCTTCACCGCTCCATCAACAGAATCAGCAACAACAATTCCAAGATATGAGTCGTATATCGTCTCCCAGACGAAACTCAAACCCCTCAAATACTCAATACCATGACTTCGGACTCCCACGAACAAATTCAAATTCCAACCAAGCAGTCTATGCCCAAGGCCATTACCCAATTGAAACAATTCCTCCACCAGTCCCCCAAAAGGAGCCCAGAACAGAAGCAGGACGTCCTATCCCCCAACGCACACAAATGCAAGGCGGTTCCAATTACGAGATGGAAGATACATCGCCCGTCCACGGCCCACGATACCCAGAACAACCGGAATATCACAATTCGCCATCTGGACAAAGTTACGTACCCACGGATAACACAAACACGAACCGGAACCAAGCCCCAGGATATGATCGAAGATTAAGCGGCGGTCATATTTCCCATAATGGGTATCCGACGCATGTGGGAAAGGGACATACTGGATATCAAGATAACGACCCGGAGATGGATCCTGTTACTCCCATTTCACCACCATCAGCTGAAGGACCGAGTGGTGTATATGGTAGCTCATATCCTACCAATACACATGATACAATGGGTTACCCAGACCCCGCGGTTTCTCCTCAGTACACACATCATACCCCTCAACAACCAACAGATACCAAGCCAACTCGCAGCAGCATCGGTAGTGCCATACGAGGGATCCGTGGTGCATCTGAAGCTCTACGAGGAACTGTGAACCAGGGAATTGCAAAGGGTGTTCGTGATAAGGAGGAGGAAGCGAGGATGCGTGCTGTGAGGGAGCAGGGGATGGAAGAATTGCGGGAAAGCGGATTAAGGGAAGGATTTCGACAGAAAGCAGGGGAGAGACAGAGAAGGAGAAGTCGGGATCAAGGACATAATGGGATCTATGGGAGTGAAGGACCAGGAGGTCTTGATCCAGTGGAGGAGAGAAGTGTTAGGAGTTTGGAAAATAGATAGTGAATCGGTGTTTCTTCCATTGGGCTAGGTAGGCGGTGTATTTAGGGATTATGTTGGTATGATGTTATGATGTTATGTATTTCTTTCTTTTCTTTTATTGTTTCGTCTATAGTATAGGAAGGGTTTAGGTATTTAGGGACGAGTTTCGGAAAATGAGAATTACAATAGTTATGTATCGCATGCAAGTGTTCTATACTACATAGTGACTCGCTCGCTTAGCGGACCGGAAAAGGGGGAAGTAGAAATGTCTTGCCTCCTAGCACGTGCAGGAGGTGAATATTAACCGCAATATAGCCATATACCACCAACAAGATCCCAATTGGGCAAACAAATGATGATGTCAGTCTAACTATCTCTCATACACTAAGCCGAAAAAGACGAAAGAATGAGCCGACGAGTACTATACAGTTCACAACTCACGAAACTCGTTCACGCCAAGTAGTGAACAAAAGTAGACTCGACAGGCGGATACGAAGCCAAGAAACGCGCAAGGAAGATGCAAGATTCGGCTATCCTGGTACCTTGAAACGAAACCAACCTGGGAGCTTATGAACGGGAGAGGTTTGTAGCTACAAGAGCTAGAGCTTGAAACCCGCCTGCTGTTGTGGCGAAGATAAGATTTCAAGCTATAGCTCCGGAATTCCCCACTTCTAAATTTGTCGACTGATATAGCCCTATTAACTTTAGGAGGCCTAATCTCAACACAACTTTGATTTCAAGGTTCGCGTAAAACTAAGTCTGCAAAATGATAGGGGCAGAGAGAGTGATGACACGGGAAAAGTAATCCAAACTCGGCTTTTCACGTACTCAAACCAGGGCCATGAACACTCAGAATCTCATTAAAACCATCAATTCGTTACTAAAAACACCTCACCAATTTTTATCAACACACCTCCCATAGAACCACCTCGTAAATCCCACAATTGGTCTATCTACCCCCTTCGTCACAACCTCGGCAACCCACAACGTAACCGGCAAGACAACCAATATCTGCGGGATCAGAAACGCCAACTCCAGCCCAAAAATACCCCCCTTCCAAAGCGGAAAAATATTATACCAAATCATCAATTGTCCCCTCCTTTCCCAGCCCGCCATTGCATAGACACGATCGGCAAAGATCCACATCACAGGTCCATGCACCAGATAAAAGGAGTAGGCGTTGCGTCCGAGGTATTGACAGAATCTAGATTCGAAGAAGCGTTTAAGCCAGGATATGTGAGGAACGGCGAGTAGAAGGATGGTGGCAGCCCAGAATAGGTAGAACCACTGATAACTAATGAGACTCCTCGATCTGAAGATCGAGAGAAAGTGCCAACCCGGGGATTTCTGGAGGTTATTGACATCTGCGTTGTAGGTTGGGACACCGCCCAGATACATGCTTATAAATAAGGCGGCGTGCGCGAGTTTGTTCTTGTGGGATTGCATTTTAGCTATGAGGTTTGGGAAGGGAAGAGCGTTGTAGGTGGAGAGTTGGTGAAGGTCTGCGATAAGCATGCCCGAGATGAAGCAGGAGTAGGGCCAGCCGTCGATAATGTAGAGGAAGTAGAGGAGGACTGGGAGGGCGCCTGTATGGGATTGTTAGTTTGTGTTGATTGATATTATGGGTTCTCTCTTCTCGTAGATATAATATCATATTGCCCCTCTTTCTGACAAGTTTGGCGGGGTCAAGTACGAAGTAGATCCGTCAAGCAGATCCTGGGGAAAAAGCACTTACATAAAATCCTCGCATTCCTCGTACACCTTGCAAACGCAAAGACCAGCGTCAAAACAATAATACTCCCCCTGAAAGCAGTCGGCACACTCCAAATATGATAATTATAACTAAACAAAGACGTGTCAATAGCCAAACCCCCCTTCCCAAATATCAACCCATAATTCATAAGTTCGCGGTACCAACTCCTAATCTCCAACCAATAAGTATCCTTATGTCTTGGGTAATATGTCCAAATTCCCAGAATATGCCAGCTCGAAATATACAGAAACGTCGTCACAACGACCGGTAGAAACAGCCTCAGCCAGCGTCGAAACAGCGCCGATCCGACATTATCGAAAAGATTCTTGAATTCGCCCGCGTGGATGTAGGAGAGTGGTTTGGTGGTCAACACATAGCCCGAGATGACGTAGAACACGGCGAGTGCAAAATGTCCGCCGGTGAAGAAAGTCCGGATTCCAGGCAGACAGGCGAAGTAATATTGACCGTTATATCCCCAAGCATTTTCAAGTATGAGACCCGATTCTTGGGGAATTCCGATTCGCGCCCAGGTCTGGTTGTGATCCAAGTACATCAAGAATACGGCGAATCCGCGCAGCCCGTCAAGGTATGAAGTGGCATGGATTTGTTTTCGCGGTCCTCGCGTGAGTATTGAGGGCTTGAGAATCTCTATCGCGGATTTTGCGAACCCAAGGGACTTTGAGGGCGCGTTGGTGGGGAGGCTGCTTTCCAGAAGATCATTTTCTAAGTTGCGCTCCTCCTTTTCTTTTCCCTTTTCTTTAGGAGGTGATTGGGGCATTAGGCTTGAAGCGCAACCGAGAAAGGGAGCTTTGTCATTGAAAATCGTCAACACAACTCAAAGATTCAGGTGTGCAAATGCAAATGCAACTGCAGATGGCGAGGAGAGTGGACAGGTGTCAGTGGCAATGGGATGGAGGATGGAGGGATGGAAGGATTGAGGGATGGATTTCTCAACAACAGGATCGAAACGAACCATCGCAAAGAGGCAGGTCGTCTTGGGTCTTCTTGTTTCGTCCACATGCATGACACGGACCGGTCTACCGAGGTTGTAACCCCTACCGACCAAGGATTCAGGTACGAAAGACTCAAAGACGGCCCCTGAACTCGGAATTATGAATAACGTGGGGTGAGGTGAGAGGGCAGACGAACCACTAGTGTCGCAAATGAACTTCGAAACAAGCCTATTCCCAGCGAATGAGAAGGCAAATTGTCTAGACTAAATCAAGGTTTATCTGTACTTCTACTATTTTGCGCATTTCCGCCTTATCACTCTCCACCAATCGTGCTACAAAGTACTAGTACCCAAAGTAAAGGAGACAAGGACAACCTTTTCTAGAATCTCATGCTTAGCTAAGGAGGTCAGGAATTTCCTTGAATGCTGGTTGTGCTTGTAGAAGCAAACCTTTCATTTTCCCTCTCCTAGGTCCTCTCGAAAACAGCCAAAATACAAGCGCTGTCGACAAAGAAAACCCCCAAGTTCCCAAAACTCCATGCTATATTCATACAAACCGACGAGGGCCGTAGTAACTCCAAAGAAGACAAGTTCTCAACAATCATAACCCCATCCAACCGCCTGGTTTATCTCAGAGGCAACCCTCAATCCATGACCCAGAAAATTAAGAGCTCCATCCGCAATCGCATTTCCTGTATTGGCAACAGGAGCTGGGCCAACTCCTCCATTCATACGGCTTTGTTGTTCCGCTGCAATACTCGCTAAGAGGAAATCCTCAGAGAGAACTTCATCACGATCTCCTACCCCCGATCGCGCAGCTCTCATTATCGCCAGATACCATTTTTGATACCAATCTAATTCCATCATCCTCGAACGTTCTCGTAAAGGAGTCAGCTCATCAGACCAATAATACCAGACTGATTTGACGACTTCATAACGTGCTGTGATGAGGAAAAGAATAGGCCATGCGATAATCCAGAGGCAAGATAGATAAAAGAACCAGCGGATCCAGGTTGTCATTCGCCATTGGTTAATTTTACCCGGTGAGTAGACAATTAAGCTCGTGTGAGTCGTAGGGAATGTGACAGACACATGGCCACGGTAATTCGTCTCCGCAACCGCAGAACGGATCAATCGCTCAAGTCTGTCCGTCATATGCCATCGTACCTCGCGCTTGAGGGTAAAGGATTTGATCGAGCTTGTATTCGCGACATAATGCTCACACCACG
Organism: Hymenoscyphus linearis; assembly: GCA_900536425.1. Taxonomy (NCBI): domain Eukaryota; kingdom Fungi; phylum Ascomycota; class Leotiomycetes; order Helotiales; family Helotiaceae; genus Hymenoscyphus; species Hymenoscyphus linearis. Next base: position 187,752 of record UNPR01000004.1, on the reverse strand, counting down.
CAGTCAAGGAATCCACGCCATCAATCGGTCCCACAGCTGGACTTAGAGATGGGAACCTGGTTCCGCGGTACCCTCTTCTGTTATCCGGTAGAAACTCGAGTTCCCCAGGAGTCGCTCCCGCAATGTAACTTTGCGGTAAAATCATGTCTGCCAAACTGAGCTTGAAATCGAAATCCGTAATTGTGGTTCTCTCGTCCTTGTTATTCCGTCGTGTCGTCTGCGTGTGTGTCCCACAGACCCGAACATAATATCCTGGAGCATATTTGGCTTGGTCTTTAATCATGAAAGCCAGAGCGCCTGGTTCGGTGGAGTAGTTGGGGAGGTTGGTACGGTATTCTGATCGGCTTTTGTCATGGCTCGAAAAGACGGGATCTGGGGGGAGGCTGTGTCAGAGTGGTTAGCATAGATACAAACATATAATGTAGGTTGAGGCTGCCATACTAGTCGGGGCGGTATATGATATTATTGATGCTGTCTCTGCTTAGTCCTGGCGAAGCCGAAGTCCCAAGAAGGCGGGATGACTGTGAAGGCATATCTTCGTATGCCGGAAGATCTTCATCTGGAAACGATTCTACCTCATCCATGAGGACAGCCGACGACATCGAAGCTGTTTCCGCGTACTCTGGGGCATCTCGATAGATGGCAGCGGGGGGATCGGCCATTGCCTTCTTGGGGGCGCCTTTGTTGGAAGCCATTTCGGTGTTCTGGGTGGATTCGAGGCTCGATGTTGTACTATATGCGGTCGTCTTCCATGCCAAGTTCCTAGAGATGTAGATGTTGAGATGTGAATGCAGCGGCGCAGCTTGTTGAAGGATGTTTTGAATACGAAGGCGGGCTGATATTCCTTCTTGGCTTACGGGTATCTACACAGGGGTCGCATGGCTATTTTTAGCACTTTCAAGTCAAGAGCCAAAACATTACACTTTTCGAAATCGAATTCAATTCCGTCTGTTTGTTTCTTGTATAATCTGCTTTGAGGTTATAGGTTTTCTCTCAGGTGGATGGCAAGCTCCCTTCAGGAAGAAAAAGTGGCAGTAAATAGCCTACTTATTGACCTGTTATTCTCGGGTAATTGTAATAACTAACCGAAAATTCTGGAATAACTAAATAACCGTCTCAACTAATTTTAAGTCAATCATTGTCGGTTAATCTTAATAAGGAACAAAAAATGGTCGTTAAAGTACGGGGGTATATATCTCGTTACAGCGGAAGCCTCACAAATGCTAAATGGCCGCCAATTCTGACAGCATCTTATGAATATAAATATTCCAAACTGAAGATAGATAGATTCTAGAAAGATTGGCATCGAGCTGATAGGAGATAGTTGTTTGAGGCATGTATTGCCTCTCGAACTATCATGGGACATACCGTCCCATACGAGTCCATACCCCGAAGCAAAGAGTCAAGACTCAAGGCAACGGAGTTCAAGTGATTTCAACCTCAATATTGTTTCCTTTCTGCTGCAAATTTAGTTTACCATAAAGTATTTCTTGCTAATTATTAGTTTTAGATGGTACTGTCCCTTGTCTTCCAGTTGTCTCACGCTATTTTTTCGGCGAAAAGCTACGTGTGACGGCTCCAAAGCTACAACTAGAATGGGAATGACAACAGTTTTTAGGCGGCACTGTTTTAGGCCAGCACCAATAATGTACGCTGGACTCTGAGTCCCTCTCCGTCTAACGTGTACCAAAGCAAAACTGAGATATGTAAAGGAGAAAAGGTATGATTTCGTTCCGTTTTAGGGATCGCAAATCGGCTAGATTTTGCCAGCCGTGGAGTCGCTCTAAGGGTAGCGTTTCCACTATACATAAAAAAGGTGAACACCCACTCGACTACCTATGTCCCTGTATATACTCTACTCTACTCGCACAGATCATTGAATGAGAGAAACTCTCGTAGTAATTCATAATGTCTTTGAAGCCGAGCACATCTCTTCCGCCCGAGATCTGGAACAACATCTTGCAGCAATGTATCTCGGATTTCGATCTAGACGAACAATGGATGTCACTCCGTCTCGTCTGCAGCCGCTTCAAGTCGGCCGTGGAAAAGTCGTTTGTCGATAGACATCTTCAACACATGTTTATCACTTATAACCTTGGTAGTGTGCCCGTTTTGGAGATGCGAACCAACACTAACAGGATGATAGGAACCTCTACTTCGCAGAACCCTCTTGGTATCAGAAACTCGGAGATGGTATTCCCTTTTATGTTCCGAACAGTCTCACGATATCGGGGGGATGGACACATTGCTCTCTTCCATACGGACGTGCAAGAAGATCTCACGCCTGACCTAGCCCAATTTATTCGTAGAAGATTGGAAAAGGTGGTACAAATATGGTCTTTATCAAGCCAACTTCCGGGCTCAATCGGAGGCAAGGAGATAGCTCTTAGTCCCTTCCATACAATCCACATTTACGATGAGATCAACGACATGCCTCTTCCAGGGCTTTACATTGATTCAAACTCCTTTGATTTGATTCTCGACTGGAAAGCTCTGCTCACCCGCTTCTACGGAGAGAAAAGAGCAGCAAAGCATTTCAGAGAATGGAAGCCTACAAGGCAAATGTATCCAAGGGCTTGCAAAAAGGTCAAATCAACTATGCAGAAACATTCTGTTAAAGAGTGGAACATTTGTTACACGGCTGTGCGTCGAGAAAGAATTGATAGGATGTTTAGAAAGCAAAAGGTCCCTTGGAGTTGGAAAGGTATTTCAAAAGAGATGGCTTCGTTAGAGAAGGAAAAGCTCCGTTTTCTGGGGTGGTACCGAGAGGATCTTACTTGACAGGGTACTTTGTTGTTTATTAAGAAAGTTGTATAATGTCCTTCGAGACTGGGCTGCGCGGCGGATGCTGTGGACCATGGACGATTTACATATACATCGTTCTGTGGCCTGTATAATAATTAGGTTGGTTTGAGTTGGGTTTTAGTCAAGCCTCTACTGAATTCAGACTATCACGAGGTCTACTCAAACTAGACATTTTGAGGATGGTACTTTCCCGTGTAGACTGCGTGGATTCGATAGAATCTTATGTTTCTTCCCCCTTTTGTATCGTGAAACTCTATTAAAACGATACAATTGTGTCACCCGTTATTATAAGACAATAAACGGTGTGATTTGTGGTTTTGATACCTCTGAAGTCGCAAGCAAGTACCATCGCATTGTTATGTTGGGTGTACCATTAGCTCCTTACATGTGGTTTAAGATTCTTGAGTGCCGACCTGTTGGCAAAATACGTTGAATTTCTGTTTTCAAAAAGGAGCCATATCGCAACGTTGAGATGATAAGAGTACATAGCACTTTTAGGTCTACGTACTTGAAATGCAATAGAATCAAATAAGCGACATCGCTAACCATGATCTAGTCACGGGGCGTGGCATTCCACTAACTTGAGCGCTGTTCATCTTATTTCACCTTTCCAAAGTCAAAAAATCCGAAGCAGAATTGTCTGCTCAGTAGAATAAACAAATCAGAGTTTCTCAGTTGCAGATGGAAGTAGCGTAACGTGTCACTGTTTCGCCTGGGACTACCCTTATACCAGTAACCAGATCCTGGCCAAAATAAAAACCATCTAAAAGACCTTCTCAACCTTATCACACGCCCAAGAATAAGTAACATTATCTGGTAACAGACCTTATAGTATAAATAGAAATTTATCCCTGGTCCACGTTTTCTGCTCATCTAATTACCTCTCGTATACTTTCTATTCTATCTGGGGTCACCAGGGTTCATCAAATCTAATGCTTACATTATAGCATTCTGTAATTACAAAAGCTTAAGCAACCTAAAATCTCCAAAGTGGTTCAAGCTTCTAATAACTAAAATCTACCATATTCCTTGAGAGACAAACAAATTAACAAACGCATTTACGTACCAGACGCAATGGAGGTGTAAATTTGGTGTGCCAAGACTATGGATGCTGTTTATCTCCCAGTTCCCCAAACGTCCTGATCCTTGCTTCTTTCTCCCCTAGATGAGGCTTAGTCCTTCATCAAAACGCCGTTTCGACATCAATCTCATCTTCAACCAATCAAGTCTTTTTTTGCACTTAGCAGCTCAATTTAATACACTAGTGAAAGCGAATGGTTTTAGACTACTAATGGAGTACTAATATCTAGAATTCCTAGCTAATACTCTACAACCTCCAATGCACTCTTGATTCCATCCGCTTTGCTGGAAATTCTATTGTACTACGCTCTACTCTTAAGATACAGTCCTTACTCTTAACAAATTCTCGACGTAATTCAAACATGTCGTTCTCCCTTGCACTAATGGCCATGGTCATCGCTTCTATCAGTACGACAGCAAGTATGCAGTCTTTAGCGGACGATTTCACTTCTTTTGTGACTCGGCTTCAAATAACTACCTCGAATTGCGACGCCTCGCAATGTCCACAGAAACATGGCTCGGTACATATACTCCTTACTATTCTAATAGCAGAACAACGCTGATTTGGTAACATTTAGAATAGGGAGTGTGCCAAAGCATGAATGAGTAACCAGTGGGAAGACCGGGAAGGTTCACGTCAAGAGTGTTTGCTCGGGGGCATTCGAAAATGTAATTGGGATGGGTTAAAGAGAACGTATATGAAGGCGCAAGGGGTATAGGAGCGCTGTGGAAATTGAGCCAGCTCATATTTCAACTTAATTATTGCAAGCTTTCAAAAGCTTACAAGCTCGGGTGGCTTTTGTGTTCTACTCAGCTGCTGTTTCCGCTCCTCCTTAGCGAGCACGGTCCATGTCAGGTAACCTTCGTTTCATCAGACTCAAATCAGAGATCAGCTAGCTTTACGACATGATCACCAAGTTAGAAAGATAACCTCTCTATTATTACGTCTCAAAATCAATTTACAAATTGTAAAAGCCGCTTAGAGAGCACGAATTCTGGAAGAATATCCTGACGAAAAAGTAATCCACAACTGGTTCCTCACGATACCTGTCTCACCTGATGTTTGAAACCCTGAAATCCCCATCTTATACCTTACAAAAACACATCTCATACGCTGAGAAATAAACTGGTAAACACTGCCTCCAATACGCGAGCTCGCAGATATCACATTGTCTAGGCGATGACCTGTCAGGCGCAGAAAGGGAAGGAACCCAGGGAGTGTCATTAGCGTCCCAAATCGGACATTCTGTAGTTTAAAGTGGACAACGACCACTTGGCATCTATCATCACAATACAACCACTTTTCATCATCGTTTCATCACTCTCTTTTGGCGCCCGTTGAATGATAAGCATCCCCCAATGCACTCTAGGCTCTATCCCAAAAGTTAGTTATTGTAACAGTAATTCTATATAGATGTTAATAAAACTTCTTGAGGTGAAAATTCAAGGTTTTTTACTGTCGAATGTGTTTCTGTTTTCGATTTCATTTCACAGTTTGAAGGAACAGAATTGGTAAACGAATTTCAGATATTTAGGTCAACAACCTCTAGCTCTTACGGCTTTCAAATGGAATTATTTGTTGAAGTTTTCCCGTTGGGATTTAGGGTACGACACACCCCACAGTGTGTTCGCGTTCTATCATCTTGGCAAGGTATTGCTAGAGAAGGCAGAGAGTTGCGACTTCATGAATTAAATAGAGAATCTAGTATACAGGTTGGGTTCAATTCCAGTCTTCTCGTCTAAGAATCGGAAGGTTGAGAAGAGAAGGGTACTTTTGGTTGCGTCTTTTGTAAGGCAATTCAGATAGTAAGGAACTAAGAAGTCATATTTATCGTTCTAAATTCTTATCTCTTATATTACAAAAGTTTATAATATGTGAGAGACAAGAAAATAACTCAAGTTAAGCAGACTAGATATAGATAAAATTAGCCCACGTTTAGCACACAACACATAATTGAGTATTCTTTAACAGCTTGTTAGCTACTATATTATAGAAACTGCGGCTATTAGGTTCTCAGTTCACCAATAGTTCGAAAGTATAACCCTTACTACACGTAATACATCACCTAGCTTCACCTCAAGTAAGGATTCTATAGTGAATATTGTACAATTCGGAAAATTATATATCCTTCGATGTTACGCCACTTCCCTAATAAATTATAATAATCTAAAAACACTTACGATAATCTAAGAAAACATTTACTTAAACTACACTCAACAACATCTAAAAATTATATATCCTACTATATTAAGCTACTTCTTTAACAAATTATAATAATCTAAGAATACTTACAAAATTACTTACCTAAACTATTCTTTACAACATCTAAAATTATATATCCTACAATATTGCACCACTTCCCTAACAAACTATAATAACCTGGAAATATTTACGATAATCTAATAAAACATTTACTTAAACTACACTCAACAACAGCTAAAAATTATATATCCTACTATATTGAGGTACTTCTTTAACAAATGATAATAATCTGAGAATACTTACGAAATTATTTACCTAAACTATTCTTTAAAACATTTAAAATTATATATCCTACAATATTACGCTACTTCTCTAATAAATTATGATAATCTGAAAATACTTACGATAATCCAATAAATCATTCACCTAAACCACTCTTAACAACGTCTAAAAATCATATATCCTACGATATTAATCCACTTCCCTAACAAATTACAGTAATCCAAGAATACATACAACAACCCACCAAAACACACACCACACCACACTCAACACCATTCAAAAAATTTAATTTCCCCAAAATCTCCAATAAACAAAAATTTCACAAAAACTTTTCCACATCCCAATAGAAACGTCCAAGCACTTTATTCCCAACACTAACCCCCCAATCTTCCACCAATTCCCCAACTCCTTAATGTCGTTTCAACGAACCAATTTATTCACAAGTCTTCACAACATACTCAACAGTATCATTCCCCGTCTTCCAAACCCTAGGTTTAAAATCCAAGTAAACCAATTCCCCCTTCTCGGGAGTCCACTCCCCATTCGTATCACGGTAGAATACCTAAATGTCACCAAAATATTAACCACCATTCTCTCTTTCCCCCTCCTCCCCATCCCATCCATCACCCCTCAACCAAAAACAAAAAGAAAACAGAATACTCACAACCTCACCACTCGCCACATCCCGAACCTCAACAGTAGTATGAGAAACAACCCCCTTCGTACTCCACTCCACCGAATAACACTTATCCGCCTGTACCAAAAAGGGTTTCGTGCACCGGATATTACCTTCTTCATCGAGACATTTTTCTACTGCGTAGTCGAGGACGTGGCCCGCGGAGATTTGTTGGCTGTGGGTGAGGTGGTGTTGGGTGGTTGATTCGGAGATTGTTGGGGGTTGTTGGGTGAGGTCTTTGGTTGGATTTGGGGGGGCTGGGGTGGGGTGGTTAGTATGGATGGTGATGGTGATGGTGAGGAGGGAAGGGGGAGAGAGGGGATGAGGATGAGGACGAGGAAGGGGAAGGGGAAAACGTACAATTTCCTATTACATCTAATCCTCCGTAGGCTGCCATACCGACTGCCAGGACTTTTTGGGCGGTTGGGATATACATTTTTCCTATATATCTCTTTTCGTTCTTTCGTTCTTTCTTTCTTTTCTTTCTGTCTCTTTAATCCTTCAATTCTTTCCTCTTTCCGTAAAATAACGATGAACTGTAAATAACAAAAATAGAGATGACTGTAATGATATTCAAATAAAGCACCTAGGTAAGTACCAGCCGTCCCAGCCAGAAATATATATATATATATCGACCAACCTCGACCAACCCCACCCAAGCTGAACGAAGAATGACGACTTCAAATCCCAAGCTCAAAGCTGGGACTAAGACCTCCTCAGGACGGGACAGGAATGAAGATCGCAATCACGTGTGAATAACGGGTCACAACAGTGAAACAGGTTGGGTGGCTGAACATCTAGATTCTGACTGGGGACTGGAGACAACACAATCATAGCTGATGCGAAGCGATGCGAGGGGAGGGGAGGGGAGCTAACGAAGGCCCCAACTCCAAGTCGCAAGTCGCAAGATGCTGTTTGTTACTTATTTGATACACCTGGATCTCTTAAAAAGTGTTCTGGGAAAAAAAAAAGAAGAAGTATGGGTATCAATTTTCATTCTAATCATATACCTTCTCACCTCTTCTGTTCAATCTCATTACCGACGAATCGACAAACTACCCACACCCACCAAACTAACAAACTAACGAACTAACGAGCTAACCACGCGTCCTATGCCCAGTTTTCGCACCATCCATGCAGTACCAGACGCCAGACAGAATCCCGCAAATATTATACAAACAACCAGAAACCAAAAAAGAAGGAATTAGTACTTATACACCCCATCAACACATCCTTCCACGCATCTACAAATCCTCCCTCCCCTCAACCCTCCCCTCATCCCCAAACTTATACCGTTCCCTCCCCCAATCCAAAGGATCACCCCCCGGAAGACAAAGTCCCAACCTCCAAAAATAATCCCGATGCGCAAAAAACAGCTGCCACATCTTATACCTCGCGGGTATCGGGATGCCCCACCTCTTCCCAAGCAGCTTCATCTCCTCATCCTCCGGAGTCTCGTCACCGATATGTGCTCGGTTCATCGTACGAGTGGTATCGAACCAATCCTCGTCGACTTCGGCACCGGCGATACAATTTACATCCTCGTCGCCGGAACAGAGACGGACGTCTGAGACGGTGGGTTGGAGGGAGGGTTTGGAGACGTAGATTTCGCCTGCGTGGGCGCGGTATCCCCATTCTTGGAGGGGGAGGAGGGGGACGGGGTCGTCTACGTGGGTTATTCTTCTGTAGCGACCGGGGTAAAGATCCCCGTTTTGGGTCTCTGTCTCGTTTGAATCTGAATTTGGGAGGTTGAAGACGGCATCGAGGTAATCTCTCAATCCCTCGTTTCCAATTCGTGGTTCACCAAAGGTGGTGATTTGGGGATTGAACCCCATACCGTTGAACTCCAGACCGGCAAGTGCTGCAACGGCTCCACCGAGGGAGTGGCCTACCAGTTCGAGTTTATAGTCGGGGTATTGGTCCGTTATGCGTAAGATGTGTGGTATAATAAGTTCCCTGGTATTCGACCAGGAAGTCCAAAATCCGGTATGTACCGTGCAATTCAAACACTTAGGCGTCTCCTTCTCCCCTTTCACCGTCATCTCCTCCTCCTCCCCTCCCCAAGGCCACCAAAACCTCCACCTCCCCTTCCTTCCCTTCCCTGGTTTTTTACCAGCTCCCTTCCCCGTCCCATTCCCCGGCGCCTCAGGATAAGGAACATACTCCTGCGGCACGGTACTCAAATCCACAATCGTATTAGCAATACTATAAGTCCCCCTAAAAGCGACCAGCACTCTCCCTCCCTTCTTCCCATGATCCAAAGCAATATACCCACAACTATCACTCATCAACGGACCCGTATTAAACACATCGACCAGTTCAAAATCCGGGAAATCCTCACAACGACTAGCGCACAAAAAAGGGTGTTGGATCCCCGTAAGTCCCACGCAGTAGGAGATATCCACGATGCGAGAAAGTTCCTCGAGCTCCGCAAAGAGGGTGACGGAGATATTGTGATCTGGCTCGTTCTCGTTCCCACCTGCAGATGGCGCGAAGAGAGGCTTTTGATGGGTGAAAGAGGGAGATGTAGGGTTTGCGAGAACGGTTGCTGCAAGAGCGAATGTCGCGATGATGCTGTGGTAGCGCATCTTGTGTGGGTTTAGTTACATATTCGTAGGACGATAGGAATGATGATGATTGTATGTTGGATGTTGTAGAAGCGACGTTGATGTGGGGAAGATGTCGTTGGTATTGAAGTTTAAATTTAACGTTGATCAAACAGGGAGGTCACGGAGGTCCAGGTCCATGACTTGCAGCACTGTGACGCAGTGACCGACAATGTTGACAGGGGTTTATAAAAAGAGGCGCTAAAACCCCGCCTTTTGCAAGGTCGGTGCCACTCAGTGGAGTGGCTTGAGAGTGGTCACAAGCATGCCTGGTATTTTCATACCGAGATTGAATGAATAACTATCCAATAACTTTTACCTAATCAACCATCACTTCAAGTCACGCGTCAAAATACTTCTCCATTAGCAATTGGAACTCATTTGAAATTTCATCTCTAATTATTTAGTGATGTAGTTAGTTCTCAATAATTCATGCCACATAGTTCCCATCAATATACATAAAGACCATCACCATCATCTGAAAAACTCGTTCCGTGTGCCAACGGACCGTACACCACCATGCCCAACCCTCTTAAAACCTCTCATGAACTCCCTTTTCGAAAAGTAGAGATGTGCAACCTGAAGAAAAAACGCCCACCCAATTCACCCCCTGTATTTTATATGAGCCCATAGCCAGACCCGATATCCCAAGAAAAAGGACGCCCGTTGTAAATCGCTAATTTTTGACCGCTCAAAACGCTGAAAGATGAAAACCCCATCATGTTGTATCGTCACGACTCCTTTGCCCTTGGAAAGTGTCGTACTATCAGATTCTCAATATCGAGAACTTTATACGGCTTCGCAAGAAATCCATGCATGCCAACCGATTCAGCCCTGGAAAAACATTCTCCTGTAATATCGGCTGTAACTGCGATAATCTTCGTCGTTGCTCCCTTCTCCTTGGCCAATTCCTGAATCTTGGCCGTCGCCTCAAACCCGTCCATATTGGGCATCCAAATATCCATCAAGATGGCATCAAACTGTTGCTCTGGTGGCTTGGATAATGACTCCTGGTAATATCTCACCGCTTCCACGCCATCAAATGCAACCTTGATATTTTCTTTGAGGTATCCAAGTTTGTTCAGTGATCCTAAAGCCACGTTTCGGTTGATAGCATTATCTTCTGCAATCATTATATTCAAAGGACGTTCCTTGGCAAGCTTAGGATTAAACGCAGGTCGCTTAGGTGAACCTTTCTTGGCCGGCCTCGAAGCTGGTCCGGATGGTAGCATCTTACCTCCAGCCATAGGAACAGTTGGTGTCGTGGTAGGGATATCTAGCTCCAAAATTGGTGTTGGGAGGCCATGTACCATGGAAAAGGTGGCATTAGGAAGAGTCCCAACCAGGGGCGCATCTATGTTGACGAGATCGAAGGTTGATATAGGGAGTCGTATAAGAAATGTGGATCCTTTGAGTGGTCCTTTGGTGGAGGATTTTTCTAACGTAACATCTCCTCCAAGATTTCTCCTCACGTGAGCTTTTGCGTTAAACAAACTAAGTCCGAGTCCATCACGGGCTCGACTTGTGGAAGCATCTGCTTGGAAGTGTGGCTTGAAGAGATTCGGTTGTGACTCCTCTGCAATACCACATCCCGTGTCAACAACCCATATCTCAAAGAATCGAAGATATTTAGCCATCTTTATCGTGATTGTAATACTCCCATTGTCCGTAAACTTGATGGCATTGTCAACAATCTTCTGTAGAGCAAATTGTAGATGTGACTCTTCAACAATGATAACTTCTGGAACTTCTGCCTCGATCATCAAAGAAATATTTCTAGATTGAATCTCCCCTTTCGACGTGAGAGTTTGGATTTCAATCATTTCGCCCAGGTCAGTCTCAATGCGTACTTCACTAGTGGGGTGTCCATTTCGTAAGGCTTCATTTAACAGGGTCCGCATGAATTCTCTCGTGACAACTCGCTGATGATTTGAGCTCAAAACGGTAGATGTCACTTTGAGGCCGCTCTCTACGGGCTTTATCTCGAGACTTCGCGAAGATAGGATAGATGCATTTTTGTCCGCAGTAATCACTCCACATACACCACACGATGTAATTTCCTCATCAGGCAAATATTTTCGCAAGATTTCCGTTTCTGAAATCGTAAACACTCGTTTTCTTGGAGACCCCGGATGACATTCAAGATCGTCATCACAATTACGTTTGGTGCTTGGTGGCGATGGTGGTCTTCCAGGTAGCTCCAAGTTCTTCAACTTTAAAGTTGACAGAGGAGCCGTGCGAGCTGAGTCATTGGCGATGACGGATTGCGTCAATGGTGTTTCCGGCATTTCCATATTGTTTGAATAAGCGTAAACGACATTGTCTGCCGCCTCAATCGCCCGCTTGGAACTGTCTGTATCATGGTCAGTAAATATCACGGCATTGAGTAGTGATAATGACTAACCTTGAACTGTTTCGATATGGTTTTTGAGGGTTGTGAAAATGTCACGGTGTCGATCGGTCTGTTGGTGAAGCATGGCATCGACGATTGTCGAGTACATGATATCCAATAGACCAACCACACCCTGCATAGGCGTCCTCAGTTCATGGGAGAGACTTCGTGCGTAAGGTTTTAAAGATTGGGAAGTGGTGATGGCTGTGAGTGGAATGACCTTGGCTGTTTTGACCTCTGGTGCAACTTCCTTTGCGAACCCACGACCTTCCAGTATCCTGTCTGCAATCATGTCCTCCAGCGAATGTAAGAACATCTCGAGATATCCCCAGGATAATTTTCTCTTCGCGGCTCCTTCGAGTGACCATACCAAGCCAAAGTGGGCAAAGTTCTTGCCTTCACTAAAAAGAGGAACTCCAATAAATGCCTCCGATCGCTTCCAGGGCAGAATACCTGCATTGGGATTGTTAGGGATAAAGTCGTCCAACCTTTCTGGCACGATGAAAACCTTGTCGTGCTTCATATAAGCGCAAGCTGTTCCATACGTATAGTATTGATAATCTCGATGTAACTGCTGTACATCGTCTCCATTGTCGATATAAAAAGCGACGGCCATCAAACAGAGTCCTGGATCACCCGATGCTGGCATCTCAACTGCACTGTCCTGATCATCTACCAGGATCCTTTTTGAGACGAATCCAGACTGCGCTCCAGTAATGTCGCACATCCCCTTCGTCAAGATTCCCCAAAAGTCGTGCGTGGATGCATTCCGAAGTGTGGATTTGAGCTTGACCAATCGTTCGGCTGCATTATTCTCTGCTGACTTAAGATGTGTCTTTGCAACATCCTCAAACTGCTCGTTTCCTCCATGAAGAATAGTTCCATTTTCGATATCCGGTAGACAGAGGGTCGTTCGAATGTTGAAAGTATCTGCGGCATGTTCTTGACCATAGTCCATGTCCTTATATTCTGCTCTCCAGGTTGACTGGCCCTTTCTATCTTTCTCTTTCTCGGCTCGTGGCCTCACTCGTTGACGAAGGGGTCTATAAGTTCGGGGTGCATTAGCCCCAAATTCCACGGGGATATTTCGTGTATCGTGCATCCCACCAAGCCTAATGATATTCTGCTAAAAGGCATCCAGTATTGCGAGTTTGGGTGGCTGTTTAGTTATGGAATTGCATACAGAGGAAGATGTTGTTGATGATTCGTGAGTCTCTGTTCACTATTGGAGACGGATCAACTTCAGGGATTTTTCTGAAGCGTGTAGATGTTTTGTTCCAGGTAGTGGTAGTGTGGTTTTTGGTGTTGCGTCTAGGAGTTGAGAAGTTTGGAGGAGAGGAAAGAGGATCGATCGCATTACAGGTCACACTACTGAGTGCGTACGGATCTACCCGTGCTCCGAGAGAGGATTTAGATGTCTTAGTCCTTTGGAGAGTGGATTTAGTAGACTACAGTAGTCGACTAAGAGAAGTAGCTAGCTGGCTGGTGCTGGAAAAGGAGTTAAGGGTAGAGAAAAGTGAGAAAGGGTCCCTGGGACGGTGATAAGGGCAAAAGACCGTGATCAATCGTAATGGTGGTAATGAATCGCGGGGAATGAAGAGGTTCTAGCTTGGGTGACGCTCAAGTCTAGGCGGAAGCGTCCTCTTCCCGTGCTCTTCCCGTACTCCTTGACCGGAGGCGAAGGATTATGCGTAGGGGTTCCCTAGGGGTTCCCTAGGGGTTCCCTGAGTGGTAATATGTTGCTATGTTGCTATGGTACTAACTGTGGCAGTGGATATCTAAGTGGGTTTCTGGGTGGGTGCTGCACAGTCTGGAGGCGTGGAGGAGCCTGAAGGGTGTCCACAGTATCCAACTTGGTTAGTGTTAGGTAGTGTTAGGTTGGTGTGGGTGATAGGTGGTGTTTAGTACTAGTTGGACATGTGTACTGGTGCAACTGGGGATTTCCTGACGCTGTCTGATTCTGGACCTTGGGGGGATCCAGGTTGGTCTAGACCTCGCTCCGCTATATTGTGGACTGGCTTGTCTGGCTGCCTGTGATTTCGGCTGGTGGATTCTCATGGATTCTCGTGCAAAGTCTAGTTGGCTGCAGTGGGGGCATACGAAGCCGCTGATTGAAGCCTTGGGCCTCTTGGCTCATAAAGTGCTGCGACTGCAGACTGCAGACTGCAGTATGAAGAAAGTGCGGACAGGGTAGTGTAGTGTAGGAAGGCACGCTTCACGCGTGCGGGCAGGAAGCGAGACGGCTCAAGCTGCGCAAGCTGTCTCGGGTTGCCGATGGGTCCGATTACTCTTCCTCTTCCTCTGCCTACAAAACCGTTTCGGCAACGATGACGGTACCTAATAGTACAGCGAAATCGAGTACCGATGGGCGTGCCGACTTCCGGAAGAAAAGTGTACTTATAGATCAAGAAGTTTGTTTACTCGAGAGTTCTCAAGCATGAGTTCGCATACTCCTCGTCTGGGCAATACTCATGTCCATTCTTCAAGGTTCGGCTCGAAAAGAAGGTTCTTCTGCTAAGTCAAGCAAGCTAGAACTAACTTAGCTAAGGCTTTGAAATCTGATCTAAGCCCTGAGGACAGTGAGGAGCGATCTGCGAGGTGCTGAAAGCAGCAATTCTTGGTCCGCTCTCAAGGGAAAGTCATCGAAAGTCTAGACTCTCCCAAGGCCCGCGCCCTTGCAACAGTGGAGATTCTGGCAAGGATGCCGATTGCCCTTCTCTGGCATCGCATCAACCTGGGCGGTTACCTGGCTCAGGAACCAGATGGCGTAAAATGCTTAAAGGGTAAACTTTCGCTGACCAGGCTACCAGCATCGGTGCATATACGCGTCGCATCGTGATTTCTCCAGCAGATCTGATATTGCTAGATATTGCGTGGTGGGTTGAAACCCGCTACTGAAAGTCTCCCAAGTCACCCAGACTCCAGACACCCAGTCACTCAGTCACTCAGTCACTCAGTCACCCAGTCACCCAAGCGAAGGCTCCTCTCCTGGCTCTGGCTCCTCTCTTGACTCCTCTCCTCAACGTCGAATTTCAGCTTGCGGCCCATACAGTCGCACACGTAAACAATGATACACCCACCATTCAGATGCAAGCACTTGCAAGCCCTGGGCCCTCCCGTCGCCTGCCCTGCCGCTGAAGGATCCATCCATCCGTCTCCCACGTCTCCCACGGGAGACACCACGGCAGGGACACTCTTGAACATTCTACGTCTTCATGCCTTGAAGATCTCGTCTGATACCAGTACTGTACTGTATTGTACTGCACTGTACGGTACTGCACTGTACGGTACTCGCAGACCAATACAGACTAATACGGACTCGCAAATGGTCTAAAATCCTTTCCCCCGGACTTCCCTCGTCTCCTCTGTGACGGACACTTCCCCTCGTCCCCTCTCCCCATCGCCGCTGATGGCCGTCTGGTGCCGTCTTCGCAATCCAGAGTTTATACGAGAATTCGCGCGACACTTGCCGACGCTATGCCTGCCAATGCCTGCCCGTTGATGCTTTCGTGGATCTGTCGATCCGGAGTGGTCCCCGCTCCACGGAACCATGTTATCGGTACACCAAACACTGACAACCAAACTTTTGGGAAAGGCAACTTGCAGATGGTGAGAATTCTAGAATAGAACAATATAAAAATCAAGCATTAAAAATTAAAAATGACACAGAACGTGTCTCTGGAAATCCCATGTATTCTTGGTTTGTCATGGTTTCATTTTCCGCAAGGTCGGTCGGTCTTGGTGGAAAGGAAGTAGGGCGTCGCCAAGCCAACGGGATAGAGGGGAGGTCCTCTCAAAATCGCCGATGTATGTCCTTTCGGAAGCATACGGGAACTTTTAAGCCACTGTCTTGTCTTGTGTGAAGTTCAAGCCAGAGATGTGAGACTCGCAGTCGTCATTGGTATTCCTCTCAGGCCGTTGTGGTAATGTTACATCCCAACCAAGTCTTGCTTTAGAAGCCACAAAAGGTACCGGTACACCATCACAGGTGCTTTGGAATTTGTCCTGCCTGGAAAGAAGCCGAGGTCACTTCTCTCATTTTCCTTGGTGCTTCATAAGCCGTAACTTTTTGAAACTATTCGTAGTACAGACTTGGGCTTGGTCTTGACGCGAGAAATTATTACGTCAAGAATGCCTCGCCAATTTCTTGTAGTACATGTACTCCGTACAGTACTTCTTGGATTCTCTCTCTCTCTCTTTTTCTGAGCAAGGGTGTTTCAAGACGTTGGATATTCATATTCAAAATCAGGGTTGGCAATAACAATCGTCAAATGTTTATCTATTGGAGCTAACGTTATCTATTGTCAATTTGTCAGCTGCATTGTTTCAGCCACTGCATACTGCATTGCCCTTTCTCAAGTGTCTAACAATGCTCAGCCAGAGACCGAAATACCACCGTTGAGGAGGCATGCATTTCCCAATCCTGTAGGATTTATTGGCGCGCTTTTATTGGTCCAGCTACAGCCAATCTAATAGTTTTTAAATGATACTGCTGCAGGACACTTGAACTAGTCCAGGGTGCTTGATTTTCAAAGCAGGTCAAAAGCAAACCTACTTGAGTAGAGCTATCTTCCAAAGTCTTCCCTTTAGCTTGATCATCTTTCCAGAGCTCTTCTTAGAAATTTCTTAGAAGCTATGTAGAACAAAGAGTGATAGGTCTGTTGGGTGAGTACAAGAAACTCCTTTCATTTTAAATAATTATCTTGTGAATTTAGGATAACTATTCAAAATAACATACGTCAGATATCAGTTTTTTCTGAATCTTAGTTGAGCAATTGAATTATCCTAAAAAATAGCGTCAAGGAAAGTTATAACAATTAAATGCTGGATGAGGAATGCCCTGAAATAGATGGAGCTGCCTGTGCAAGTGGGGGCAGAGAGCATAAGGCGGTGAGACGGACGGTCGGTCAGTCGATTGGCAGAATCGCTGACTGGGGAGAGCTGGGAACCAACATTATATTTTACAGCCTGTTGAACAATGAGACTGTACTACAACATCTAGACCTTCAACGGCACGCAAGATGATAGGGACCCCTGGTTTTACGCCAACCTTCCTTTCAAATATTT
Organism: Hymenoscyphus linearis; assembly: GCA_900536425.1. NCBI lineage: Eukaryota > Fungi > Ascomycota > Leotiomycetes > Helotiales > Helotiaceae > Hymenoscyphus > Hymenoscyphus linearis. Next base: position 170,641 of record UNPR01000004.1, on the reverse strand, counting down.
CAGCATGTCTATTCGCGTTCTGATCAGCGACTACCCGCATCGGTCGATTGCACTTGTGACAGCCACTCATGCCCTCATATTCCGCCATAGTCCTTCATCGACCGATTCCGTACACAATGGCTCTGTCACCTCTATTCAAAATGTCAACTCGCGAGGCTCCATTGATGGGGCAGGCTCTTCACGATGCATGGTGGAATTTGTGGACCGACGTTCGGCGGACTTGACCGATTATCGAACATTGAGCCCATTACCAGTACACGGGACATTAGGATTGATCACAATCAATGATGATGTTTTCCTATCTGTCGTCACATCTTGCGCCAAGGTAGCGACTGTAAGGCCTGGGGAAACAGTGGAGAGGATACAAGGGGTGGAATTCTACTGCCTGAATAGCTCTGATTATGATCATATCTTCAGCGACAATATCGATCCATATTCCCAGGAGGCGCAATACTCGGACGGGGGTGGATATACACGTAGAGAACCGTTGATGGAACACCCAACTACTGAATTGCGGAAACTTTTGGGCAACGGCAGCTTTTACTATAGTACCGACTTTGATCTTACAAACAGGCTGCAGGATCGGTAAATGTCACTTTCCTATTGTAGAAGCCACAACTAACTCTCGCAGATCTACGGACGCTTCTGTCTTCGATATAGCCAATCTTGACGAATCTTTTCTATGGAATTCATATATGATTGACCCTCTTGTCAAGTTTAGATCCAGGCTGGTAGCACATGAGAGGGATGCGTTGGACAAATCCCGGATCCTTACATCCGCTATTCGTGGATTCGTTCTCACAATTGCCATTCCTGCCTCTTCTGCCCCAGTACGAACTTCGAAAGTGGGCCTTCCATCTGCACTTACTTTGATATCCCGACTTTCGTGCCGCAGAGCTGGAACAAGATTCAACAGCCGTGGTATAGATGATGATGGCAATGTGGCGAACTTTGTAGAATCAGAGACGATATATTGGAGTCCCACCGCTGCAGGCCAGTCAGACCACGAGAAACCTGCCGGTATTTGCTTTTCATATGCCCAGATCAGGGGTTCGGTTCCAGCGTTTTGGGAGCAGGCTGCGGGTTTAATCCCGGGACAGCAAAAGATTACCATGACAAGATCAGCTGAGGGAACTCAACCAGCATTTGATAAGCATTTTGGAGAGTTGGAACGAAATTATGGCGCGGTCCACGTTGTAAATCTTCTAAGCGAAACCAAACCAGGCGAAGCGGAATTGACGAGGGCCTACATGTCGGGAATCAACCATTCTCCTTTGAATCACCCAGGCGAAAAGGATTATCAAGATCACAAACTTCTCGGCGAGACGAGATTTGATTTTCACGCTGAAACAAAAGGGCCCAATGGGTACGAAGCAGCTAGCCTGATTCGAAGATATATTGAGAACACTGCTGATGGGTTTGCCTACTACCTATCTGAAGATGTGGAGGATCCATCAGATGATACTCTTGAGAAATCACATAATAGAACTGTTGGTGTCTTACAACAAGAAGGTGTATTCCGAACAAACTGCTTGGATTGTCTCGACAGAACGAATCTGATACAGACTATCATCTCACAGATGGCCGTTGAGTCCTTCTTGAGTCATCGAGGGGAGCGTGCTGCCTCGGATTTTTGGATGCGTCATTCGAGTCTATGGGCAGATAACGGGGACGCTCTATCCAGAATTTATGCAGGAACAGGTGCTTTGAAGTCCTCATTCACGCGCCATGGCAAAATGTCGTTGGCAGGAGCAATTGCAGATGCTCGAAAGAGTGCAACTCGGTTATATATCAACAACTTTGCTGACAAGGGACGTCAAAATACAATTGATGTTTTGCTCGGGAGATTGGTTGGACAGGCGCCGGTTCATTTATTTGATCCTATCAACGACTATGTGACGGCTGAGTTGTCGAAACGTGCCTCGGAGTATCAATCAACAGAGAACATCAACATGTAAGTCGAGAGATAGATCCTATGCTTTAGGCACGACTAACAGGCTGTCAGATGGTGCGGGACATTTAACTTGAATGGGCGGACCAATGGAATAGATCAAGATTTATCATCATGGCTCTGTCCCGATATTGATCCTTCTCAACAACAACCGGAGATTGTGGCTGTTGGATTCCAAGAGATTGTTGAACTTAATCCTCAGCAAATTATGAACAGCGATCCTACCAGGAAGCAGGCTTGGGAAAAAGTCATCAGACGAACTCTGAACAAGCATGCTGGCAAGGCAAGCGGCGAGAGATATGTCCTTCTACGAAGCGGCCAACTTGTTGGAGCGGCGCTCTGCATTTTCGTCAAGTCTTCTATACTGCACAATATCAAGAATGTTGAAGGGAGTGTCAAGAAAACTGGAATGTCCGGAATGGCTGGCAACAAAGGTGCTGTTGCAATTAGAATGGACTATGCCAAAACTCAACTGTGCTTCGTCACTGCACATTTAGCAGCGGGCTTCTCAAACTATGAAGAACGAAATCGTGACTATGTCACCATTCATAACGGTCTGAGATTCCAAAGAAATCGAGGCATCGACCATCACGATACAGTCATCTGGATGGGCGATTTCAACTACCGAATTGGTCTTGGGTCCGAACGTGTCAAACAATTGGTCAAAGACGGAGACTTAGAAACTCTTTACGAGAATGATCAACTCAATCTTCAAATGGTCGCTGGCCTTACATTTCCATATTATTCCGAATCAAGAATCACATTCGATCCAACTTACAAATACGATCTTGGGTCTGATATCTACGACACATCCGAAAAGGCAAGAATTCCTGCTTGGACGGATCGAGTTCTTCGAAAAGGGACAAATCTACGTCAAATCAACTATAACACAGCACCTCTGCGCTTCTCTGATCACCGCCCAGTATATGCTACTTTTCAATGCACCGTAAGCATAATTGATGAAGAACATCGAGAATCCTTGAGTAGATCAATCTACGAAAAAAGACGCTCAGAAGTCGGCAATCCAGCAATCAACGATGGAAGTGACGATAGCGATGACGAGGATTTGATTGGCTACGACCCAATTGAACCTGGCCTACCTCCAGCCAGTTCTGATAGGAGAAAGTGGTGGTTGGACAATGGACAACCTGCAAGATCAAACATACAACCACCACAGCCTGGTCTTGTTCCAAATCCAAGTCGACCTTCCAATCCATATACTCAAACGGATGAGCCCGACTGGGTGAAAGTTCCTCGAGTACAACCACCAAGGAAAGCCAGCAAAGATGCCGCACCACCACCGCCGAATCCTCGACGACCAGTAAATGGAACTCGGGTTCTTCCTCCTCCATTTGTAAATCCAAACTCTTCGGTCACATCTTTGACCAGAACCATGTCCAATGCATCTGTCAAAAGCACGCCTCCTCCACCTCCTTCCGCCCGTCGTCTATCTACCTCGACCACTACTTCTTCGTCCTCTAAAAAAGCACCACCACCTGTGGCCAAAAAGCCCGTTCACCTCGCTTCGTCAGCCTCCACAAGTATATCCCCAAAGCTATCAAATATAAACGCCTTCGCATCGCAACCGCAGAGTCGACCTGCATCCCAACAACCTCGTTCCACGAGTGTTGACCATACCGGATTCGCTCCACCACCACGACGTACTACGGGTGGGATTTCCATGCCAGCTAAGAAGGAAGTTAATTACGCAATTGCACCTCCACCTCCACAATCTCGTCGACCCGGAAAAGTCACCAAGGATTTGATGGATGATGAAGGATCTCGCCCCAGTCTTCCGCCAAGGAGACCGACGGTTGATTTATTGGATGGTGATGTGGAGGAAATTGGGGGGTGGACGGCTTTGAAACCTAATTAGAAATCTGAATAGTTCATCACTTTTTTTCATAGAGGAAAAGACGATACCTTTTTTGTTTGGTTTGGGAAAAGCGAGCGAGCGAGCGTGATTTCGTTGATTAGATTGTGGGCGAATGATGGGGGGGGGGGAGATTCCGTTTTTTAGGGAAACAGAACAGTACATGGTACTTGAGACTTGAGATTTGGCTGGGGAGATACATAATGATTGATGACTAGGTTTAGAAACAGACTTTGAGGGCTTTTATAAGATGTGCCTTTTTTTTTCTGGTTTGTGGTATATGGGTGTTTAAGCCGTTTATTCTACCTTTCTTTCTATTGTGATGTCCTCAGAGAGGGCATGATGAGAAGGTACTTTAGGCCGGACTTTTCCTCTCTTTACATTTCCTGTAAAGCTTCCTTCGATTATTTTCTTTGTCGATGAGTGAAATACGTAGTAGGAAGTAGACTCCCTTATCGTTCTACAATACTTCTCTATAAAATCATTACAACCTCTCGAGGTGTCTAGCTAGGTAACATGACAAGGCAACAATCTACCATCCTATCTCCCATCTTTTCTTTCCCCATCTACTCCGTACCATAATCAATCCTCTCTCTCCACCAACTCACCGAAACCCATACCATATCATTGGATCCCTCGAATAAAATCCCCCATCCTCTTCTTTCGTCTACTCGTACAGTAGTTCTTACGGGAATTTTACAATATCACGACACAACAAAACAAGACAAGACAACCAGCATGGATATCAGCCCCCGACGTCATACCACATACAGTATTAGCACACACACACACACCCTGGGTATCTTACCGTCGATCATCGAATCAATAGAAATTGGAGATGCGGGTTCGGGTATCGCGGATATGGTGCAGTTGGAGTCCAACGTTGAAGTCTTGGGATGAAAGTTGTTTGGTTGGTTTTATGGGGGGATTTCTTGGTGGTTGTTGATTTTTTACTGCGTTTGGTTGGTGGGGGTGGGGTGGTGGCCAAGAGATGGGGTTTTTGATTTGATGGTTAGTGGTGTGGTGCAATGATATGGTTTACCAGGTTTTGGGGCAGGGAGGGTTTGAAGGGTCTTTTGGGGTGTTGGGGGTTTACTGGGTTGGGTTTTTTGGTTGGTTGGTTGGTGGAGGGGTTTGGGTTGGGTGTGGTGTCCTAGGGTTTTGCGGTTACACTGCTTTCTTTGGTGCTTATAGTGGTCTGAGGAGTGAGGGTGAAGGGGATAGATTGGTAGGTCTGACGTAAGGTTCTGGATTTATGGTGAATAAGTGAAGAATTGTTGATTCACTTGGGTTTTATTTTGTTTACTGTTTGATGAAACTTTGATGATGTAGTTAGACGCTGAACCAATGGGGCTGAAGAATGGAGTGAATCTATCGCGAACTTCAGCCTCTGAAGCGAGAAATTCAGAAAGGGGATAGGGGTACAGCTACCCCACAACCGCTTATTTAGGCAGCCTTACAAGGTAAAATGCGGGGAAGGAACCTCCAATGAATGATCTTCAGAAAAAAACTAAATCCCTACGAGTACTTAGATCTGATCTTCCATCAGCTTTTTGCAGGCAACTGTTGGACTGTAAGCGAATCACATTTCAGCTCTCGAGAACTTGTTCAGCTTTTATGACATCGATTGCGGGGAAGTAATTGGTGCAAAGTCCCGTGATTTCGTCTATAAGGACATCGCTTTCTCCAGTGAATACTCGGTACATTCGATACGGAGAGAAAGGTCCTCATCCAGGTTTTTTCTCCCTTTGTTCATTTCCCCGCATACGTCACAATTTTCGAGGATTTGGACTTCCTGTTGTTACCCCACACTTGCCCCATACGTAATTTTTACTGCTAGTGTTGTTTCTTTATTATATATACTACCTTACCTTTTCCAATTACCTCGTAACTCTCTTAGCCCTTTTACAAACTGAAAAAACTGGCATGGTACACAACAACACTCAAAAATCAAAACACAGCAAGCAACCATGGCATCCCCCAACGAAAAACCCATCGTCGCTAATAAAGAAGACATCGACGACCTCTCTCACAATTCCTCGGATCCACAAACCCTTCGTGGTCCCTCCCAAGAAGACTTCCGACAGAAACTAAACCAGAAACTTAACAATCCCCTAGCAGGTTTCTCCCACGCCGAGCTAACAGCCAAAGGCGAAGCCTACTGTCGCGAGAATGCAATTGGCGATGAAGAAGATATCCGCGCCTTTAGACTTGGTGCCATATTAGCGCAGGATCCGAATAAGTATGCAGATGTTCAGGGTCTCACGACCGAGGAGACGGAGACGTTGAGTTTGGAGATTGCGAAGAAGTGGAGTCAGCCGAAGTTGTTGTATTTGATTGTGGTGCTTTGTTCTACTTGTGCTGCTGTGCAGGGAATGGGTATGTCTCTTTCCTTTTTCAGACTTCCAAATGCAAATTCACTTTATTTACAATATTTCCGAATTCTCGCTAACGGATCCATGTCTAATTGAAAAGACGAAACCGTCGTCAACGGCGCACAAATCTTCTACGCTCCACAATTCGGTATCGATTCCAAGCTTAGTCAAAGAAACTCCTGGCTTCATGGTCTCACGAATTCAGCTCCTTATCTCTGTTGTGCTTTCATTGGTTGTTGGTTGACGGTTCCGTTTAACAATTGGTTTGGGAGACGAGGAACTGTGTTCTTGACTTGTGTTATTTCGGCGTTGGCGTGCTTTTGGCAGGCTTTTACGAATACTTGGTGGCATATGTTTATTGCTCGGTTTGCGTTGGGGTTTGGAATTGGTCCGAAGTCTGCTACTGTTCCGTAAGTCTTTTACTTCCCTTTTTTTTTCTCGTTGTTTGAAGCGAGTTGGCTAATTGGGATTCATAGAATTTACGCTGCGGAATGTGCTCCTCCTGTTATTCGTGGTGCTTTGGTCATGCAATGGCAAATGTGGACTGGTACGTCAATTTTGTTTTAAAATTGAAAAACTCACTGACAATCGAACAGCTTTTGGAATCATGCTCGGCTACGTCGCCGATCTAGCATTCTACCACGTCCAAGACCCACCTGGAATCACTGGTCTCAACTGGCGTCTAATGATGGGCTCCGCAATGTTCCCAGCTGTCATCGTATGCTGCTTTGTCTTCTTGTGTCCCGAGTCTCCACGTTGGTACATGAGCAAGAACCGCCACGCAAAGGCATTTGCATCCATGTGTCGACTTCGGTTTAACAAAGTCCAAGCAGCTCGTGATATCTTCTACATGCATACTCTCCTTGAAGCTGAGAGAGAGACGATGAAACTTGGGGGTAGCAAGGTTAAGGAAGTCTTTACTATTCCTAGAAATCGTCGTGCGATGCAGGCTTCGGAAATTGTCATGTTTATGCAACAAGTAAGTTTTTCTATTATCACTCGTTCTAGGTAACGAATCTCGGCTAATAATGACGGTTAGTTCTGTGGTGTCAACGTGATTGCCTACTACTCATCTGAGATCTTCATCCAAGGAGGTTTTGATGAAATATCTGCTCTTACTGCATCCCTCGGTTTTGGAATCATTAAGTACGTTCTCTTTTTACCTCCAGATCACATTCGTGCATCACCATTCTTTTTGAAGATTCCACCACTAACCTGATTTCACCCAGTTTCCTGTTCGCCATCCCAGCCATCTACACAATTGACAACTTTGGCCGTCGAAACCTCCTTCTGACAACCTTCCCCTTGATGTCACTCTGCCTCTTCTTCACCGGCTTCTCCTTCTGGATCCCCGAAGACACAAAGGCCCACATAGCCTGCATAGCCCTAGGAATCTACCTCTTCGGCATCGTCTACAGTCCCGGAGAAGGACCCGTCCCCTTCACCTACTCCGCGGAAGCCTATCCACTCTACATCCGACCTTTGGGGATGTCCTTCGCCACCGCAACAACATGGTTCTTCAACTTCGTTCTCGCCGTCACCTGGCCCTCCTTACTCAAAGCTTTTAAACCCCAAGGTGCATTCTCATGGTATGCAGCATGGAACATCGTCGGGTTCTTCGGTGTTCTATTCTTTGTCCCCGAGACGAAAGGAAGGACATTGGAGGAATTGGATCAAGTCTTTAGTGTCAGGACCAGAGATCATGCTGCGTATGGTGGGAGACAATTCTTTTATTTCTTTAGAAGGTATATTTTGAGACGGGATGAGGAGCCGGAGGATTTGTATAGGCTTGATAAGATTGAACATCATCAGGATAGCTTTTCGCAGGAGAAGACTGATGATCAGACCGCGAGGGTTTGAGAGGGTGTTGGAGAGAGAGGAGTTTTGGATTTGAAGAATTGGGGGTTTGACGGCTTGATGCTGGTTTTTTCGTTTGTTTGATGATGATGCAAGAGTAGCGATGTAGCACCTTAGCATTCAATTATTTTATGATTGATAAATTTGATCACTCGAACATTGTTGATGTGTATTGCTCTCGCTTATGGAAGTTAGTCGGGATACTTGGTGAGTTGGAAATCTATGATGATGGACCATACCTGCATGTTAAACTGCACCAAGTGTACCGCATTGGTAGATTCCGAGAAGTCTTTCCCAATGATGGTTGGTTTCTGAAAGTTGGGATTCGTTTTTACTAGAAGGGATTGTCTGTAAAGATAAACAAGACGATAAAAGCACCAAGTAATCTTTTGGTATTGCAACATAATTGACATGAGGATTACTTACCAAGGAAGAGCAAATCAGACCTTGATACATGAAAGAGGAAAACCACTCATTGAGACATCCTGTTATCCTGCAGCAAAATTAATTTATTGGATATCTAACTACGTACTTGGCAATAGCTATAATTCGCAACCTCATCAAATCATGTATTGTATCCCAGATCCCTCGTCAACTCCCAAATCAAAACGCCATCCGACAATCCCCCCCCCCCCCCCCCCCCGCTTCTCTTTCCAATCTTCCCTCTAGCTCGCCCCAACAGCGTGACTAAAAACCTTCTGCGCAAGCTGACTCAAAAGCCTCGCCTTATCCGCCTGCGGCAATTCCTGGAAAACAGCATAAACACTCTTCCCCTTCGCATCCCTCACACTCCCCAGCCTGTTCCCCGCGACGGCACCAGCAAGCATTCCAGGGAAATTCGCAACAATAAATCCCATCGCACCACCACTCAATCCGCCCACCACACTCCAAAACAAACCCGTAGGTTTGCCCCCGTTCTCAGCCATCCCCTCCTCTCGCAACATCTCTTCGAAGACATCCCCAAATTGCTCGCGTTCGAATTTCTCCTCTTCAGCCTTGTTCTTTGCTTTCGAGGAGAAACCGAAGGAGGACCAGGGGAAGCCACCTGGTACGGAGGGTTCCGGGTCAGGAATGGGAATGTCTTCGTCGGAGTCGAAGGCTGTTGATGCGGTGGAGGCGCCGGTGCCAAAACCAAAACCGTGGGCTTTTCGCGCGTTGTCGTACTCTTTGCGCCGAGTTGGGTCAGAGAGAGTATAATAAGCGTCGTTTATGATTTGGAATTTGCGAGTTCGCTCTGTTCGTTCGGGTGAGTCTGAGGGGACACGATCGGGGTGGGTTCTGAGAGCTGCTCTGTAAGGGGTATTGCGTTAGTTGCTGAAAATGACCTTCAAAAGTTTTGTGTAGTAGGTCGGAAGTATCATGAAGGGCGAAATTGAGTAAGGAACTTACTTCTTGTATGCAGCTCTCACCTGGGTTGCGGTCGCAGACGGCGCTATTCCAAGGATAACATCTGTACATCTGGTCAGGGACAGTCTAGACAAAGAAGCATGAGGCGGGGTCGAATAACTTACAATAATCTGTGCCAGCCATGATTGAGATCTTCCTCTACTTCTGTATTTGGTTCTCCCAGAAGGATGAATACTGATAAGAGGGATAGAAGGTCTGTTATGAGCTAATATTTGTGTAATGAGCTGCCTTGAATTCTCAAAGAGCCTTAAGGTTGATACCGCAACACAGATATCCACCTGCGTCATAGTGATGATGCCACATGCACCGCCACATCACATGTCTATTTTGCTATTTGAGTTCCAGGTTGGGTACGACTTGAGGTACGAGTATTTTGGATGCAATCGGCTGCTGGATTATTCAAGAATAATCACCACCGTTGTTTGAGTACAAGGCGAATGAATTACATTGATCTAGAATCTCTATTTAGGTAGCAGTCCAACGCACGTCAGGCGTAGGTGCGACCCTTTCCTATGCAAGTGATAACAATAGTTGAATCATAAGAGGCACCAAAAACAATTACTAAATAAGGATTCGGAGGAATATATATATAATTAATCAATTAAACTAATCTGTCCAACTAAGCCGCATAGTGTCATAATGTCATAAATGTCAATCTGTCTTACTGGGGTTATAATAATATGTCCTGCACGAGAATATTAGCAAATGATCAAGAATAAAAAGTATTCTCAAACAAGAGTTGAAGATAGCAGCAATCAGGAAAAAATTAGAGTTGTATTTTTTGGTCTTCAAGGAGCAGATCTCCATTAAGGGTTAAAAAGCTTTGATTGTTCATCATATGCTACTGGGAAGGGGGTAGATAGGAGGGAATAAAAGAAAGATTGGCTGACCTTTAAGTTGCAGAGTAACAACAATGAGACGTTCCACTGGTTGCAAAAAGACCAGGAAAACAATATTCGATACGATCATGGAAAGCCTATCGCATAGGCTCCTTTCCAAGTAATAGCTTTCCGTTCAAAACTCCGGCGACCAGCAAAAAATTCAACTGGACGCTCGTTGAGGAAATGTATCAACAACAATTGTCTTCGAATTCCTGTGGAGGCGCAAAACTCGAACGAGTAGAGGAACAAGTACCAGAAATACCGTGAAGTAATGCTGGATGGCGACAAAAGTATTGATTGAGCGAGCGGCCACCCAAATTGAAATTAGAACAAGACGCTCATATTTCGAGGCTCCAGCAAGCGGTAAATATTTGCACACAGACTAGTTGACACGCCATAGAGAAAGAATGTTCGTGGCAACTTAAGAGTGTGCAGTTCGGGAAAGAAGAAGGCTGAGAGAAAGGAAATTGTTATGCAGACCAAGCATAGCTTCGGATCCATATAACAAGATTGATTACCCTAGTCTGACCTGTCGTAGGGATTGTCATATCCTTGGACGTCAACGATTTTGTCACTGAACATTTCAAGTGTTTCTCTGGTCCACTCTTTGACCCAGATATATACGGGCTAAATAGTTAGTAGATGCCCCTACACATAGGTAGAAATCTGACTTACAAACAAGATAGTAAGCCACCCCACGACAAGAACCATATACAAACTACTTGGATTTCGAAAGCGGCGATTTCGTCCCCCAGCGAGGGCTCCGGCCCGTGCATTAAACCAGGTAAAGGGTGACATCAAAAGGAGCGTTCGGATGAACCCAAGGATCCCCAAAGAAGCAAATCCTTTGATGAAATGTAATCCTATAGAACGGCTTTCTGAGAGGGTTTGTGCTAACGGTGTTCCAGTCAATTGTTTCACTAGCGATAAGCCGTCAGGTCCAATCAATCTGTCAAGCTCCTCCGGCTCGAGCCAATAATTGATGATTGGACTTGCAGCAAATCCCATTGCACAGATCAAACCCAGAAGGATCAACGATACAAGAAAAGCTTGAATGATTGTGCCTTTGATCAGGTTGCCCCATTTCAAACGTTTTTTGAGATAGCTGTAGCCGCAGGTTGGGCATCTGGAATAATTAGAGGACCTGGGACCCGCCGCGTTTCTCCACGTATCCAAACATTCTTCATGAATATATCTTATCGAGCCACTGCACCGGCATGGTCGGAAGAGACGATTAGGACAACCATTGGCATCATAATCAGCCCAGTGAATTGTGGGTGAAAAAATGTACGCAAGGAGACCTGCTGGAACCCAGCGGAAACGGGGTGCAACGTCTGAAAAGCATATTCTGCAACTCCGATTTGGATAGCCGTATACACTGGCGTCGTCTCCTGGCTGAGGTACTCCAGCGTTTGGGTTTGCCATAAGGATACAGGGTAGTTGTTGAAAGTATAGAGTAGAAAGATCAGTACTGGGGAGAACTTCGTTGTTGGTTAGTTTTGATGCTATCGCCAATCCAGGTCTATGGTCTATTGTGCGATTAGCTTCGAGTCATTAATTAGTCTGATAGAAATAAAATATCAAGTATAAAAACAAGGGAAGGGGGGAGGTGTCGCAAACAGCTCATCCATGGAAAGGTGGCCTGGGTGGTTTGTCCATTGTCTTTGCTGGCGAAAAGAGATGGAAGAAAAGTCGAGACGCGACCTTGGAAGGCAGAGCTAAAAAGCTAAAGAGCTTGATTTTGCCGCTAACTGTCTTGGGGCTGGTGGACAGCTCAAGATTGATGCCTTATTCCAGCCTTGGAATTCGGGAGCCAAACAGGCACCTCTGGACGCGAATAAGGTGGTAGGTACTGATAGCTCAACCTCCAAGCCCAGTCAACAGCTCAAGACCTCTCCATCCCACGAATTTCTCCGGCCACCTCCATCGGCTTGCTTTGAGATTCTCTCACCTTCTGCGCACTCTCTGAACGAAACTTACGATAATCAAGCAAAATGGCAGATAGATATTCGTTCTCCTTGACCACCTTCTCCCCAAGGTAAGCTTAAACCCTCTCGAGCTTCTCATTGCACGTATCAAGCTATTTCAGTGGCACAATTTCGTTCATGGCTAACTCAACATAGCGGAAAGTTGGTTCAAATAGGTTCGTGGAGCTCTAAATACCCGCTGTGGAGCCTTGCGCTTCTACTCGTACCAACAAGTCAATAAGTCCTGGGTGCTAATGGTTATGGTTCAGAATATGCATTAAATGCAGTCAATCAAGGTGTCACAGCATTGGGGATCAAAGGTATACTTTGGCGATCATTTTCTCTACATAAATGCTGACCCTCCTTCAAAGCTACAAACGGCATTGTCCTTGCAACCGAAAAGAAATCCTCGTCGCCCTTGATCGATCCTCCTTCGCTTTCAAAAGTCAGCCTTATAACACCAAACATCGGCATGGTATACTCAGGCATGGGACCTGACTACCGAGTACTAGTCGATAAAGCCCGCAAAGTCTCACATACCGGATACAAGCGAATCTACAACGAATATCCCCCAACAAGAATATTAGTGCAGGATGTTGCCAAAGTCATGCAGGAAGCAACTCAATCCGGTGGTGTCAGACCTTACGGTGTCAGTCTGTTGATCGCAGGTTGGGATGAGGGTATTGAGCCAGAATCTGAGGAGGCTGCCACTACTGATACCCTCCCTGATGATGAGAAGAAGCGATCGGGAAAGACTGGTGGTACCTTGAAGGGCGGACCTATGTTATATCAGGTTGATCCAAGTGGTAGTTATTTCCCATGGAAAGCTACGGCTATTGGCAAAAGTGCTACTACGGCAAAGACATTTCTGGAAAAGAGATACACCGAGGGTCTTGAGTTGGAAGATGCTGTGCACATTGCATTGTTGACCTTGAAGGAGACAATCGAGGGAGAGATGAACGGAGAGACTGTTGAGATTGGTAAGTCAACATTTCTGTAACTTCCTATATCAGACTAACAAAAATTTAGGAATTGTCGGCCCACCAGCCCATCATCTACTTGGCGTCGAAGGAGTCGAGGGTGCTCAAGGACCAAGATTCAGAAAGTTGAGTCCTCAGGAGATTGAGGATTACTTAACGAATCTATGAGTGTTTATCTTCTGCTTTTGCATTTGATAGTTTGGGGCACCTGTATTATAGATGGTCACAACCTGGAAGACAACAAAATGGATGAGACAAGATACCAAAGACTTTAATAGTGCCTCTTGGCTACTTATCATTATGAATATCGCTTGCATGCACTTGTGACCTCTGGTTCTGCGCTTATACATTATCCTAAGCTAACTCCTCGTGGCCGGTTAGGTTCATATTGGCCGTTCAGAATGAACTATCCTTCTATGAATTCCTAACGATCAAAAACGAATTCTCATATCCCGTCCAAACCTCCTCAATCATTCCTTTCCCCAAGACCTTGACACCCATCTCAACCCATTCCCTAACCCCCTCCACATCACCCAGCCCCAACTGGCCATGAGCATTAGATCCAATTCCCCAGACCTTCCTCCCCTCCCCATCTTCATCCATAGTTATAGCAATCATATAGTCCCTCCCAACCGCAACATCAATTACATCCAATCCATGGATATCCACGGAGATAACACCTTCCCCTACCTTATCCGTCTCTTCATCTCCGTGATTAAAGAAAGGGAGGAAGTATCCAGAGCTGGAGTTGCAAGTAGATAAGGGGATCTGGCCCCAGATATAGAGGTCGTTACCGACTGTTATTGCAGCTGTTAATGTTCCCCCCGAAGCGAGTTTTCGTATTGGGCCGGTAGGAAGACCCATCAGATCGGGGAGTGGATGGGGTTTCGATGCTGGTGTCTCCTCTGTTACTTCGCGTCCTAGTAAAGCGGGGAATCTCGCATCACCAAGACTGTAGACTAGTCCTTCCTCTGTTAGGATATGGAAAGCGGCTAGGTTCCCGACGATAGATGTAGCGGCTGTGGGAAAGTGAAATCTAGATGTGGGAGCTTGGGATGGGATGGGGTGGTTGTATATCCAGAGGGCTTTTTGGTTGAAGGAGGGGATGAGGGCGAGGGCTCCTGATGAGACGGTTGCCAGTTGAAGTTGCTCTGAACTGTGCGGTTGGGTGCTATGGGTGATGTGGAGGGTATCTCGTTCTTTGTTTTGGGGGGTGGGGATGCCGAGATATTGGTATTCAGGTATGGATGAGGTAGAGGTGAAGACTTTGGTTTGTTAGTTGGGTGGTTTGACAGATTTGGTTTATTGTGGACACTAAAAGGGGGTTTGGGAGGTTGCTTGAAGATAGGTTCTTTGAGAAGAGCAATAAGCTGGGGAGAGGGCAAGATATATCTAGGGCCGCATTTATGTGCTTGGGGATGGTTGTCTGACTCTCTTCAAGTAAATAATAGGGGGGAACACGAAAGCTGAATGACAACTCACATGCAGTAGCTGAAAAATCCCCATAGAAAAATTCGATGTTTTCTGAGGTAACTATCCGAGACCATTTTCTGATATCTTCTTGGCCTAGTTTCTTCTCTTCAGATACTCTCATCTCTTTCTCTGTTAATTGAGAGAAGGCATTGAAGCCACAAGCCCAAAGCGTCGTTAATGACTGTGGGTGCGTTTCCATGACCATGTCTCTTGGTAGAGAATTTATGATAGGCGTATTGATTGACGATCTAAGCAGTATTAGATTCTGATCAAACATAAAAATTACTTGGGGGGGTATCTAAGGGTTTCTTACATAGTTGCTGGGCGACCAGTAGCTATTCGATCACTCCCTAACAGAACTCTTAAGGTAGAGATAAAAATCTTTTCTCGCGAGCACTATTGATAGCCGCTCGTATAGAAAGATTATGATGAAATTTAGAAGGAAGGATACTGCAAATCTGATAGATTAGCGGTGAATTTGGAAGCCGGCGCTTTGGGACCGAAATGCTTTTGAAGACTGATTCTCATTTGCACACATGACGGAAATATCAAAAACTGATCAAATAGACAAAAACGCAAGCCGATTCAGATATCTGATGAGTCGTTGGACGATAAAGTTCTTTCAGCCTTACAGAGCCATGATTCCTTGGTGGTGGAGCAACACTGCCCCCACTCCCCCTCCACACCCAAAATCAGTTGTCAGCAGGGCAACACCAAGACCAAGACCACCTCGCTCGACATCTTCACTCCAATTACTTCCTCACTATCCTCGACAGAAAGGGTTTTCATCGCTCTTCAATTATCTCAACCTTCACTCTCGACGTCGTAACTCACGCGTAACCATCTATACCCCTCCTCTTGGCATCATCTCAGCACACGGACAATCCCTCGATCAATCGTCACAACCCAAACAGTGCTGCCTACAGCATCAGGCTCCCATTTAATGGTTAACGTTCCTGCGAGCACCACCATCCAATCCACAACCTCAGCCCCCGTCTGCGCCAGCTTACTTTTAACCTAAGAAAACATAATTCCCCCAGCTTTCTTTTCTTCTTTTTTCTGTTCCTGCTGTTCTTTGTATCTGGTTTCCTTCAATTGAGGGAGAGAAGTTGTGTGTTCTTTCTATATACTGCGGATTTTATAGGCAGCAAGACGGGCCATTATATTTCTCAAGAGACGCTGTCGGATTTATTTTGCTGCTTGAGCAATCGCATTTTCTGAACCTTTGATTCAGCTTTTTTTATTGATTACTTCGGCAAGCACAATATACCCTTCCCGATATCAGAAAGCTCGGGTTGAGGACGGGGAGGTGCACCCAGGATCCAGGTCTACGAAATCGATAGAGGTCGAGACCAATTCTAGTTCTACACGCATGGCCGAAGTTTCATTTGCCTAGTTCTCAAGATGAATTTGGAGCTCCCTATACGCTCGGCTAGTCGTCGAAATGACGAGAGCCGAAAGCATTATACCAATTATACACCTACCTCTTCCACGGAAGCTATCTCGGGTCCGATTCGGGAACCTGCTCCTTTGAATGATAGGTTGATTGTTGGGCTGGATTTTGGGACTACGTATTCTGGGTATGTCGGTTTCATCTTATCATGTTTTGGTTGTTTTGTTTTCGTGGTTGTGTTGGGAGATTGAAGTCCCAGGGAGAAAATTGAGCTAGGGTCTTTTCTCTTCAAGTTTCTCAACCCATCTTCCTTGTTGCTACTACATGATTTGAGGTATGCAAAGTCGATGTTCTCATTTTGGCACTGTTCGAAGCTTCCAGTCTACTGTCGCAATTGAGACCAATTAGGAGTTAAAGTTCCTTGATTCTTCCTCGACGTTGAAGTACCATGACCAAGAAATTGGACTCAGTTATGATGGACACTTTACCTATGTATATCTTTGCTCCTTCTCCGTTTACAAGAGAAACTGATCGACAAGGCAATATACTCTTAATATCTACCCACCTCCCGTTCCTAGAAGTGGCCCCTTGCTTCTCTATTTCCAGCAGGTACAACTTCAACACCACAAACTAATCATGAAACAGCGTAGCAGCAGTCTACACCTCCACCCCCGACGACGTAGAAATTATCAAAACCTGGCCCGGAGGAAACGGCATAACATCCGACAAAGTACCAACAGAAATCTCCTACGACACCTCTTCCTCAACAACACCCACCATAAAATGGGGCTTCCAATTCCGCCCCGAAGAATCTCGCTTGCGTTGCATAAAACTCTTTCTCGACCGCTCCCAAAAACTTCCTTTTTACGTTTCACCCCTCGAAACTGCCGCCCAACTAAAGAAATTCAACAAGAACGTCGTAGACGCCGTGTCAGACTACCTGACACAGGTATACAACCACACCATGGAGACGCTCACCAGACGATATGGAGAGAGTTTTATGAGTAGTACGAAAGTCGAGTTCGTACTTACCTGTCCGGCGGTATGGTCAGATGCCGCGAAGAACACAACGCTCCAAGCAGCCGAGCGAGCAGGTATGGGCGCGAAGTCCGATATTCAGATGATTAGTGAGCCCGAAGCTGCAGCGGTTTATACGCTGAAAGCTATCCAGCCGAATCATTTGAGTGCCGGGGATAACTTTGTGGTTTGTGATGCGGGAGGTGGGACGGTGGATTTGATCGCGTATAAGATTATTTCTCTCAAACCTTTGCGAGTTGAAGAATCAGCTGTTGGCACGGGTGGTTTATGCGGAAGTGCGTTTCTAAATTATAGGTTCGAGGAACATGTTCGAACCCGTATCGGTGCTGAAAGGTTCGATGAGATGAAACTTAAGAAAGGGAAGTGTTGGCAAATGGGCCTTCGCTACTGGGAAGAGTTCGTAAAACGAAATTTCAATGAGGAAGAACATGCGGAAGTTAACGTCCCATTTCCTGGATTACCAGATGACGAGGAAGCAGGGTTGGACTGCGGATTCCTTGTCATGACTGCGGCACAGATCAAGGAGATCTTTGAGCCTGTTGTGAAGGAAGTTTGTGATCTTGTTCAAGGACAGGTGGATGGGATTCGTCAGAAGGGCGGGATTGTGAGTGGCATCGTCCTTGTTGGTGGCTTTGGACAGAGTAATTACCTCTACACCCGGTTGAAATCACATTTCAACACCGCCGCACCACCTCCATACAGCGAGAGGCCAACACACGCTCAACACACGGCACTCATCCAGAATGGAAGTGTAGAGGTGATGCAACCTGTGAATGCATGGACGGCGGTGGTGAGGGGAGCAGTGTTGAGAGGGTTGGAAGGGAGTATGGTTGTTTCGAGGAAAGCGAGAATGCATTATGGGACTTCATATGCGACGGTTTATGATGAGGATAAACATCAGGTTAGTGAGAGGTATTGGAGTCCATTGTGGGAGAGGTGGATGGTTTCCGATAGGATGCAGTGGCATATTGCTAGTACGTTTTCTTCCCTCCCCGGTAGTTATAACTCGCTAATATCTTGTTAGAGGGCGAGGCATTGAGTGCCGCTACACCAGTTAGTTTTCACTACACCCGAAACTTCAGGTATCATTCCATCCCCCTATATCACCTCTCTTTCCCCCTCCTTCCATCCCTACTAATTCCACTCCCTCAGACCCGGCCAATCCCTCATAGTCTCAGACGACCTAATCGCCTCCGACGCCGACGGCGACCCTCCCACATCCTACACCCGCGACCTCGTAAACGTCTGCACTCTCACCACCGACCTAGGCGCCGTCCCCAAATCTCTTTTCACTCGTCTGACTACCACGAGAGGAGTGGAATTCGATAATCTTGATTTCACCCTCGAGATGGTGGTTGAAAGTGCAGGACTGGCGTTTGAGTTGAAGGTTGATGGCTTTAGGTATGGAAGAGTGGAGGCGGAGTTTCATTGATGTGTTGGTGATTTGTGGGGGAGGTGAGATATATGGGGGTTTCTGTAATTAGAGGATTTTTTCTGAGAGAAGTATTTGGGTTCAGATGGGAAAGGGGGGAGGGCGGTAATGATGAGATGGTTAAGTATTATATGATGTCCGTTTATCAAGACTCAGCAAGTATATCAAGAAGGAAAAGAAATATATATTCACTCTACCAAATTTCACACCATAATTCCAATCAAGACCCAAACCAAAAGCTCCCGACAGAAACCCGTTTCTTACTATCCCAAACAATCTATTTCACATACAAATCCTCCCTGAAGGACATACTCAAGCAAACCCCAGACCCCAAATCACCAAACCAAAAATGGACACACGTACCCATCAGTATCCAGAAAATTCGGAATAGGAGGAAGGAAATAGCCGAAGTATCCACTCGGGGATCCGCAAATACCGGTGTGCGGTGAGCTGCGGACCGCAGCCCACGATGTCTTCAAAGAGTGAGGCGAGGCGACAAGGCGAACGAACGCAGTAAGCCTTCCCCTCAAACAACAGTCAACTTCCGAAATATTGCTTTTTCGTATATAAGGAAGGTGAAGCCTCGCCGATTTCAATTTCGTGAGGCAACTCACAAATGTTGCTCTTGAAATAAAAGCAAGGGCCCTAAGATACTTGGGAAAGGGAAAGGGGGGTTGTAGAGAGAGAAGTGCTTAGGGTAAAGCAGAGTGAGGCTGTGCACGACTGAAGAATGATCTCCTACCCGATTGGGGAAACACATTGATGACAGAGCCAATGGTCAAGTTAGGCCTCTTCTATTTAAGTTCCCCAATTCCGATGAGTGGTTGCGAGCTTATCATCGATCGAGTGTGATTTCGTCGTATAGAATAAACTAGTTAAAGCCCGCTCGCTGTATAGGTAGGTGTTGCCACCACTCAACAGTGGCGAATCCGTCGAGATCGCAGCAGCTGAATATTTGCGTAAGTCAACCCCTATCCACAATCAATCTTGTTGTTGGGTTAATATATTAAAGGTGATTCCTTTCTGGGCTTTCGGAGAGTTTTGTTATTGGGAGAGTATGCATGAGCAATGCCCCCATTCATACACCGAAGTGTAGGATTTGGAACCATACAATATAGACCAAGGTCTCAACGTGTTCAAACACATCCATGTGTTACAACAATAAATCAATACATTAGCAGGGGTTCAGGCAGGCGATAAAAAGCAGATGCCTTGCACTTTTGAGCGGTACGGAATAAACGATGCAGATGAGTAAATGAATTTTCATGTTGATTGTGCAAAAACTAATCATGAGTCATTAGGTGCTCCGTCATCTTGGGGAATATATAAACGGCTCAATGTCCACTGAGTTGCAATCTGGTGGAGGGGAGAGAAAAGAAACCCAAAACACCATACATCCGCACCAATATCGCGCCCAAAATATCAAATCAAAAAGCAAGGATCTCATAATGCTCATTTGCATCGTCGAAATGTCCAAGAAAGGATAGTCAGGCACCAACGGGGCTACCAGTCACCGCCATATCAGCCGTTCATCGCCTCCACTAACCGTCCCCAGTACCTGGCTGTCGGATCCCGTCTCATCAACGTGCAGTCATATATTCGTACGCCCTAAGAAAATGATAAAAAGAAGAAGAAGCGCAAGAAAACCAACTCAAGGGAACGGTCCCGCCCTAAAAAGACAACATAACTTCGCCACGGGGGCTAGGAATCAATACAGCCACAAAAGCAAATGTGCCATGGAAATTTTCAACAAGAACATCCCACGCAAGTTCCATAGCACTTGTCGCATCATCTGTCATTGAAGGCGCCCTCGTTCTGAAAAGTGGAGAGGGGGTTGGAGGGAAAGTCGCCAAGCTACAACGTCTTGTTGAGACACTACTCGAGACACCTACTAGACTTTTCCGTGGGGGCGAGTACTCTTTCCTTTCCCATCTCTCTCTTTTTTCCTCAGTCGCTCTTCCCTAGCCAGGTCGTGCGGCATCCTCTGGTCTCGCGCTCTTCTTGCTAGCACATCCGGTGGCACAAACCCAAGAGGGCGGAGGTTTTCGCAATAGGGTCTTTCCGTATACTGGGTAAGGTTTCTATGATCATCGTCCGTCATCAGTTTATTTTCCTGCATATAATCTAGGAGATGGAAATCCGGCCGTGGGTGAAAAGTCGGTTCAATATCTGTATCAAAGGTTCGATTGTCTTTGAAGTGCTCCTTGATGTGGGTCATTCGCTTTCTATAATTCGTTTCGCGATCGTCGTTGTTCCTGGAAACGTCAAATTCAGTCTCGCAGAAGGTACAAACGAGTCTCGGGGGCGGGCCGTGTTCAAAGAAATGGGAAAGGCAATGGGAGATCCATTCCTGGTGGAGTTCGGATGTAAATCGCACATTGCAATTCAAGATGGAGAACTCGCAAGGGAGGTCATAGCCAGTATTATGGTGGGCCACGGCGAGTTGATGATTCAGGTTCGCAGGGATCGGAATATCAGTAGGAGCGGTTGACCATGAGGAGGACACACTGTCTCTCCTCGAGGAGCCGGATGATGTGCTGGCGGATTCAGAGGGTGTCCTACTGGCAGAAGAAACGGTTGACTGTGTTCCTTCTGCCGAATAGGAGTTTGAGTATGAATTGAGGGAGTTGGGCTGGGAATCCCACAGCGATGCCAACACCGGTTGAGGGGTCTGACGTGGGAGGCCGAACAGCCGCGGCGCATCGACCCTTCCGAATAGGAGTTCAAGTCGGTCTTCTTGATATCTAGACATAGCCGAATCTTGGTTGGAGAAAGATATAGAGGTTTGAGGTTGAGGTGAGGTTGAGGTTGAGGGGGAGGGTGATTCAGTTGTTGGTGTTGGAAGAGGGGAGCAACGCAACTAGGGTAGCTCGCTGGCTAGCGGGGTCAATGTAGTACAAAGTAAGAACTCGGGATCTCCGAAAACGGAAAACTATTGTACGTTCATCTATATTATAAGCTAAAACGACGTTGTGGTATGCGAGAGCGGATAGGTACAGTATCTATATGCTACACTCCCCATGGTCATTGGTCTCGTAGTCCGCCAAGCACAGAGTCTGTATCTTCGTCGATATCTTGTGTCTACTTACGTTTTACTTGAAAGATATTATTCATTCATCCGCATCGACTCAGAACCTTCTATATAGGGGGTTGTCGCGAAAAAAACAAGCTTCGATGCCTAGAAAAAGAGAACTAGGTCTAGGAAGCCAGTGGAAGGATTTAGGTAGGAACTCTTATTTCGATGCCTAAGGTCGAACCACTTTATAAGTTAGTTTTTGTATCTACTATGATAGATAATAGAACATTTTCCTTGATTGCCATCATAATATAAGAAAATGCTCCAAACAAACAGGTCTCGCGGAAACAGAGAGGCAAATAGTACGACCCTCATGAGAGCCGAATTTCAGCCGTAGGTGCTGTCGCATTCCACTTTCTAGGCAGACATATTAGACCCTGACAAGTACATGTACATAGGTGCTCTCACCAATTCCCTCATGCAGTCGCCCCTCCAGAATTCTTTCTTAAAAGAGAGCAATTCCTAGATGAAAAATGTCGAAATCTTCACTACTGATTACCTCTCTCGATTCGAAATCCAAATCCAAATCATGAACACCACTCATCCAGAAAAGAAACCCCGCCCCCTCCAACACCGAACCCCCGCCAAATCCCCCATTGCAACCCCTCCCCGTGCCGCCCTGGGTCGCTCGAGAGATCATGCCGATAATGCATCGATAAAGAACTGTGCGACGGGGGATAGTATAAATATACCCACACAAAATGGGTCTTCTCGAGAAGAAACTGAGGATTCAGCTCCTTCTTTGATGAGTGAGAAGCAGGAGAAAGATAGAGAAAAGGACAAAGGCAATAGAAAGGATAACATGGATAGGATTGCGAGTCTAGAGCTGGAAGTGGAAACCATGGCGAATGAGTTTGAGAAGGAACTCACGCTACTGAATCATAAACTTACGAATGAACGGGAGTCGTCGAACTTTTGGCAGCAGAAACATACGAGTCTTCATCAGACGTATTTGCAGACTGACACGGCGTTGCGGCTTTTGAGGAGTGAGGTCGCGGCATTAAAGGAGAGGGACAGTCAGAATAAGGAAATGGATAGCGAGGTTAAAATGAGGGTTGAGGGGCTACTTGTTGACCGGGATTCGTTTCGCGAGGCGTATGAGGAGACTTTGGAGGAGGTTAGGGAGAAGGAGGAGTTGGTTGATATGTTAAGAGGCCAGGTTCGGGGGTTAAAGAGCTGGGTTAGTAAAGGAGGGAGGGGTGGTGAGGAACAGGTTAGCGATGAGAGTGTTGGGGAGGGGTGGGGGAGGTTGAGTAATGGGTTGCAGAATTGGGTTATTGTTAACTTTAGGAGGGTTAAGGTTGGTAGGTCTAAATGGCTTTTTGATTTAGGGTGGAATAATCTCCCATATCCCATCCAATATGTTCGCCCAAATCGCCGCAAGGGACTTTGGGCACAGGTTGGAACTCTCGTCGTTAGCGGTTCGATTGCGTATATACAGGCAGCTAATACAATTTGTAGATATCAACAAACCAAATCCCACAGAAAAAGAAGAATTGCTCCGCTTGTTACCCAACTATGAATCTCTAGCATCAACCTCCAAAATCCACTTCATCCAATCCCTCATCTCTCAACTCCTTGTAGACAACGTCTTTACATCCTACTTCGTCGGCATCCCAACAGAGAAAGCAGAAGAACTGAAAAGGATGGAAAGTTTTCTACGCGAGTACGGTTCGTAAAACTTTAACGAGCATATATTAAAACACCTTAACTAAATCGAATCTCTAGGCCCGGAGGAGTCCATAAACCAATGGCGTTCAACAACCCTCTCCCTCCTCCGAAAGTCCACCCCCGCTCTCCTCGCAGCCCCAACAGCGGCTCTAATAACAGGCCTAATCACCAAACTCAACGACCTCCTTTCGTCCGTCTCGGATTCTCAACCCTCTGAAACACGCGACACCTCCCTGCGCACCCTCCTAACATCCGCCATCGAGCTCTCCCGTCTTCTCCGCGCTCAAAAAGCTGTGTTTTCCGTAAACATGCCAGTCCTAGAGGAACACCAACGGACCATGTTTGAGGCAGGGGAAATGGAGGATGTGGGCGGGGAGGATGAGGAAGAGTTGACTATGAGGGAGATTCGGTGTGTGGTTTTCCCTGGAGTGGTGAAGTGGGGGGATGAGTGTGGGGAGAGGGGGTGGCTAAGGAATGTTGTTGTTAAGGTTAAGGTCCTTTGTTTGATGGAGTAGGTAGGAGGGGCTTAGGGGGGAGGTTGCAAGGGGATGTTTGTGAGAGTGTTTGTGATGATACCCTTTTTGGAAGTGCCCCTGAGGATTTAAGCGAGCGGGTTTTTTGGTTTTGGTAGATTGGTTCTTTGTTTTTTGTGGGGCTTTTGTATTGTTATGCAACTTATGCTAATATCAATTCAACTTGGGCTTGAAAGATGAAATGATTTAAGGGTAAGGTGATTGTTATTATCAGGAAACATACAACTAGTCTTTTGCTGTGATTTTGTTATCTAGCTGCTCTTTTGTTTCCTTTATTCACTACATTGGTTTTTTTTCGCTTAGTGCAATTCTCATGCTCTTATTTACTTTGCTTTTACACCAGCATAAATTCACCTCCCAGGCGATAATTTGTGGTTGTTCCGCCCACATTCACTGCACAGGTCTCACTCTGAGGGGGTGTAAGGATACCTCCAGCCATCTTAAGAAGAAGCTAAAGAAGACATAAGCTTTTGATCCCCAACAACTGAGGAAGGAACGATATGCCTACAGACACTGGTTTTGCTCAAGGAACCCAGAAAGGGTAGGTGAAATACCACCCTAAGATAGAGACTCTACTGCTACTGTATTTGTAGAAAGCGTTTCAAATCAGAACTTTGATTTGTGGTTCCTTGATCTGATTCTTAGGTTTTCTTTCAGTGGTACATAGCTTTTAGACTGGAATGAAGATGATTTTGTTTGGATATCTCAAATGAAATCTTAGAGGTTCATTTGGGGTCTTTCTTGTGAGTTTGCTCTTCTATTCTTCGTCGTCGTTGTCTGGTTGGATGGTGCGATTACAGGTGCTCCTAGTAGGTCTTGCTGGAGAGGTAGAAGATAAAGAGTTTGGTTTATCATCCTATTGTATTGCTACAAATCTAAAGTCTTTCAGGGTTAGTGAATTCAATCTACCGTATCCCCAGTTGTCGCTTAAATCACGGGGACTTGGGGCTTTGGGCTTTGGGCTTTGGGCGACCAATAGCACAGCTTCATTGCTAGGGGACGTATGACACAATAGCAAAGAAGCTCTTCAGTTTACAGGCTGCGGAATGGATTCACCATAAAAGATAGATAGATCTGAGCTAATCACGTTGCTACATGAAATTAAGAGTGGAGCTCAACCCAGTCTAAAGGATAGCAGTTGATAGGGCGATTTCCATGCCAACATCATAATACTTTGACGTAAAGGAGAGTATAAATAATTATCACAGTACTTCCCTTACTGTTGGCAATTATACCTCGATATTTAAATAAGTCAAACACTTGTGTGATATAGGACCAATAAGTCGTAGGAATTCAAGTAGAATTGGATAAATACACCACTCTTTCTAGGGATTCAATTTCGCAAGATAGCAACAAGTAGGGCTTCGGGGCACCTTACTTTGAATTCGACTTTATAACCCTCAAACAACATGCGGCCAACGCCAAAAGAGATTGAAAAGCACGGAACTTTGGCACAAATATTCGGCCCATGAATACACGAAGCGTCTTTCTGAATTGAGGATGGCTTGAACCTCATTTTAACTTTATTTCGGATTTGGAATAGTATCGAGCTTTGTTCACGATACCTGGGAGTGTAGGACAACAGTTCTCGCCTTGCCTGTCGTAAAAGGTACTATTGCTACACCTTTAAATTTCTCACGTCGACCCTCAAGTCTTTCAAGAACGCAGCATCACTTCATGTGTGTATACTGCTTGTTTGAAGAAAACGCGAAGAAAGCGTCCAAGATCATCTGAGACAAGGAACTTGAAAGATCGTATATCGCAATTTATACACGCTTTCACTTCATTTTGAGTTATTGTATCTCACTATGGTTGTCAACTCGCCACCTCTCCGCCCATTTGACTACGCTGGAATAGTCCCTGCAGGTTCGCTCATGTCCCCAACCAGTAAGTAACCCATCTCCATCGGGATATTCGATATTTGTATCCGACGCACACATGAGAACTTGTCTGAGGTAGTCAAAACAATGAGCAATATGGCTCGTGGTTTCCAGCGTGCTCAACCCCTCAAGAAAATCGCTTATTCGACCGTCCCCGCTGTGGAGTCTCTCGAGGGTCGTGTAATATGCAACGCGGATTTCGTGCTATGAACTGATAAGTATCATCTTCTCAAACAAAGCAATGATAAAAACTTACCACGCAGTGTATTTGATGGAATACTGCCACGTTTCCGACTTTCCCATTTGTAATTTCATGCCGTACAAACCCACGTCCAACTGTACCGTTATCTGAGAAATCTGCGCTCTTGAAGTAACGAGGTTGACTTGCCTGGTATTATAGAATGCCAGGCCTCTTCTGTCTCCGGCGTAGGACTTCGCGAGAACGAAGAATTAAGATGCCAAACTTGAACATCCTCCCCGATTGTAGCTGTTTGCAAGTCAAAATATGCTAGTTGATTTGACGGGAAGTGTTACGTAGAAGAGAGGCAGGATGTGGGGTATCGACACTCTTTCCAGCCCAGAACCCGACGACCCCGGTGAGGGAAGCAATCAAAATAGTAATGAGGATCTGATAAGAAGGAGATATGCGGTGATCTCGAACTTCGCAGCGGCATTCATCGGAGGGTTTCTGTTCCTCTTCCTGTAGCGGGGAATATCTTCCTTTGACCATGTTATTGAAAATCATGTCTTTCTGGAAGCAAGTTTCAGAGCTCCCTCAGTAAAACCAACGAGATCTTAATAGCCTATCACATGGCCAACTCTTGAGCGTGCATACCTACTTTTGTTACACGAAGGGGTGGTTGCATGTTCTACAACACCTCCCTCGTCTATACGGGTCCTGATTAATCCACCCAATTTGTTCCGAGACCTACACCACCACCACCCTTATTTACTATACTTTTTATATAGTAACACCAATTAAAATTGTCTATTCTATTCCTCTATAATGCCTTAAGCCCTTAACGATCGCATTTTATCAATTAATAAATAAATATATAGATAAAAAAGGTGGTGTTACCGATTTTTGGTGGGGTGCGGCACGGAACAAATTGGGTCGATTAATCCATCAGGATACGTAAAGCCCTCCCAGCCCGCCAAGCCCTGTGGGAACACGGTGGTCAGTATTAAACTAACCACAGTATAAGCGCCTATTTAATAAAACTTCATTTATAATTTTTTAATTAAAGTCTTTATAAATATACTACGATATTCTACAATTAAAAACTACTCTTTAGTTCTTTCAATAAAGCGCTATAGCGTTGTTAATCCCTTATAGACCAGGGGTTAGTACGATACTAACTACCGGGTCTATATATTAATTTAAGGTCCCCTATGACGTTCATCTGAAAACTCTAGGTCAGCCGGGCGTTGCTGCTCTGACAACCACCGAGGAATACTGGCCATGCGAAGAAGAGCTTCGAGAATTTTACCTCCGTGCAATCAGAGTGTAATCTTCATGTTTGTGCCACCGGAATTTTGCGTCTCGTCTTACCCAAATATATTACAAGAGAGCCACAATCGGGTGATAACACGCCTTTTTCCGGGCCTTAGGTCCCACTTTAGACAGAGGCATTATCGCCTCGATATTATTCTGTGTCTTCCTCGGAGGTTGTAATGCATTGCAAGTTTTAGTATAGGTAGTATGAGCCAGACTTTGTTAACCAATACATACCAACTTATGATCCAGCGTTGTTTTAATTGGTCTGAAGGACTCTTGGCAAGCCCCCCTTTTACCCAAATCGTTGCGGGACTGATTCACTAAATTTCGACTGTTTAGCTCAAGAACATCAGCTGAATATTGTTGGAGGTCTGAGAAAAACTCCAAGCATCCAGAATAACATGAAGACAGGAATCCCAAAACCCCATTAGATTGGGTGGACAAGGGGGTGGTATGAGTCTACAAATATGGGTTGGATCGAATGAAATCAATCCATTGTCTGAAAGGAGGTCTGCTGGTAAATTATGGCTAGTTGGAGAAAGATTGAGAATGAATTTTGGATTGAATTTCCTTCGAAAAACACAATGTGATACACTCCTATGGCTGTCCTGTCTCTTAAAGAAACTACAATCCTCCAATCTGCCTTCACACAAACTCAACCCCCTTTTCTTTAAATTCAATGAGGTCATACGATTGTTCTCGTTATTCCTCTATTAATAATTTCCTAATCATACTTATGTGAAGTAGTCAGGGATAATCAATACTATTATGTGAAGAGGTTTCAAGAGTTTAGTAGGCTCACTCCTTAAAATCTATCGGCCTTCTGAAACAAAACTCAAGTATTCGAGATAACGTGGAACAACGGGAAATAGTGGTGTTCACAGAGGAATGGCTTGTTCTAATACCACATTTTTCCACTTCATCATCGCCTTCCTCTCTAAATTATAATCTAGGAGTCTCTCGAGTCCATCAATCTTGGCGCCTAACCAGCACTGTGATCCTAACAACAATGAAAGCTTTTCTCTATAAGTTCGCCAACGATCCTTTATATAACTTTCCAACCAGTATCATACGGTGGTTTGACGCGCACTGGCAATAAAATTGTTCAGGGACTCCAATGATTTGCCATCTTCTAGCCCCTTTCGTGCTCTTCTGATGCCTTCTTTCCATCGGCCACCACCAGGACCAATTTCCGTAACAATGCCTCCGTTTTCACCATCGCATACTCCAGAGATAACCAAAAGAGCAGCTGCATTCATCAAGACGAAATTCAAAGTAGGATTGTCCGTTGCAAGTCGATTCGACAACATTTGAAGCAAAATCTCGGCATTTTCACCAGGAGACGTTCCCAAAGGGACTTCCTCTAAACTGTGGTTCGGAAGTCCAAAGTCTGCCGGCTCCAACTGAAAATGATCAATGCGAACAACACTATCATCATTGTCTGCGGATAGTCTCCACTGTAAAATATCAGAATGTATCATTGTCAGATGATTTATAATAGAGCCGGAAGGGTAACTTGGCAACTGAAAGAGAAGAAGCATAACAAGGTACTTACGCAAAAGGTTGGCCCTGCACAACTGATCTCATCCAATTCTTCAGCGCCACAAACGACGAGCGCATTACGCACTCCAGAAATCCTGAGTGCTTCGGCATAAATGGGACCCAGGCGTCTCTGAGCTACACCCACAACCCGGGCTTCCAGAATTGAATTCAGAGGGTGCGTCAGAGGCCCAAGGATATTGAAGATGGTCTTGAAACCCAGTTCTTTCCTTATCAAAGCGACCTGCTTGAGTCCAGGATGGAAAACAGGAGCAAACAGAAACGCAAAGCTTCCATTCTCGAAAAAGTTGGCAATCGTATTGGGAGTGACGGCTTCTAAAACCAGAGAAGGTGATGTGGTCGCCCGAAGGACATCGGCAGCTCCAGATTTACTAGATGAAGCCCCCGCCCCGTGTTTTGCAACAAATACTACCGCCGATGCCACGATAGACGCAGCGGTAGAAACATTGAACGTCGAATGTCCGTCACCTCCAGTTCCCTCTATCGTACAATAGCCTCCGAGGTACGAGCCCCCTTTCTTCTCCGTTTTCCGAATATTCATTGTATCTGAGATCCTCTTGTAATCAATCTGTAGGCCAGCTTCCCGCATTTTGGCTGCACAGTGAGCGATGACCTTCGGGTCCTGATCTAGTTTGGTGATATTCAAAAGCGTCAGGAGACTGGCGGCTTGGACTGAAGAGAGTCTTCCATGGCAGATGAGAGCGACAGCATCAGTTATTTCGTTTATTGGTGCATTTCCTTCAGTCAGTTGTTTGAGAAGCGATGTGATTGGCACATAGTCCTCTTCTGAGCTGTCCATGACCTTGACCTTAATTGGCGGCGTGATTGAGGGTTTAATTGTAATATTATCTATTACAATTAAGTACAATGGCAGATGTTGAGAACTGCTTTTAGCTGGGTATCATAAACCAAAAAAAAAAACTCACATGTAAAGAATTTTGGTCTGCATCATCGTAACTAGGTACTCCTTACTCCTAGGGGTCTACCGGTACCTAGGTACTTATGTACTAGGTACTAGGTATCTACCATGGCACGCGTGGACATCCCCGGGGCCACCCGTGGACCTGGGCATGTGTAACTAATCACGTGTTCCGGCACCACCTGCCATCCAATCCACGGATTCCATCCCAATCACCTGCATATCAGGGCAGGTGCATACCTACGTGCCTACCTAGTTATACAGTACAGTAGCCGTAGGTACTAGCTGTAGGCACTAGCTGTAGGTACTAGCTGTAGTTACTAGCTGTAGGTACTCGAGTACTAGCTGTAGTTACTAGCTGTAGTAGGTACTAGCTGTAGTAGGTACTATCTGTAGTTACTAGCTGCAGTTACTAGCTGTAACTAGCTGTAGTGTGTTGTGTACATGGTAGCCTTTGACTGCAATACCCGTGGGCTGCGGGCCAGAATTATCCTCGTGTTTCTGAGACCTACCTAGGTACATGTCACAGTGCGATACTCGAGTACACAGTATGACTTCTCCAAGCAAATTTGCGAGTGAGGCAGCAGCTTCCATCTACGATCAAGATAGCGATGTCTACTACGACCTTCACTATCGTGAAATTCGCTTAGTTAGGCTACTCCGTGGACAATGGTCCGACAAGATTCGGTGCCAGCTAAAGCATGCATACCTCGCAAACCAACCTATATACAAGGCCTTGTCTTATGCTTGGGGCTCTCCACGAGCAACACGACCGATTCTCGTTGATGACTTCAAACATCAGGTGACCGTTAATCTTGAATCCGCACTCCGAAGGCTGCGACAGGTCGATGCAGATATCGACATATGGGCGGATGCTCTGTCTATCAATCAGTCAAAGATCTCGGAAAGGACCGAGCAAGTCAAACTCATGCACGACATATATTCTAGCGCTAATGAAGTTGTTGTTTATCTCGGAGAACTGCCAACTCTTCATTTCACAACTGTGGATAGTCCAAAGTCTACATCCGCCACAGTTTTTCAACTGGATGACGAGGACCACTCGAAGCTTGCATTATTCCAATCTCGCTGTTCTGGGGATCGGTGCCACAGAAAGAGAATAAGAATTGATTTGGCCGTTGAAATCTTCTGTGTTTTGCGTAGCCTCGCTGATAAGTCTGCGCCAGATACTCTCTCTGGGTTTGATATCAATACCGAAAGCTGTATTGAATCAAAGTATCAGCGGAAGCTCTTTGAGGGTTTGAGGCAAATGATGCGTTGCCGTTGGTGGAAAAGAATCTGGGTAATACAAGAGATGGTCGTGCCTAAAAAAGTAACAATGGTTTATGGATCGGCAGTTGCACCATGGGAAATGTTTGTTGAGGCTGCGAACTGGGAATCGAGGAACCAAGCCTCTTTGTCGCCGTTGACATTCTTACCCGAGTACTCGACCGTCCTTGCCTACTTTTCCCGCATCGTTCTCGACCTGGAAGGCATGCGATCGATGTGGGCCGACTATATAGAATGGGGTACTTTATCTCATGAGCCAACAAGATTATTGCTGTTACTGAGGCGGTTCAGTGACCGAAAGGCAAGTGATGATCGGGATAAGGTATATGCTCTCCTTGGTTTAGCTAGAAATCAAACTTCCATCCTTCCGGACTACTCTCTGAGTGTGCCCGAGGTTTTTCAGGCTACGACCCTGGATATAATTACGAGAACTGGGTCACTCATGGTGTTTACTGGAGATATTGGAAGAAAGGATCGTCAAGATCTTCCGTCGTGGGTTCCGGACTGGAGTGCCACATACGATGACTTAGATCGCCGTCGAGCCGACAACACCGAAATATATAAGGCGGCAGGTGAAACCCAACTTGGCGTAAGGGTTGGTGGGAACAGGGTCCTCTTATTTGAAGAAGATCTAGATGTCCCGGACCCATCAGAACAGGAGATCCTCGATTACAATATCGTTGGTGCTATGATCAATCGTATCGGAAACTTCGGTTGGCTTGAATGGCTACCGGAAGACGTACTTCAATCTCATGATCTGCCGTCACGAGTCCAATGTAACTTGGCAGTCAACGACTACTACACTGCCTGTGGAGGCGGTGAGGTACTGCAGCTTCATAGTGAGGGCGTCATTCAAATACCTTATCTTTTCCATGATGAAATTGTTGTCACCGGGGACATGACCTTCTCTGAAAGTACCGTCCGGTCTGTTGTTCACTCGTGGGCAGAGTTGGCGTGGAACCACTTTGTCAAATCCCAAGAAAACCCCTACATTAAGGATCCGGAGGGTTTGGAGAACGCATTCAGGAGGACTATATGTGCTGACATAGTCTCTTCGAATTCTCCTGTCAGGGAAACTGAAACTCGTCTCCTTAAGGCCGAAGAAATTTGCTTGATTAATAGATGGGCAATTGGGGATACAGATACTCAACAAAATCATGAGCCTTGGATGCAGTTATTTGGAAGTCATAGCTCTAGTGAATCCGATGCAGCTCCAAACCTTTCTGTGCCAACGTCTCCGATTCTTGAAAGTGCCATAATAATGGCAACAGTTCGACGTACTTTTTTTATCACACGCATGGGGTATATTGGATTGGGCCCAGCAAAAACCCAACATGGTGATGAGCTGTATATCCTCCGGGGTGGGAAAACTCCGTTCGTTCTTCGCAAAGCTGGTTCTCGCAAGGTTATAAGGACGACACAATGCATTGGTGACTTCGATCGACCCTGTTATGAGGTGGTAGGAGACTGTTATGCACATGGACTTATGGACGGTGGTCCTTTTGAATTGGGCCCGCAGGATGGATTTTTTTGCGGAAGTAAACACGGCGATGTAACGCACGATGTTACCCCCACAAGTTCTTTCAAGGAGGATCTAGCTCAGTATCGAATAGCCTTTGCAGATTGGCATAGCCACAAACACTCGTTGAATCACTGGCAAACTATTCTTGACTCAGATTCTAGAAACTCTCAAAAGATATGCACGACGAAGGATTTCGAACAGTTGAGATTCGATATGGAAAAAGAGAAGATCAGTACAAGGCCACTTGAGGAGCTTTTGAAGAGCGCTAAAATCGACATAGATGAACTGGAGAGCTCAGAGACCAGTTTAGAGTCACAAGACCCACTTCCTTTAAAGATGAGTAGGGAGCAAGAAAAACAATTTGCGAGTTTAAGGGTAAAGGTGTTCAGCTTGATGATCTACAATAACGAACAAGAAATGCGCAGAATCCAGTCGATTTCTCATCCCGAAACCTATCAATGTCAAGTCTACCTTATATGAAAATTAGATCAAGCATATACATTTACTTTTTCTCTGCTCCGCTGTGCAAGATGTCAGGCATACCAAGGCCATATGTGATATTACAGCAGTCAAAACCGCATGAGATTTCGAGCTTGAGTCTTCCTTCATAGCAAGCCTTCTCAAGCTTATCAAGTCTCCAGAGAGTAGACTTCATCTAGCCTTACTCATTTGTAGTATTCAACGGTGTCTAGCGATAGCAATAATATATACGATTTCCTTAGGTAAATTTCACCAATTCGTTTCTGGATTAACAAGGGGGATTATTATATAGGTGTTTTCTCGGTACCGGATTATCCATTTCCTTAGGCTCGTTGCTTGTTCAATGGGCAGGTGGTGTGAGTTTTGGAATGTGTGAAAAAGTAGTATTCGATTGTGGTGTTTCAGCAGCAGGTTCTAGAAGAACTATGGGTAGAGACAACATTGGGCGAAAAATCTTCGAATAGAACTACACAGATGGGGCAATACTCTGAACAGTCACGGATGGTAATTACTTGTTCATATTTAGCAACCCCCTCCCTCCCCTCGAACATTGTAGAAAGGACTAAACCACTAATATGCAATACGGTTGAAAGGGTCCGTCGAAGGAATTATTACAATGTATACTTTTCCACCAAATCTACAATATCATGCTACCACCTAAGCATCGCGGAAAGGTCCAATTGGATTTTCAACCTTCTTGACGAAAATTCCCTCCCGAACCTCCCCCTCCACGCCCCCCAAGGCGCCGGTCGTTCGGTACCCAAGGAGCGCTTTGACCTTATCCGAGAGATTTTCCTCCACTTCCTTTCTGATCGACAAGAAGTTATTCTCTTGCTGTCGAAGAAATTGTCTGAAAAAGAACGTCATGATGACTGGTCGCTCGCCAGAAGTCTCCCGGTTTGGTCCAGTGGCATGCCAGATTCTACTCTCGAAAACAAGGGCGGTACCTGCTGGACCTTCCGCTGCAACGGAGCCCTCAAGGTCGAAAATATCGTCAGGCGCGATTGGGCCAATGTGAGATCCCGGGAAAACACGTGTACCGCCATTCTCTTTTGTTATATCCGTGAGGAACCACATTATATTCAATCCGAACGGAATGTCACGAATTGGCGGTTGAATCGCGACTTGATCGGTATGCAGTTGCATTGGAACATTACCAGGACGTGCAATGTTGGCGGTGTAACTGTTGATAATAGCCTGCTCACCGAGAATCTCGGGAACAATCTCTTCGATAAGAGGATGCTCGAGCAGGTCGACGAACTCCTGCCCTTTATTGATGAGAGTCCAAATACGCTGGTTGGGGGCGTTTGGTCCGCCATCGGTGCTTGAGACCCCAGCTTTTGTTTCCCCAGCGGCCTGTTGCTTGATAGCTGAGCTCAGCTTCTTCACTTCTTCCGGGCTGAGTGCATTCTTCACAAGACCATATCCAAATTCCGCTAAATCGCTCTTGACCTGGTCAAGGTCTTCTGTTGGCTTTGGGAGCCTCTCAGTTCCATCGTATTTCTTTGGGGGGCTTGGGTTGACTGGGCAAAGGGCGTCGGCAAATTTAATGGCAATCCGAAGATTTCCTTGTGGCAACGAGGCTTCGTGGAAGAAGGCGTCCTTGAAAAGACTGCGGGAATA
Source organism: Hymenoscyphus linearis (assembly GCA_900536425.1). Taxonomy (NCBI): domain Eukaryota; kingdom Fungi; phylum Ascomycota; class Leotiomycetes; order Helotiales; family Helotiaceae; genus Hymenoscyphus; species Hymenoscyphus linearis. The sequence goes on along the minus strand of UNPR01000004.1, from coordinate 135,965 downwards.
ATATATTAGCCTTCCCTAAAATCTTCTTTGGAATTGGAGCTTAACATACCCATAACGTGGTTCAAGTGCACCGTTGTAGAACTGAATAATGTAGTCTGACTTGATGTTGACTTTGGTATCGGGCTCCTCATCTGTTTTCTCTAAAAGCTTTGGCTCACCACGGGCATCGATGATTATATCTGGACGTCCACCACCTAAGTTGACCACAAGAAGTCCTTTGAGAAGACCCATAGTTGGGAGTCTCTCCTTAATAATCTCTAATGCTCGGTCATATTTGGCCTGTGATTTGTCGACGCCGTACTTTGGGCCACTCTGCCTGATGGGAAGACTTGAAGTCATTTTGAGATGTGCTGCTTTGTTATGATTTTCTTGATATTGATGAAATTTGGGAATCGAATTAGAGTTGTGTGGGAGCAAGCCTCAATTATATCCCACGACGGTCAGAAACTGTGATAATTTATATTATCAGTGGTTTATTGCCCCGCGAAGACTGATACCACCTATCACGCTGAAAGATGCGAGAATGGGGTTGATTTGAAATTCATTCTCTCCACATTTCAGATGCAATCCACATCACACCGATCATGATACACTCTTGGAAGATTTTCCCACTCGGTTGGCCTGGATGAATTCATCCTGCGCTCACTACTTCATGAAGCGTGTGGAAATTTGAGTGGTTGTCGAATTGCGGGCCGTGACATAAAAAAAGTTGGATCTGCAGCTGTAGACCCTTTTATGGATTCCCAATTTGGAGCTCTTTGGACGTTCAGGGGTTGAAAATTTAGCCGAGTCCCGTGCATTCGTAAACCTCTAGACCTCTCTTTCATGTCAAGTCCCAAAATATATATTTCATGTACGGAGTATCGATGTATCGAAAGGTTGCTACGTAAAGAGATGTTGGTATCGGTGGCACACCGCTTGGTGTGCGGCTAAGGAGAAAATAGGTGAACAATCACATCAGTGGAAACTATTAAGTCTGTCAAATACTAAGCCTCTGAAGCGCAAAACATGATAGGACTGTTTTCATAGCCACCAATTAGGCAATAATCAGCTCCTCTTTGGAAGGATCGACAGAATTCTTCAGCACGTTCGGCTTTTGATGGGCTGCCAGCACTTCCCTTTCCCAATAGTGCCGCAGATGGGTCCCAGTTAACACTAAATGTGAAGAGTGCATGAGGAAGAGGTCTTTGACAAAAGACATCCAGTGATGTGATAATACAGATACGGGACTACATTAGGCCCAAAGTACCCTTCAATTTCCCGTGTTGCCCCATCACATTTTTTTTCATACACGTCTTTTCAAAATGGAAAATCACGAAGAGCGTCAGGAGTCTTACCTGAGAAAACTGGAACTAGAAAATGCCAGTGAGGGACAATTAGAAGATATTGCACATTCAAATGCAATCTCTAGCGATCAGTTCCGTCTTGGACAGTCTTATTTTGTGAGCAAAGAGCTTATAGGCTGCATTTCTTCGATTGCTTTAGCAACAACGGCTAGTTACTGGGGTTTCTCTCCCCCAGCAGCCATCTTAACACAAATCAATCAGGATATAGGTGAGAATAAACCCCACAATCGACATTGAGGAATAAGAGAAGCTCATAGTTCATAAGGTCCAAGCGATAACTCTAGCTTGTTTTCCATAATATGGTCGACGAGTAGCGCGCTTTCCATATGCTTGTTCGGTAGAACCTCCGATAAATTCGGAAGAAGATGGTTTCTCATAGTTGCCAGTATTATTGGCTTCGTTGGTGGTAATTATCCCTTTCCAAGAATATAATATCTACTTACAAATTTGTACAGGAATCATTGCTTGCACTGCCCAACATATGAATGATTTAATCATTGCCAACATTTTTCTCGGCATTGCTGGCGGAGTCCACACTTGTTATGGCCTACTGACTGGAGAAATCATGCCTAACAAATATAAAATGGTCGGTGTTGTCTTGACTGTTGTACCGGCTATCATTCCCACGGGTTTTGGGGCATACCTCAGTCTCAGCCTCGTACATCATGCAAATTGGAGGTAATTTTCTCCCCAAACCTGTTGAGCTTGAAATACATACTCATTTATATGAAAGATGGTGCTACTACATCTATCTCATGATGATGGGGCCCGCAATAGCACTGCAATTCTTCTATTACAAGCCCCCTGGCTTCAAACAACTACATGGAAATACTCGCACAAAAATGGAAGAGTTAAAGCGCGTTGACTTTGTTGGGGCATTCCTACTAGTTTCGGGGTTAACACTTTTCTTACTTTGTATATCTTGGGGTTTGTTTTCTCTAACCCTTTGTTCGCAAAAACTGCTAATGAAATATAAGGCGGTTCTCCTCTTCCATGGACATCAAGTCGTATATTGGGCTTAACTATCTCGGGTGGCTTAGTCCTCATCGGTTTCGTGCTATGGGGTATGAACAGTATTACATCAATTCCTACTCTGAGGCTGACTAAACCATAGAAATCTATTCTAACGTTCCGAATCCTCTTATGCCAATGAATCTGTTTAAGGACGTTCGTGGGTTCGTTTGTCTGAACATTATAGCCGCCAGTGCCGGTGGTCTCTATGTATCTTTGAGTATTCTCTGGCCATCACGTAAGTTACAAAGTACAGGTTTGTGGCAGGCATACTAACTGTATGTAGAGGTCGGCTATATTTACACTGCCTCGGAGCCAGATTGGCACATTATTGGGTGGCTCACTGTGAGTGCTACATATAACCTTGGACCTTGGACTTTGCTAATACATGTCAGACAACTATTGCATTTGGGGTCTGGGCAGGGTATGTAAACTTATGCACCAGGCATTCACTTTATGGTAAACATACTAATTTGAGATCCATAGAATTGTCCTAATTGGTTCCGTCTTCCATATCATAAAGAATATTCGATGGCAATGCTCCTTTTTAATGGTAATGGCTGTCGCATTCTGCGGGGCACTTAGCACAGCCAATTCTAGCAACAGAGGACAAGCAGCAGCGTTCTCTTTTCTAGCAGCGCTTCCCGCTGGTATCATGGAGCTTATTCCCGCTATTCTAGTTCAGCTAGATGCAGACGACGCTGATTTGGGGACAATGTTCTGTAAATTTACCCTACTAGTGTTTTGTTTTTGGGGCTTGCTAACTGATAATTAGCAATTATCTTCACGATTCGCAGCGCTGTCGGATCTATCATGGCGGCAGTGTTTGTTGCCATACTAACCAACATGCTTCCAAGTGAAATCGCAACACGAGTCCCAGCCGCAGCCATGTCTGCAGGTTTGCCTGCATCAAGTCTTCAGGATCTCTTCGTAGCAATAGCTGCGGGAACTCCTGAATCTATGGATGCTGTACCGCAGATGACCGGCCAAATCGCACTCGCCATCTCGCAATCCCTTTCTGACTCATATGCTTCGGCATATGCTTATGTGTACTATGCTGCTGTAGGATGTGGTGCTGTTGGCTTAGTTGCGGCGTTGTGCATGAAAGACTATGACCATCTACTCACTAGTCATGTCTCCCGCACAATTGGGCAAAATGATGCCAGACCCGTTATCTCGGAGCCCGAGAAAAAAGGAAGAGATGAATCGAGCTTGGAAGCTCAATCTGATGAAAAATCGCCAAACGGTCTGTTTGAGCATAGAGAGATCACTTCAGCATAATCAGCAACTATCACAACTTTTTTGTGTCTAAATAAGCGGTTAGTGTTTTCTGTGATGGCTCTTTTGTCAAACAAAGCTATAATATCAGGGTAGATAGATATGTTCTTCACAACAGACAATGTTGCATAGTCCAGATATATGAATAATTGGGGTTCTCAAAGTAATATGTTTGCCAATAAGCACTCAAAGCACACCGTACTCTCAGATATATTCCCTGATAACAATCCGGAACAAGATACGTGGTTTCGGAGAATTATAAGCAATTTCTCAAAACTTTCATTTCAATTTTCAAATTGTCTCTGGAGTAGACAGCCCTACAAACAATCATAAAGCATCGCTGGATCGAAACATTGTTGTCCCGATCAACAGGAAAATCCCGACAAGTATCAGATAGATACAGATCGCCCAAAGAGATGCTGAACATAGAAAGTGTAATTTTTCGATTCCCACAAGCAAGAAGCCACGAAGCTGGGTATTTCGCGGGTCCAATGTAAGATTTCAGAATTTAATTTGCAGAAGAAAATGGAGAAGATCGTCCAGAACAAGTTGAGCTCCTTTTGAATGCTGTTTTGAGTAAGATCTTACATGATTATCCGGGTTTTCCCCAGGGTGGATAGCGATCTGTAGGGGCACAGGGACGATTGTGGCGCGGCGGGGGGTTTAAGCGACCGGCCCGACCCGCACCGCAGGCCCACGCAATATACCAACCACTCCCGGGTGGATTCAGCGAGGAAGTCGTGAGGGTCAGTTATTACGTATATGCGCATCGTCCTAGTGGCCTATAGGCTATGGTAACTGATAACTCATTCCTCTCACCTTTTCCAGTAGATACGGGTGGACAACATTACTGCTTTCCATGACAGGTGCAAGCTCTCAAGTCTTTTCGAGCTACTGTACTTTTTTGTAGCTCGCTTGAGCCTGTTCTGGAGAAGGGCGAACGTTTGCACGACCTCCAGTTGATTTTTATATCTAATTTCTATCCTGAGGGGGGGGAGCTTATGGGGAATATTCCATAGTGGATCTCTATGCTTAAAGTTGATTGACTGCCGATCATTCCTTGTTCACAATCCCTATCGATGGAAGGTGAGACACACCCCCAAGGGCCCAAGGGGTCTGGTTCTTGGGTGCATTATAACTGGCTCGGACTGGCTTCTGCTCGGAACTTGTAAAGAGCCCTAGGGTCGAATGCCGTCGAGTGGTACGCTTGAAACCATGGGGCCGGGTAGATGAAATGTGGTACGATGGATGGCAGGTCGCAAAGCTGCATGTTCTCCATTGTCGCAGTTGCGATGATCCCTTCCATCTTGTCACTTCTCGCTGTTTTGACCGGACTGCAAACCATTTTCAATACCAAAGACTCAATTTTCGTTTCTTATTAATCGCAAGGGAGCTCTTTAAATGTCTTCGACTTCCATTGCAGGCTTTGTTTGTTGACCACGATCTTTTTTTTTTCAAATCTACTTTCAAAATGCCAGACCCCTTTTTGACGGAACTATGGGTTGAATATGGTGTTGGAGTGGCCTTTTTTGCCTTACGATTCATCGCCCGATGGAAGGCTGTAGGATTTCAAAAGTTTGCTTTTGACGACCTGTTCTGCGTGTTTGGTCTGGTGAGTACAAGGCGTATGTTTGGCATCACAGCAGACTAATAAATCCATACAGTTATTGTTTACTCTCGATGCGGGTCTAACGCATACATATGGTAAGAGATTTGTGATCAAAGGTCGTATTTCCTCTACTTATTCGATTTACTTAGCTACCAAGGGGAGCACAGTTGGGTTGTCACCAGAAACCGCCCCTCTCGTCCCAGTACAAACTCAGCAATCCTTTCAAATCGGCGCAAAGGCATTATTCACAGCCTGGATATGCTACATTTCACTCACTTGGTCCCTGAAGGGAGTGCTGTTGGCTTTGTATACTAGACTTACGTAGGTAACGCAATTTGGGGTCACTTTAACTCGCTTGCTGACTCATTGTAGACTCGGACTATGGCAGCACAAGATCGCTAAGGCAGTCTCTGTTTTCTGTGTTCTCTCGTGGGCTGCATGTATTGCAGCACACTTCGCAGTATGTATGCCGATCAAAAGAGCTTGGCAGGTCATTCCCTACCCCGGAGGTAACTTCCCTATAACTGCTATTCTTAAGGAGATAATCTAATCGCGTTAAGATGAATGCGTGCTACGCAAGCCAAATCATCTCCTCGTAGGCGCTCTCAATATCATGTACGTGCATTTTTCATACTCATCGTCTACCTTTCATGTGACAAGGGTTTAGATACTAATACACTCTCTTTTGAAGGTCTGACATTGGAATCCTCACCATTACCCTGCCGATTCTCTGGAATGCCCAAATTCCAATCCGGCGCAAGTTAATTCTTGCGGTGCTTTTCTCGTCCGGTATCTTTGTCATCATCACCGTTATACTTCGAGTGATTTTTTCGATTGGAAGCATCGAACACTTGCCCGTTGCTTCTCAGTGGGCTCTTCGTGAGACTTTTTTGACTGTTATTACTGTCACCGCTCCAGGGATAAAGCCTCTCTTCAATTCACGTAACTGGATCAACAAGTCATCTGGGAAAGGCACTGGGTCAGGTTCGGGATACGCAGATGGGAGAAGTATGTCTCGCTTCAGGGGTATCACGTCACGCACTGGCAACACCACAAGTGTACATGCAGATGAAGCATCTTTGGGAAAGAACAGGCAGTACTACGAACTGTCTAACGCGGTAAACAAATTAGGGGGCAGCAAGCTTGCGTTGAACTCGGGAAGTCAGGAGAATATCATTCTGAAGCCGAACGATAACAACATTCATGTGGTCACAGAATATACTACCTTTCATGATAATTCAGACGACGAGCGCTCTATGGATTTTGGGAAACGACCGAAGGAGGAGAGTTCTGCAGGCGGAAGATTAAGCAAAAGTTAGTTGCTGATATACGTTGACAGTATTACGAGAATTAGTTGGAGATGTATTTCTATAATTATTTGTTAGGTACTGCTGCTTGGAAGTACTATGTGCAGACCTGGGCACGGTATTATCGATATAATATCGGGGGGTCGACGATCGGTAATCGTATCGGAAATATTTTGACGATAATATATCGTATTCTTAGCGAAAATCGATATAATACCGGTAATGGTGGAAAATAGTAAATCCAAACCCGGACTAATAAGAGTACTTGATTCTATGACCTACTAGTGATACTACACTTTTGTTATATAACTATAACTTTTTAATTCAAGATACCTAGAGCGATTATATCTATCCCTTCCAGAGTATATGTGCCTAGCTCCGGACGTGCACCTAGAATAGAGTCAAGGAGTCTACTTTTCTAGTACTTTACGCGTACGTACGTACTACTAATACTAATTACAAATACAAGTACGCTAGAATCCCTAGTGTTTTTACTATCTATATATATAATACCCTTGTCTAATACTTACTAATGCTAGATTATGAGCATTCGAACTAGTAATATAGGAGGGGACGAGGGAATATCGATCCTACTAAATTAAGGCGGGGTTATAAAGGTAGGACTACCTTCTAAACTTAATGGCGAGTCTGGTGGTATACTTAAGTAGCGTATAGTAAGAATATAGTAAGATAAGGACGATTTTATAAGGGAAGAATGAAGTAATGATTTCTATAGAATATTTAGGGATTTCTCTCTATATTTATACGCGTTACTATACAATTTACGTATTATAGTGTAAGGTTCCTAGACCCATATCAACCCACATTCCAAGCATTTGAGCCTCAAAAAGACCCATTTATCGTATCCACCTACGTGCACGTCCGGAGCTAGGCACATATACTCTGGAAGGGATAGACAGTACTATTCTATATATAATGTCTTTTTACTTCTACTTATAATTGTATTTTTGTGATAGATTTCACCGAATTTTACTAGTCTATATACTTTCCTAGAGTCACGTGGAGACTATGTGCATATTATGGGAGTCGGTCCCAAAAGGAATAAACATCTAGGACTTTTGTTCGTTGCGAGATCGGGGTGTCCTCAAAAAACATTCACTCAATAGAGAAGTAAAGTGTCTACTCTAGCAACACTTTATTCCCTGAACAAGATGAGTTGGCTGATATAATTAGTGGACCCTTCCAGAAATTTGAGCCTCGAGAAGGCCAGTCCATGTTCCACTGACAAGTATTAAATATTCCAGTAGTATTTGCTTATTTACGATAGAAGTAAAAGAATAGGAAAAAAGAGTCAAAACATAACTATTATAGCAACTCACGTATTATGGTGAAAAAAGAGAAAAAGAGAGGTTGAAAAAAAGAAACATGTTAAATATATATGTTGTTTTACAAGCAATGTTATAAAGCCTTCAAAATAAATAGTAAGATGGGCAAAGAAACAAAAGCATTCTAATACCTACGAACCATCGCTTAAGATACAGTAGGCTTCCTAGGTGCACCTTGAGCACCCTGAATATGTGCTGGTGGCCACGCCTTATCATCCTCCCAAGCTGTTTGAAAGTTGTACTCTCCACTGCCTACGACACAATCTACACCATTCAACACGACTCTCGCTTCACCATTTGGAGGAACAACCACATCTGTTGTCATGATGTCACCTTCAATCTTCCATGAAACAAAATACAAGCCATATGGCGAATCGAAAGATGTTGAAGCATGTCGAATCGTGCCACCAGGTTGTGGCTTGATTAATGCCGTCTTCCATCCCGGGGAACTTGGTGATAGACCGCCGACGGTTGCATGGAGGAATGCGCATACGGAACCTAGTGCGTAGTGGTTGAATGAGGTCATTTGTCCTGGATTGATTGTGCCATCGGGCAACATGGAGTTCCATCGTTCCCACTATTTACAGTTAGTGACTTACAATACCCTCCAACTGGATATCGAGATGGAACACTTACAATAGTGGTTGCTCCCATGGTGATAGGGTACAACCAACTTGGGTCCTCCTTCTCCTCTAACATTCGGTAAGCGAGATTCAGCTTACCACTATCTGCAAGTGTTTGCAGTATGACAGGAGTGCCCGCAAATCCAGTGGTGATCTTGAAAACCTCCCATCGCACAAGCCAATCCAGCCTGTTACGTGCTCTCTCTACATGCTCCTCAGGAAAGAGACCAAACCGAAGAGCCAGAACATGACCAGTTTGAGTATCCGAAACTAGGCGGCCAGTGGCAGTCACATATTCCTGCTGGAACAAGCCCAAGAGCCTAGAGGCTTGTGCACCATACTCAGCGGCCTTTTCTTCCCTGCCAATTGTTTTACCAATTTCAGCGGCAAGCCGTGTGACATAAATGAGATATGCGTTTGCAGCCAGGAATGGATCGGTGGTGGCATGTCCTGGGAAAGCTGGTGGAGCGCGTGGATCCAGCCAGTCTCCAAATTGAGGAAACTCCGTTGTCCAGAAGCCTCTGTCGTCTCGAGGTACCCCAAAATCGAGCCATGCAACCATGCTCTCCCATTGAAGCTCGAGTGCAGACACATCACCGAAGGAGCTATACATGTCCCATGGTGTGATGATGGCGCAATCTCCCCAGATAGCGGCAGGTCGATTTTGTCGATTACCAGGCGGAAAAGGAATACTAGGAACAACCCAGGGTACGACACCATTCAGTACCTTTTGCTCAGCAGCTAGATCCCTAAGCCAGCCGCCCAGGAATGCAGATGTGTCAAACAGATAGTTTGCAGTGGGCGTAAATACTTGAATATCGCCTGTCCAACCCAACCGTTCGTCTCTTTGCGGACAATCCGTTGGTATTGACACAAAATTATCTCGCATAGACCAGACGGTGTTCTCGTGAAGTTTGTTAACGAGTTTGTGGGACGATGAGAATTTGCCTGTGCGGCGAAGGTCTGATGATATTGCGATGGCAGTGAAATCATCCAGGGTCAAATCTTCATACCCGTTGATCTCAGCATAACTAGATCCGCATTAGTGATTTATTGATCAAGGTATGTTTTTTTCTGAACCTACCGGAATCCAAACCAGGTGAACTTTGGCTCGTATCCTTTGGTTTTGCCACCGAGCTTGACCACAAGTTCGGCTTTTGCGGTTCGAAGTGGGCGTGTTCCAAGCTCTCCGTGTTCCATCACTTCAGCATGTCTAATGTAAACATGGTCTGTCGAATCACCCGGAATTTCTCTCTCAAACCTCAACCAACCAACCAGGTTTTGGCCAAAGTCCAAGACCTTCTTGCCTTTAGGCGTTGTGATAATATCTAAGGGCTTGAGCTCCTGAATCTTTCGAACAGGGGCGACATCCGGTGCAATTAGCTCCGCCGAGGGGAATGGCAACACTTCAACCTTTCCAAGAGCTCCAGTGCTTGTTGAGCCAGTCGACCACGAAGGATCGTATAGACTCGACTCAAAAACTTCACCATTGTATATCTCAGAAGCAGTAATTGCACTTCCCAGATGCTCCCAGCTCTCGTCTGTTGCCACCGCCACGGTGCCATCGATTTCGAGCTGTGCAAAGAATCCCAATCGATCACCAAATATGTTCGGGGTGCCAGGTCGTCCTAACCTGCCTGTATACCATCCTTCTCCGATAGAAGCACCGATTGTGTTTTCACCTTCCTTCAGGAGAGAAGTAACATCGTATGTTTGATAGTGTAGTCGATACTTGTACGATTGCCAACCTGGCGTCAACAGTTGATCGCCAACTTTCTTGCCATTGATCTCAACTTCGTATATTCCATGGGCGGTTGCGTACAGTCTAGCCGGTGCAGCCTTAGGAATTATGAATGACTTCCGTACATTAAAGGGAGATTTTGGACTTTCAGTAGGTTGACGAGGTCCGGAAATGAGTTGAGCTTTCCAGTCCCCCTTGCTCAGTAGCGCCACCTCAATCCAGAGACTTGCCCAATCTGTCTGGGAACCGTCCTCACCATGGGCGGATATTTTGACCAATGCTCTGTCTCGGGAAGATAGAGGCTTGAATGGCCATGGCACAAGCACAGATTGTGCACTCGAAACCTGGCACGACTCCTCTTTTCCTTGACGTGAAATGATGATTTCATAGCTCGCTTGCTTCCAGCTTTTTAGGGAAGTCTGGTTGAAACGCCATGAAAGTCGAGGTGTCGGCGTAAAGAGACCAAAACCGTCATGATGGTGCTCGGCAGATATCTGAGCAATTGAAACAGACATGGTGAGCTGTGCTGAATGGCTGCCGAGAAATATAAGTAGTTAACCAAGATCTAGATGTTTCCAGCACAATGAGGGAAACTAGAAGATGACAGGCACGCGGGTAGCAAATTCAAATTTCAACTCAGATTCCTTCTGTCCCCTTTCTATCTTCACTTGCATTTCTGTCACAGGGCCTAACGATGACAAGGGTTGCTTAGCTGATGGAATACACCACCATACCACGATATCACTCACTATATCGCATACGGACTCTAGGTCTTCCCATGAAGAAGTGACACACACTGACACTTCCGTCGCTATGTTTTGTACCGAGATTGAACGCCAGAGCTTGGATACGTTCCAGCATCCGATATTCCGATCGAACGGTCGATGGCACAGTTGGGATTGTGTGTGTGTGGGTGGGTGGAAAGACTACAAGGTAAACTTGATCCCCCATATTTTCCCCCATATTTACTCCACATTTACTCCACATTTACCCCACACTTCGTGTAAAAAGTTACTGAAAACCTGCATTGACAGCGCCGTTGACAACGCTGTCCATCTTCCCAGATTTCTACCGACTCGGCAAATCACAGCCAAGAATGTCTTTCTAGGATATCTCACTGGATCCCCCAATTCCCCTCAATTGTTCCTCGCCGATTGCATGACCTGACTCATGGTAGCCGCACCAGAGCCTCTTGGTCCAAAACAATTTCGCTATCTTCTGCTCCGAGAAATGTCATCACGACGTAATTACTGATCAGGAGAGACGCGTACAGGTACCTACAGAGAGAGATTGCACGCCAGGGACTCCAGGGACAACCTAGGTAGAGTTCATGCACCCCGCTTCCCCGGATTCTTGACCATATACACAAGTCATTCGACGAGCTCAGCAGCCTCAGCTCCCAGCCCCCAGCTTGAGATACCTACTGTAGGTATGGTTTGAAGTATGGTAGCCGAGGAGCTCCTATGGTAGCTCCTATGCTGTGGGTTGGGTCCCCATGTTCATGTTCTAGAGCGAGTGGACATTTCCTTCAAAGTATACTCGAGTACGGCTCCGTTCCGGTATGTCGCCTAGGTATCCCCTGGTGTACCGTGTGCCCTTCATCACACCCAAGATAATTTACCACCAAAAATTACCAAAAAAACAGACCCCCTCAAGTCCCCGCATGTCGATCCTAAGGCACAGCAGCCAATCACAGCTTTCTGAGATGAACCCAACTGTGATGACTGACTGGCACATAAGGAGATAAAGACCATCGTGGTTCTCCTTCTCACCAAATCTCGCTTTTCATTTCTGCCTACACATCATGGCTGTCAACGACAACGGAGAGAAGACGCCGCGGAAGTCTTCGGACGACCAAGTCAACATCGTCCTGCAACCTCAGACATCACCTCTCGGGGATCATGATGATGTTAAACCCAACCAATCCACTGCTCTCAAGTCGTCCATGGACGATCTTGGACTCTTGACTACTGTTAAGAGGTTCTGGAAAGTGTGTATTTACAATTCTATCCCCTTGTGCTTCTTATCAGTTTCCTCCTTTGGCAAGGACAACCTATGAGGATTGATTACTGAGCAACTTCTCTTTCTAGGCATGTCTTGTCTGTAATCTCATGTGTATTGCAGCAGGCGCGGATGGTTTCCAGATTGCCCTAAACGGTAACATTATCGCTAATCGGGGATTCATCGACCATTTCGGCTTTCCAAGTGCATCTGGGGGGTACACGCTTAACGCTCAACACGTTGCAATCTGGGGTGCCTTGCAATCTTTAGGACAACTTATCGGCATGGTCATGCTGAATCCTGTCTCTGACCGAATTGGCCGAAAGATGACAATGTACTTGTTATGGACTATTCTTGCAGCCGTGAGCACTCGAGCCCTCTTTGGGTTATCCCAAATATCCCTAGTACTTTGGATCTAATTAGGTGCCGCAAACAGTCTCTTTTCCTTGAAACATTTGCTAGAAATTGGCAAGATTGGGCAGGTGCAAAGATCCTGGCCGGCATGGGAGTCGGATGTATTCAGGCGACACTTCCAGTTTACGTTACGGAATGGTCACCAGTCAATATCCGAGGTGCAATGCTCTTCTGTTATGGTTTCTGGAACAGGATTGGAAGTTTCTTGGGTCCTCTTGTTCTCATGCTTCGGGAGAAGGTAGACCCTCTTGACTATAAGACGCCTATCTTGACGCAATGGGGCTTCCTAGGCTTGATGTTGCCAGTCTTCCTCTGGATCCCAGAAACTGCTGGTTAGTCAATATTCTCGTCAAGATAATATTGTGTTCTTACCTGCTTGAAATTGGACTAACTCTTGACAGCTTACTATGCCGAGCGTGACCAAGACGACCAGGGCAAGGCCTCCCTTCAACGAATTAATGGTAATGTCGAAGGCTATGACGTGGAAGCAGAATTCGCAGTGATCAAAAACACCATAATTCGCGAACGGCAAGAGGCTGAAGAGCTCGGTATGAACACGAAGGGCTGGAAGGCTCTCCTGCGCTCCTATGCCGAGTGTTTTCAGGGCACGAACGCCATTCGAACTCTCGGTGCAGCTCTACCAGTCTGCTCTCAACAACTCACTGGATTGTCTTTTTTGAATACCTACTCAAGTTTGTTCTTTAGACAGAGTGGATTCACTGATCCTTTCCTTATTACCACTATCCTCAGTAAGCAATATACTCCAAGTCACATGAGCGACCCACTATTGTCACAAGTACTGATTGGTTTTCTTTTCTTGACAGCCGTTATCGCCCTCGTCACGTCGATTGCTCTCATCGCTGTCACGGATCGTTTCGGTCGCCGTCAAGTCGTATTCATCAGCTCCGTTATCTGTACGATTACCATGATGGTCGTTGGTATCTTGGGCCATGTAGAAAAGACAAAACCACTTCAAGACTTCCTCATCTTTGTCGCATGCGTGTGGTCCTTCTTCAACGTTGCTTGTAAGTCATATCAACTCGGACACGCTCCTGTTCTCCATCTAGCCGTTAAATTTTGTTTTGTCTAAAAGCATAGATACTAATGTATAAACAACTACAGTGGGAAGTTTAGGATGGGCATTCGTAGGTGAAGTCTCCTCGCAAAAACTTCGAGCGAGAACAGCTGGTCTAGCAGCCGGTTCATCCGTTCTCTTTGGTTTGACATTCAACACCAGTGTCCCTATCATGCGTGAGTTCTCCCCTCTGTTGTAACGCAACTTATCCAGTCCTTCTACCTTCCTGCTCTGTGCTAGAATCACAAAATAAAGCCACTAACACCCTATCAATAGTGGATGTTAACAAAGCAGACTTGGGCTACAAGACTGCATGGATCTTCCTTGGTACGGGTCTTGTTATCACCGCCCTTGTCTATTTCTACGTCCCCGAGCCATCTCAGCGTAACTCCGCTGAATTGGACGAGATGTTCGAGAAGAAGATACCTGCTCGCAAGATGCGCAAGTACGTTACAGATGTACAGAAGCAAGGGTTAGGGAACACAGAGTTGGTTGAGGAGATAGAGACTAAGGTCTAACCTGAGGTACTAATCGTATTATTACTAGAAGGAACGAACTATTATTTAGTACAAGGTTTTTATACCTAAAGAGAGTTTAGAGTTAAATGTTATTAGCTACCTATATATAATTAATAATACTTTTAAGTAATTCTTATAATTTTTCTAGAGGGGGAAATATAAAGTAAGTCTTATTAATCTACTTTCCTAGAGTCTTACGAGATTTCTTTTACTTATATATTTGTTGGTTTGACTGCTCGTCAAATATGAGGTGCGATACAGAGAGGTTAATACCTTAGTATTAGACTATCTACTTGTAATGTACACACCGAGTCAAAGGTGTGGAAGTGGTGCCCGGATAGTATAGGCAGGACCAGGCTAGTCAGGTGGTCCGTGCCACCGAGTATATTCACTCGGCTACTATAACGACAATCTTATATCTTATAAATTCTAAGACATTTAATCTAAGATTAAAGTCTTATGAAGGCCATAGCACTTATAGGCTTAGTCTTTCTCTCTTATACTATAACAATACTAGGTAAAATAAAGTAATATATCTTATATAATATATATTATATACCTAATTGTTGGTTTATCTCGTCTGAGATAAGGGTGCGATACAAGTGGATGGTTATACCTTAGTATTAACTATCTACTTGTAATGTTGCACACCAAGTCAAGTTGTAGAAGTGGTGCCGGAGTAGTATAGGCAGGGCCAGGTGGTCCGTGCAGGACCAGCCCAGTCATGTGATCTGCCCCCTCGAGTGAATATACTCAGTATATTCACTCGAATACTATAACGACACTGGGCTTACTTCAAAAGAAGCAAGAGACTCGGTGTAAATAGCTAACTATCTAAAACGCTTAACCAATGTTTTTACTCTCCTAATACCTTACAATTCACACGTGACTTGTTAATCCTATTCTTTTTGTCCCTCGGATATATCTTCACGTTTAACCCACTCTTCAACTACTATATCGATTTTGTTCGTATCGATAAGTGTGACTAGCGCCTGGCAGGGCTTCAATTTTGTCAAGTAAACCACAAACCTACGCCCCCTAAACCTTGGCCATTCCTACCCAATTCCTAGTACATCCGACCTAATCACCGGGTTGTCGATAAAGAGATTTTGGCTATTACCAGGTCGGCTACTACCAGGTCGGCTACTACCAGGCTGGCTACTACCAGGCTGGCTACTACCAGGCTAAGGCTGGTAGACAGGACGAAGCTGGTAGGCAGGTTGGCAGACAGACTAGGGCTAAAACGTTTAAGTATCCTGTAGTACTGTCGTAGGCTGATTCTCACTCAAGGAATTCGAAGCTAGCCATTTGCAAATTTGTCCCGCTTATACTAATCGGATATAGCAAAACACCCTAGCGGCTAAGGTGCTAGAGGTAATGCTGATTCCCTTGCTCCGTAGGACCAATCTGATATAGTAAAGCACCCTAGCGGCTAGAGTTTTTGTTCTTGCTTGAGCAGGTTGAGCAGGTGCTTGAATGGGTTGAGCAACAGGTTCTTCAATAGGTGCTCGAACAGGTTGAGCAACAGGTGCTCGAACAGGTTGAGCAACAGGTTGAACAGATTCTTAAACAGGTTAGGCAGGTGCTCGGACAGGTGCTTAAACAGGCTCTTTAGTAGGTGCTTAAACTAATTTAATTCCCTAGATTAATCGGATATAGTAAAACACCCTAGCAGCCTCTAGAGAAATTGTTGTTGCTTGAGCAGATTGAACAGGTGCTTAAACAGGTGCTTAGACAGGCTCTTAAACAGGTGCTTGAGTAGGCTCTTTAGGTGCTCGAACGGGTGCTCGAACTGCTGCTTGTTGAACAGGTTGAGCAACAGGTCGGACAGACCCTTAACTGGTGGTGCGGCCTTCTTGTTGTTATTGCTGTCTAGCCTGGCTTACGGAAATCGGAACAGGGGTAGAAGTCTTAGCAGGAGCAGAAGCTGTAGCAGGAGCAAAAGCTTTAGCAGGAGCAAAAGCTTTAGCAGGAGCAAAAGCTGTAGCAGGAGCAAAAGCTGCAGCAGGAGTGAAGAAACTGGGTTTTGTGGCTCTCGATGGCACAGGTGGCTTTACAATTGGCGTAGTTGGCTTGGTGTTTGTACCTAGAGCTGTGTACTTTTGTCGTTGAATTTGCTTTAGTGATCTAGTATATACACTTCTTCTAGATACACTTCTAGTACCTCGAAGTTCTCTTAGTCTATAGCGAAGTATATTTGATCTTAGGTCCTCGCTATCCCAGGCCATCTCTTCAACTTTAGCGTCAGTCCATTCATGCCAGTTTTGTCCATGTGCCGCATTATACAGTGCTTGTGCTGGCGTAACAGCTTTGTCGTCAAATTCGACCCATACGCCTCGCCGGCGAAGTACCTCGCGGAATACTCTTTTAGTGCCTTCATAGCATTCCTCAAAGAATTTAAGATCGTAATTGTAGAATTGGTTGTAAAACATTCCAGCGAGTTCCTTGTCCTAAATTATTTTCCAATTCCAGTATGTGATCATTACGGCCTTCATCACTTGATTAGGTGTAGGTTCTCCCGTCTCCCATAGACCTTCATTGTCTTCCTGGTATAGTATCTCTATACCGTCTTTAGGGTGTCGGAGTTGTTTGAGATCGGCTTCGAGATTGTCTAGTTGACGTCCGTTTGTTGTCAGATAGTTCGCTCTACCCCGTAGGGGCAGAGAGCCATCCGGATCTTTAGTAGTAGTGTCTACCATTTCTTAGATTGATGATAATAGCATAAGTGCCTCTGCCGTCGAGTGCTTTCGTCGTCTTGTTCTAATGTGGTTTAGTTGAGTTTTAGTAAAGTGTTTTTGTCCGTTTGTCGAGCGAATAGCTTCGTAACAAAAGGTCGAAAAAGTGTCGGAAAAAGTATTATAAAAGTGTCGAGATTCTAATCTGTAAGCGCTCACTGATCAGTGCTAGTTTATCTCGTCTAAGATAAGGGTGCGATACAAGTAGATGGTTATACCTTAGTATTAACTATCTACTTGTAATGTTGCACACCGAGTCAAGTTGTAGAAGTGGTGCCGGAGTAGTATAGGCAGGGCCAGGTGGTCCGTGCAGGACCAGCCCAGTCATGTGATCTGCCCCCTCAAGTGAATATACTCAGTATATTCACTCGAATACTATAACGACACTAATAATTGATTAATTAGATTCTTGTTTTAATATAATTTTAAATATACTATAAATAATTTTAATACTCCCTATATACTTATTGACGTACTAAGTATATTAAGCTATTTATTTATTTAAAACTTCTATAAACTAAGTATATATGATCTAAGTTAATTCTCTATAATCCTATACTCTTAGTTTACTAATCTGACCACAATAGCTTAAATCGTTTAGAAGTTAACCATTAATACTCTAAACCTTCTACTTTATGACAATAATAGCTACCCTAGAAACAAGGAACTATACTACTAATACGTAATATACTTGAGTAGGTTTCAACACTACTAGTAGTATTAACTCTAATTCTATAAAAGGTTTAATAGGTTTAAGGTTATATAGTAGTTATAGAGTAAAAGGTTTAAAGGGATTAATTCGCGTTATTTTCGTAGGCTACGCTACTCTTATAGAATGCGTCGTTTCTGTTAAAAGTCGACAGTACTAGCGAACACGTGATCTATACTCACGTGTCTACTATATAAAAGTTGACTAGTAGTTAAACATAGTTTAAAAATAGTTTAATCTCTATCTAACTAATCTCTATTTAACTATTTTAAGTCTAATTAGTATCAAATCTAGGTTATAGATTAAGACTCTATTTGGCACCCCGGATTATTTGACCAGATTATTCGATAGATTATTTTTATAATCTGTCGAAAAGTATAGTACATTATTCGATAGATTATTTTTATAATCTGTCGAAAAGTATAGTACATTATTTTATAGATTATTTTTATAATCTGTCGAAAAGTATAGTACATTATTTTATAGATTATTTTCGTATTTTTGTTACGGAGTTACTTTTTCCGTTTCCGCGCTCGCTCAATTCACCCCCCTTTCCTACTCTTCCCCCCACCCCTCCCTATAATTAGAGGTTAATCGTAAACTTTATTATTTTACGGGCCCACGGTAGTTTTACTATACAAATTTTAGTATATAAAGCTGTGATAAATAACCTCCTAGTAATTATAGGGGGGAGAGGAAGCGGATATAATAGTATTAGAGTAACCCTAACCCTAACCCTAAGTGCTGTAGCTATGATAGCAATACGCTCTCTCTTCTTATTAGATTCTGTACTGCCAGACTATAGAAGGGTCAACTACTAGTTGAACTATATTCCCACACCAGTTCAACCTATATTCAACACAAGTTGAATTTTTTTACGGATCACATTCTAACTACATTCCAACCACCTTCGGATCACGTTCCAACTACCTTCGGATCACGTTCCAACTACCTTCGGATCACTTTCCAACTATAGTTCACCCTATAGCCGAACTCATATCCGAATAGCTTCCGGCCGGGAATAACTCCTTAATCCGATCGGACCCTAATCCGCTAAATAATCGGAAGCTATTCTAAACGTAGTCGAAAGCTGTTCCGAAGCTAGTCGAAAGCTGTTCCGAAGGTAGTCTACAGCTATTCCGAATTAGGTCTAAATAGGTAATAATTTATTCGTGTTACTATTTTCGTGACTACACTACTATTATAGAACATGTGGTATTAGAACAAATGCTACAGTAATCATATCTACCCTACTATAGCTAGCCCTTATTCGTTGTAACCTTATTTCCTTATATCCCACTTCCTGATATCCCACTTCCTTATATCTCACTTCCTGATATCCTTACTATCGTTCGTCGTTCGTCGGCGTATCATCTGTCGTATATAGCTATTAGTATTAGACACCTAGGGACAGAGAGGTACATACGACAGCGAGGCAAGCCTAGGAATAGCCAGGACAAGCCAGGACTCGAGCGACAGCCAGGAACAGCCAGGACAAGCCAGTACTCGAGCGACACACAGGTAGAGCCAGTACTCGCAGGGACAGCCAGGCAAAGCCAGTACTCGACACCAGAGCCAGGAATAGCCAGGAATGGCCAGGACAAGCCAGGACTCGATGCCACAACCAGGAATAGCCAGGAACAGTCAGGACTCGAGGGACAGCCAGGCAAACCAAGGACTCGATGCCAGAACCAGGAATAGCCAGGAGAAGCTAGGACTCGAGTGTTAGCTGGTGTAGAATAGCTAGGAGGAATGCGTACTTGATTTAGTAGATAGAACGATTTTGTCTTGTCTTTGTAAAGGTAGGACAGGTAGGTAAAAGTGGGTGGTAAAAGTAGGTGGTAAAAGTAGGTGGTAAAAGTAGGTGGTAAAAGTAGGTGGTAAAAGTAGTAGTAGTATAGCAAGGAAGGTGCGAATCGAACGCCCTACTACCTAGCTATACTAATATATCACGTGATCTTTAAAATTTGTACACTTGTAGCCCTATATCTAAATCCTATATAGCACTTAAAATTAGCCCTAATTAGTATATAAAAACTCGAGAAATTTAGAAAAGAAAAAAAAACCACTCTCTCGAGCTACCTTGTTTTTTATCTAAGTACCTTTTTAGCTCTATTACTCCCTACCTACTAGTACTTTCGAACTACTTTCGGATCACCTTCGGATCACTTTCGGATCACTTTCGCTGTCGGATCACTTTCGGATCACTTTCGGACTACTATCGAACTACTTTCGGATCACTTTCGAACTACTGTCGGATTACCTTCGAACTACTTTCGGACTACTATCGAACTACTTTCGGAATCTTAATCAACTTAGAGTTCGATTATAGTTGAAATATAGTTGAAATATAGTTGAATCTCTAACCTAGGTTCGACCCTAATCGAACTCTATTCTACTATATAGTTGAATCATAGTTGAATTATAGTTGAATTGTAGTTGAATTATATTTGAATTATATTTGAATCCTCTAAAGCGAGTCGAACTATAGTTAGACTATAGTTGGATATGGATTGAACTATAGTCTAACTATATTTAACTACTAGTTGACCTTTATATAGTAGGCACGTAAGTTCCTCGTTAGAATTAGAATCAAAATCAAGATAATTAGGATCCTCTATTGTAATAGCGACGACAATGACGTATTAGTAGGTGTTATAGTTGTCCTACTAGTAAGGTTAGATATTACTATAGGAGGTATGTACTTAGCGTGTGAGTAAAAAATATAAATTAATCTAGAAAATAATCTCTTAAAAGTCGATTATTTTATTTTAGTATAGCTAGATTATTTTCTATATAAAAAAAGTAATATAATCTAACTATAAGTTAACAGAGAGTTCGAAAGTAGTTCAAAAGTAGTTTAAAAGTAGTTTAAAAGTAAAAGCATTTTATAAGGGGTTCGCCCCTAGGTGTATCACTGGCTGCGCTAGCGCTTACTAAGCTCGCTAAGCTTTAGCTAAGAGGCTACCAACTCTTGTATTATAGAGCTCGAGAAAACCCTTCTACTCTCCTTAATAAACTTGTTATATACTATATTTACTCTCTACGTACGTGTAACATTTCTATAACATTAAGTTTATTTAAACTATAACTACAAATACTACTCTCGACAGAGACGTATCGATGCCTGACAGAAATATAAACGTAGACCCCGCTACTGGAATATGTGATGGTTCTGACCATTACGTGCCGCCTAGATTACGTAGCGTCGCTTAGCGGCCTTGGCAGCCTACACCATGTACTTAAACTCGAGCTCTCTCGAGCTCTTCTCTCCTCTTTAGCTTAGAATCCTCGAATAGACAGTTCCGCAACGTTAGGCTTATACTAGACGTAGTCGTGCCTTGGTGCGCGGTCCATTAGTTGCGCGTGTCGTCACAGAATAAGACAGCTCTAGAGGCGTTAGTAGGAACTAGAGAGTAAGGTAGTAAGACTTAGGGCTTAGGCCATAATAGGACTATCGATAAGACAATAGAGTAGGTCGGGAAACGACTTAATAGCGTTAATATATAAAATAGTCGCTAAACTTCCTATCCCTACCCCTCCTAAAGAACCTATAGATACCGACGACAAGCTATTAGGACCTAGGGACTAAAGACCGTCTTCCTAGGATAGGAAGTCGGGTACCTTTAAAGATTACCTTCTTAGACTTAAGAGCTCTTACGAGGTACGTTCTACCTTAAAACCTACACTATCTAAAGAATACTGTTAGAACGCGATTTATAATACCCTAATACCGCGTAAGTAGACTCGATTAAGACACTTCTAGGAGACAAGAGACACTAAGCTCGGTAAGGATCTCTTAGCTTTCTTTATAAAGATTAATAGGGTCTGTATAGACAATAACGAGAAACAACAAGCTATACTAAGGCTTGTCTCTATAAAGTATTCTTTAGACTAGCCTTAGTATAAATACTAACTTAAACTTAATAGAACCCTACTATCCGCGGGTAGGTTAAACTAGGACAACGCTTAAAAGGTTACCTACTAAGTACCTTAAGAGTACTTACTTAAATTACTCTCATTCGTATATAGATTCTATAGCCAATATAAAGTTATACTACGAGTTTATAGACGAGATATAATATATTATAACAAACCTAGAAGAGGCAGACTAATTCTAATTAGCTAATAGGAAATAGAAGGAGAAGAAGAAGGAGTCTAGGGAGTCCTTAATAGTATACATATACCTACAAGAGTACCCCGCCCTAAATAGATTAGACGCTAATAGAGATACGGTTATAACGGCGACTCGGACGGGCGAAGGCCTAAAGAAAAATAACGACAACTATAAGCCCTCGAGCGGGAAACGAAGGGCTAAGTAGGTTATTAAGGAAGAGATATAAGTACGTAAGGAGAAAGGACTCTAATTCTACTATAGAGACTCTAGATATATAACGCGAGCTTGCCTATACGACCTGGTCGTCAACCCGACTATTAGGATTAACTATACAAAAGTAGGTCTAGTACTAGAGGACGACAAAAACTTAGTAGAACCTAATAATTGTAAGTTAGAAAAAAAGAGTAGCTCTTAGTTGCCGATAGAAACTAAGAGTAAAAAGGGTACTAGTATAAGGATAAGAGGAAGTAAAAGAAGAAATAAATAGGAATCTTATATTTATAGACGTAGTCCTATAAGGAACTTGTAGAACTTTTACTCTTATTAATAAAGGATACTAGTATTACGCTATAATAAACAGAGACCTTATAAAAGGACTTAGTCTTATATTTATAAGTAAAGAGAAACAGAGGGTAAAGGAGCCTCTATAGCTATATAAAACTCTAAAGTTAAAGGAGTAGTTGTATTCTAAATAAATATAGCCGGATATAGCTAAATAGTATTTACGTATATAATACTAGACTTAGCTTTTCTAATAATTCTTAGAAACCTATAGAAAGCGTATAACTAGATATAGACCGCGCTAGAAAAACGACAGTTCTATTATAGTAGAGCGGCTTAATAGATAAAAGAAGGTTGTAACTATTACAACCATAAGGATAATAGCGCCTTTATAACGGTAGCCGCTATAAGTGTAGAAGATATTAGAAAAGTTTTAAAAGAAAAGAAAGAACTGTCTATAGAGTAGTTAAAAAAGATATTACCTTTTAAGATTAGAGACATAAGTAGCTCTCTTATTTTTCGAACAGGTAGTAGAGAAAGTAGTACCTTATAGGCTAGGTATTAATACTAAAATTAAGATCTATAAGTAAGTAGATAGAACCCCGACTACTTTACTATAGGGACAGCTATATAGTATATCTAAAGATAAACTATTAGTTTTAAGGAAATCCCTTAACGACCTGTGAGGAAAAGGATTTATTAGGCCTTTTAAATTAGAAGTACTTACGTGCCTACTATATGAAGGTCATCTGGTAGTTAAACATAGTTAGGCTATAGTTTAATCTATATCTAACTATAGTCTGACTATAGTCCGACTCGCTTTAGAGGATTCAAATATAATTTAACTATAATTAGAATAGAGTTCGATTTAAGTCGAATTAGAATCGAATCTAGGTTAGAGATTAAACTATATTTCAACTATATTTCAACTATAATCTAACTCTAAGTTGATTAAGAGTCTAAAGGTAGTTCGATAGTAGTCTAAAGATAGTTCGAAAGGTAGTCCTAAAGTGATCCGAAAGTGATCCGAAAGTAGTTCGAAAGTAGGTAGGTACTTAGTAATAGAGCTATAAAAGTACTTAGATAAAAAAGAAGGTAGCTAGAGAGAGTGTTTTTTTTCTTTTATAATTTTCTTAAGGTTTTATATAAGTAATTAGGCTAATTTTAAGTGGTATATAGGATTTAGATATTGGGCTACAAGTGTATAAAATTTTAAGGTCACGTGATATATCAGTACAGCTATATAGTACTTAAGTAGGGCGTGCTACTCGCACCTTCCGTACTATACTACGAGTAGCTATTCTACGTAATACTACCACTTTTGCCACCTACCTTTACGACCTACTTTTACCTACCGATTGTTCTACCTTTACTTATAAAGACAAGACAAAATCGTTCTATCTATCGAATTAAGTACGTATTCCTCCTAGCTATTCTACACTAGCTGACGCTCGAGTCCTCGCTATTCCTAGCTATTCATGTTCCTAGCTCTAGTATCGAGTCTTAAGTAGCTTGTCCTAGCTATTCCTAGCTGTGCTATCGATTCCTTTGTTTACCTGGCCGTTTCTGGCCGTTCCTGGCTATAATGGTATTAAATCCTTAGTTCGCCTAGCTATTCCTAGCTCTAGTATCGAGTGCTCGGTGTTCCTAGCTGTTCCTAGCTCTAGTATCGAGTACTAGCTTGTCCTAGCTATTGTGCGTACTTGTCTGTCCTTAGATGTCTAATACTAATAGCTATATATAATAGATAATACGTAGACAAATAATAAACGCGAACGATAGTAAGGATGTAAGAAGTAAGATATAAGGAAGTAGGATATATAGAAGTGGGATATAAGGAAGTAGGATATAAGGAAGTAAGGTTATAAGGAATAAGGGCTAGCTATAGTAGGGTAGATAGGATTATTATAGTATTTGTTCTAATACGACGTGTTCTATAATAGTAGCGTAGCTACGAAAATTATACAAATAAATTGAAACCTATCTAGACCTAATTTAGAATAGCTTTAGACCTAATTTAGAATAGCTATAGACTAGCTTCGGAACAGCTTTCGAATACTTTTAGAATAGCTTCCGATTGTTTAGCGGATTAGCGTCCGATCAGATTAAGGAGTTATCCTCGGCCTGTAGGTATTCGGATATAAGTGGGGTTCGAAAGGGGTTTGAAAGTGATCTAAAGGTGGTTAGAAAGTACTTAGAATATAATCTATAAAAAGATCTAACTTATATTAACTATAGGTTAAACTAGTGTAGGAATATAGTTTAACTAGTAGTTGATCCTTCTATAGTCTGGCAGTATAGTAGTAGCTCTTATTCTATTTGTTCGAAAACCCAGAGAAGGACTAAGGTTCTACTATAATTACTAAGTATTAAACGTACTGTACTGCCAGACTATAGAAGGGTCAACTACTATTCCCACCCTAGTTCAACCTATATTCAATGCAAGTTAGATTTTTTTACCGATCACATTCCAACCACTTTCCAACCACATTCCAACCACTTTCCAACTACCTTCGGATCACTTTCGGATCACTTTCGAACTATACTTCAACCTATAGCTGAACGTATATCCGAACACCTTCGGGCCGGGGATAACTCCTTGATCTGATCGGACCCTAATCCGCTAAATGATCGGAAGCTATTCTAAACGTAGTCGAAAGCTGTTCCGAAGCTAGTCAAAAGCTATTCTGAAGCTAGTCGAAAGCTATTCCGAAGCTAGTCAGTCTAGATAGGTTCTGATTTATTCGTGTTATTTTCGTGGCTACGCTACTCTTATAGAACACGTTGTATTACAACAAATGCTACAACAATCCTATCTACCTTACTATAGCTAGCCTTTATTCCTTGTAACCCACTTCCTTATATCTCACTTCCTTATATCCTCACTATCGTTCGTCGTTCGTCCGCGTATCATCTGTCGAATATAGATAGCTATTAGTATCAGACACCCAAGGACAGACAAGTACGTACGACATCCAGGCAAAGCAATACTCGATACCAGAGGCAGGAATAGCCAGGACCAGCCAGGAACAGCCAGGCAAACCAAGGAATCGATGCCACAACCAGGAACAGCCAGGACAAGTCAGTACTCGAGCGACAGCCAGGCAAACCAAGGACTCGATGCCAGAGCCAGGAACAGCCAGGAACAGCCAGGCAAACCAAGGAATCGATGCCACAGCCAGGAACAGCTAGGAGTAGCCAGGAACAGCCAGGACTCGATGCCAGAGCCAGAAGGACTCGATGCCAGAGCCAGGAATAGTCAGGAACAGCCAGGACTCGAGCGACAGCCAGGCAAACAAAGGATTCGAGGGTCAGCTAGTGTAGAATAGCTAGGAGAAATGCGTACTTGATTCGATAGATAGAACGATTTTGTCTTGTCTTTGTAAAGGTAGAACAGGTAGGTAAAAGTGGGTAGTAAAAGTAGGTGGTAAAAGTGGTAGTAATATAGCAAGGAAGGTGCGAATCGAACGCACTACTACATAGCTGTACTAATATATCACGTGATCTTTAAAATTTGTACACTTGTAGCCCTATGTCTAAATCCTATATAGCACTTAAAATTAGCCCTAATTACTATATAAAAACTTAAGAAAATTAGAAAAGAAAAAGAAATCCCTCTCTCTAGCTACCTTCTTTTCTCTCTAAGTACTTTTTTAGCTCTATTACTATACCTACTTTCGAACTACTGTCGGATCACCTTCGAACCACTTTCCAACTACCTTCGGATCACCTTCGAACTACTTTCCAACTACCTTCGGATTACTATCGAACTACTTTCGGACTACTTTCGGACTCTTAATCAACTTAGAGTTCGATTATAGTTGAACTCTAGTTCAATCTCTAACCTAGGTTCGACCCTAATCGAACTCTATTCTAGTATATAGTTGAATTATAGTTGGATTATATTTGAATCCTCTAAAGCGAGTCGGACTATAGTTAGACTATAGTTAGATATAGATTGAACTATATTTCAACTATGTTTAGATACTAGTCAACCGTTGTATAGTAGGCACGTAAGTAGTTTAAAGATTATTATACTAAATAGTCTATAGTTCTCCTATTTAAAGCTAGAGTTCTTTAAATAAGCATTAGAGGGCTATAGTTCTATAGCTAGGGCCTTTACTACTAGGAGTTCTAATTCTATAGAAGATATAGTAATAATATCTTATCGAGTAGCTCTCTAGGCTATAAGTCCTCTAAAGAGAGTTATAATATATCTATAGGATGACTTCCGAGTTTCTATAACGTCTATAAAAGGGGTATAATATTTAATAGTAAGAAAACAGGTCTTAAACAGATAATAAATATACTATTCTACTAATTAAATATACTCCTTTAAAGGGTTAGTTGAGAACCTAGAAAGAAGTAAAGCCGTATATATAACGTCTCCTCTAATTAATATAGCTGTATAAAGGATTAAGCCGACGAGTTATTAAAAGAGCTTAACGTCGTTCGTAGTAGCGATCCCCTTGTATTTAATAAACTCGACTCCTAGTAGTAGATATTTTTTTGTTTTTTAATTTTCTCGAGTTTTTATATAGTAATTAGGGCTAATTTTAAATGCTATATAGGATTTAGATATAGGGCTATAAGTGTAAAAAACTCAAAGATTACGTGATACATTAGTATAGCTATATAGTAGGGCATTCGATTCGCACCTTCCTTGCTATACTACTAGTGGCTATTCTACGTAGTACTAGCACTTTTACCACCTACTTTTACCTACCGATTTTTCTACCTTTACAAAGACAAGACAAAATCGTTCTATCTATCGAATTAAGTGTGTATTCCTCCTAGCTATTCTACGCTAGCTAACGCAAACACCATCTTATTTTAGCCTTGCCTAACAACCTACGCGTGACTGATGTGGCCAAGAGCCCATGGTGGGTTCGCCCATCATTTATTACTCATCCCCGCTTCCGCTAACACCTGAATTGCTGATTTGGTGGCAGACCAAATAATCTTCTGATAGTCTTCCCTTCAAATTGAAATGGCTGGACGTTGCTTGGGCCTCAAGACCTCACTACATTCCTTTATCTATCGATCGCCCTGCTCCAATCGGTTTCTCCTATATTTGCCTCAATCATTTGTTAGAACCATGGCTACGTCTCCTCACTCTCCTCCCCGCAAGTTTCCTACTTCCGGGTTTGTGGTACTAGACGCAACTAAGAAAATCGAGGAAGAAGATGTTCCCTCTTACGTCGCAGAGGATTACTATCCAGTTTATATCGGTGAAATATTCAGGTCTAGATACCAGGTTGTGACAAAATTAGGATTCGGGGTGAATTCTACGGTTTGGCTGTGCAGAGATCTTAGGCAAGGATTTGAACTGCATCTTCAACTAGTCAAGATTCTTTCTAATGTATTAATAGGGAACACCGATATCTAACGCTCAAAATGCATGTTCGCACCAAAGAGCATGATCTTGTAGACCTGCATAGTGATCGCGAAATCACAATCAACGAGCACTTAAAAAGTAATCCCATTGAACATCCTGGGAAAGACATAGTCTGAAGAGTCCTTGATTCATTTGAAATCGCCAGTCTCAATGGAAATCACAAATGCATGCTCTATCAACTGCTCGGAATGAGTTTCACCGAGTATTTGAGACTTCTTCCTCAGAATAGGTTTCCAAAAGATCTTGCCCAAAGGAGCGTTCAACTCCTCCTCATAGCCCTAGATTATTTACATCAATGCCATATCGTTCACACTGGTAAGCTCTCAGTCATATAAAACTAGTCTTCTTGTAGTGATGAGAAGCTAATTCGCTGTCAGATATTTCACCAAATAACGTGCTCCAAAAGATTGAGGATGACTCAATCATTTCCCAGATTGAGAAAGGCGAAATGGAACGACCCATCGCCCGAAAGGTTCTTAGCGATCGCACTATCTATAACTCTCGACCGATGCCTTTAAGTACAGGCCCACCAGTCCTCTGTGATCTTGGTGAGGCTAGAGTTGGTACCCAAAAGCACAGAGGTGACATTATGCCTGGAATTTACCGCGCCCCGGAGGTGATTTTGGGAATGGATTGGGATTCTAAAGTGGATATTTGGGCGATTGGTGTCATGGTGAGTACAAATTAATCACGAAAGGGTTGACTCTACTGGCGCATTGTTGCTTAACCTATGATGGGAGTGTTTTGGAATATCCCATATGTTGGGTCACGCCACTTGGCTGAAGTAACGAAGACATTTCAAGTCAAAAATCACATGCCCTCCATGGCTAGGCTATGAACAAGCTAAAATCGAGCTAACTTTTATCTAATCCTAGACGTGGGATCTTCTTGAAGGCGGCCATTTATTCTTCGCAAGGAAAAATCGAATACTAGATGATGAACAGCACCTTGCAGAAATGGTTTCACTTTTGGGGCCTCCACCTCCAGAATTCTTGAAGCGGAGTGAAAAGTGCTATCAATACTGGGACAGTCAAGGTATTGCACCAAAATCCCTGTTCTTCTAACTCGAAAAAGATAGTATTGTTCTGCTCAGGTCACTATACGGTAATAATTTGCTGATGTCACTATAGGAAACTGGAAAGGCTCCGTTCCGATTCCTGATCAATCTTTCGAAATCCGTGAGCAGTGGCTTCATGGAGAGGATCGGGCTCTTTTCGTACAGTTCTTGCGCAGGATGTTATGCTGGATGCCAGAGGAGAGGCCCGTTGCGGAGGAGCTGGCTTTTGATGAGTTTTTGATGCAGCCACAGGCCACCGCATTTTCGGGAACATCGACCGAGACACTGACGTAGAAAATTTGTCTGCTGTTCTAACTATGCCAAGATCCTCTTTGATTGAGTACACTGTTTTGTTAGAACGTTATTTATTGATTATCTAAGATTTTGCGGCTCTTTCAACAACCCCTCTAACATCTGGGTGTGTGAATGGAAACCTGTCAGGGGGCTGCCGTGGCAGCATAGATTTCCTTTGGTTACGATTTGTGGTCAGCGCAGTCATAAGCCTGCGAGTCTGCCTTCCTTTACTGTTGCGGGTCCTTTGTACACCTTCTAGTTGCACTGTGCCGGCCTTGTGTGGGATTGTCGTCTCGCATTCTTCGTTTTTCTGGCTCTAGCGACACTGGCAGGTGTCAATCGGAGTGAGGCTTCATGAAAATGAGAATTTTACTAGGCATAAATTAATATTAATTGATTGGGCTATCACCTAACTGCCATCCTATCTCGCCTTCCCCCGCGCTCTACTTGAACACTGTTTCTTGGATACTCCCTGAGGTTTCGCTGAGCCGATAGACTTCGGATTGCTTGCACCGTTCCGCTTCGGCCTTGATCGGGTAATAACCTTGGTTGAATTTGTAGAAGTAATCCCGGTTGGGCCTTTAGCTGTGTTTGGTTCTGGCGGCTGTAGCCGTTTGCTTCTCCGTGGGGGTATGCTAGCAACCTGGGATAGCGGTTCAGCAATATCTGAGCCAGATAACAATGGTGGGTCGCCAAAGGACACGACTTGAGAGGTGTTCGGCAGTTGCTGAGGTTCAGGCCTTTTCTTTCGGGTGGCTTTTGATACCTTTGATGAATGGACTGGGCCAAGAGATGCACTTGCCACTGGCTGCGGCTGCCCATCTTTATGGGAGGGAATTTTCCCTCTTGACCGCAACGCCTGCCCCGTAGTAGGTCGAAGATCCCGTTTACCCACTATATGGCGGCGAGGTGAATTCGATGCAGAGGGAGAGCGCTCGGCGTCGCGGTTCTCTAGTCTGGCAGAACCAAATTCTGCAGATGGTCCTTGCTGAGTCGTATTCATGATGCCAGATGTTTGGCGGTGATTTGACACTACGGGAGAAAGTGTTCCAAAAATACGTCTGATTGGTGCCTCTTCCGCCTCATGGGTACCATTCACGAACGGGTTCGCGGGAACAGGTGCAGGATCGTCGGCGGCTTCCTCCTCGAGAGGCCATTCATGCTTCCACGACATCCCAGGTAGTATACCCCATCCTCCGTTCCAAATCCCTCGCTTTGTCCAGGTGTTCTTGATGTTTTCGTACGCCCTCGTGTTGATGTGGGCAGCGTCAGCGCCTTCCCCATTGGCGGATTCGTCTTGGGTTCGTTCGCGCTCCTTCGATATCTGATAGATGAACTGATAATACGGACGTGAGGCCTCACGTTCCCGTTCCCGTATGGCTCGTCGCTCCGCAATCTGCCGCCTCTCGTCATCGCTCTTCGGCCGTCTCGGTTTCGGCTGCGGCGGCTTCTGAGGTACACCAAAAATACTGAAAGTTGGAGGTGGAGATTCAGCTTCTGTGTCTGTCTCCGATTCAGATTCCAGCTCGAGCGGTTCTTCATGCTTCCACTTCCCAACACCCATATACCCTCGTCCAGCAGCCATTTCATCCCACTTGTCCTTCCAGATGCCTTGCTCGACCCAGCGCTCCTTGATCGTTTCAATAGCCTGTTTCTCTTCGGTGCCTGCGATAGGTATTTTGCTCATCCAATTCGTGCGAGGATTTGCATTCCATATTCGCTTCTTCTCTTCACCTACCTGGGCATCGAATTGCTGCAGAGGAAGTGAGGCCGCGCGCTCATCCATAAGCTTCCGTCGTCGCTGGAATCTTTGCTCCCGCTGCTCCCTACGTCGCTGTTCATCGCTGGGAGGCTCAGGACTCGCAGATCGAGTCGTCGTGCCCGATAGATTTGATGTATATGATGGTGGAGGCTGGCTAAACCGCGTTCTTGCATGATCGAGACCCAATGGATCCGCCTCCAGCCCATCTAGAGCTCTATGAATCCTCGCCAACCCATCTCCTCGAAGAGTGTCGGCAAACCCAGCCATAGACGGTGTGAATTTTGACGGTACAGGTGAGGTCGCGATATAGTGGGAGGATCTGCGTGAATGAAAGGTGTCGGTGAAGAGAAGGTAAACACTAGCTCTGGCTGATGAAGGTCTGAGGACCGTAATGAGGTTGTTTCAAGCAAGAACATGAAAGATGATTTTCCTTCGTTGCGTTAAGCGTGGAAGCGGTCGCAGTAGTAGGCGGAGTGGTCAACGTTGGTGGCGTGTTGGTATCTATTTTAGTATTAGCGCTTTGCTGCAGTGTGATTCGAGTGACTCACAATCCCTCAACCACAGGATGCCACACCCCAATTGACAGTCTCCCCAGATTATTGGCTACGGACAAACAGTCGACCACCCCGCTCGCATCGACCGACCGACCGACCGACCATGAAACGCCTTGCTCATCATACTCAGTTCGCTCACGACCATAAGAAAGATGGCTGGGACTGCACCAGACTACAGTATACTTTTGGCCTCTTCTAGCTCTCATCTCAGCATTTGCTCTATCCTTTGCTCCATATGCCTCGTCCCCAACGTCACCCGCTTGCCTTGTTTTCCCTCAAACCCCATAACCCCCGAGCTCATGATGCGGTCGCCCATCCTAGCAACATCTACCTCCACTCAACGTTGCCTGATGGTGCACTTGCCCTCGACGTCGGTTTCAACATCCGCTCGCAGTCGCGGAATACTCTTGCGACACTTGGACGTAATGATGCCGACATTATAGTGGAAGGATCCAGCATCGGAAGAGTGCAATGCTCTTTCGAGATCGACCTGGATTCCAGAGTCGTTATGCTCTACGACAGGTCGAACGGCCAAACAACTCAAGTCTTTGGTGACAATGCCACGCCGTTTGAGTACGGACGTCTTCGTCGAGTTGTCGTGCAGAAGGGGCTCAACACGATAATCGGAATGGGTGGTGTAGGGTGCGACCTCGTTCAATTCGAGTTGATATGGCATCAAGGTCCTGTTGACACGGTGGAGAAGGTCAAGAACCAAGACGGCATACCTTGCGGCGCAGAGGAGAACCCACGCCTCGCTCGGACGGTGGATGAGGCACCAACTGTCTTGCCATCTCAAAGGGTGACGAGAATCCACACGCCAGGGGAGCGGAAGCTCAGGATGAGATACGAGAAAGTAGGAACTCCGCTCGGATCGGGGCAGTTTGGGATTGTACACAAATGCATCGACGTGGACTCAGGGAAGTTCATGGCTGTCAAAATTTTGAAACGGCCTCCGGGAAGATCACAAGAAGACTGGAGAGAAGAATTGCATTATACACTGAAGCGTGAAGTGGAAACTCTTTCTGATATCAGCCACGTGAGTTAGGACTTCTGCAATCCTCTGATACTCATGAACTGATATAAATGCCAGCCACACATCGTTGATTATATCGCGTCACAAGGCTGGGATGGACAAGAGGTGGAGATATTTATGGGTCTAAAAGAAGGGACCTTGGAGTCAGTGGTCGAGAGTGGGGACGGCCTTCCTACGTCTGTTGCGGACTCCCTCTTTCCGCAAATGCTTCAAGCACTTGACTGTCTTGCATACAACGGCATCGTTCATCGAGATGTAAAGCCAGAGAACATTCTCTACGTATCGCAGCCGGGCGGTCAATATCAATTCCAGCTTGGGGATTTTGGTCTTTGCAACCGCGTTGTGGATGCCGCAACCTTTGCTGGTAGCTACATGTATATGGCTCCTGAGATGCTCCGGAAAGGAGGTCAGACGTCTAAGTTAGATGTTTGGTCACTCTTCGTCACGATGTTCGCAGCGCCGATATTGCCGGCGAGCCAGGCAAATCCGTGGAGGTGTAGCATCATCCGCGTAGTTGACTCGACGATTCCAAAATGAGAACTGACTGTGCCGAAGATGCCAGGCTCCCTAGAGAGCGTCTTGAAAAAGCAGGCAAAGAAGGAGGTAATGACGACGTGGAAGAATTGAGCGACGAGACTCGGATTTTTAATTGTCAGCTGTAAGAGTTTGGACCTGACACCCGGCTCATCTAGGAAGATCTCCTTACCGGCAAGCCTAACCACGAAGATATTGCTAATATCCTTTGGGTTTAACGTAAACCAGATGAGTGGGAGCCTAAGACGGGCGATCTTCCCGAAAATCAGATTCCTGAACCTCATCTTCTCCCTAAACGACTCTGGGTTAAACGACGATATAATCCTTATATTGGTAATCAAACTGTGGACAGCAGGGTTCGAGATCTTCTTCCTATCGGTAAACTCCTGCGCCGCGAGTTGAAGATCATCAGCTGACAACTTAGCAAGTTCTCGAGTAGCTTTGGCCCAATAGCCATTTTTGACCTGCACGTGATTCCCGAAAGAAGCCTGCCGTAACAGGATTAAATCGTATATGTAAAACATGAAGGTATGGTGCTGAGAGAAACTATTAATATTAGAATCATATAGTACTCAATACGCTATACTTACCGTAAGGAATGGTGGAGCATGGTATATCTCGTAAAGGTCTTGAGAGATACCTCCTCCGGACGGTCTCCATTCACATCACCAAGATGGCCGCCTATGCCGAACGGAAATAGAGTCGGGAACGCGGCTGTGAAATAGTCTGGATCTGTAAAGGCACTTATGAGGGGTAGGTGCTAGGTCGTCTTATAGGATATATGTGGCAGGCGAGAGTTATCATTTGGTATGCATTCCTCACTATCCTAGACGCTAACAGTATCATCGTCTCTTGGGCCTGAACAGTCAGAATCCTACTCTTAGAGGATGGCCTGTAGACTTGCTAAAGTAGCTGGGGTGGAGTGGGGATCCTGACCATGAAGGTCGGAGAAGAATGACCGGCTAAGAATGCTGCCAGGCTCGGCGTCCTCTACCTCTACATCTAGCTCGTTCTCAAAAAGCCCATCTCGTAGTGATGTAGCATAGCCTTCCCGCTCGTCCTCGACTAGAGCATCTGTAGAGCCTGGCTTAGAACCCAATGTGATAAAGGCGTCTCTGATCTCTTGCGGAATGTGGTGATCTAGCCATGAGTTTAGAACAGAATAGTCTACAACCACTGATTTGTAGACGGGATTATTAGCACATAGCCATAGCAAGGCATTCACGACCTTCGCCTTATTAACAGAGTAAAACCGCGCAAGGTTCTCTTCCGATGGCGGGGTCCCACGGTCCCAGCTGACTGTGATAGTTGTATGATCTCGCAACCTTGCGGCTGGTAAGATCTTCAGAAGCTCACTGGAGTCCTGCCTTACGGCGACTGAGTGACCGCGACTCCCT
The DNA here is from genome assembly GCA_900536425.1 of Hymenoscyphus linearis. Lineage (NCBI taxonomy): Eukaryota > Fungi > Ascomycota > Leotiomycetes > Helotiales > Helotiaceae > Hymenoscyphus > Hymenoscyphus linearis. The sequence goes on along the minus strand of UNPR01000004.1, from coordinate 101,605 downwards.
CTATAGCTAATCCCCTTCTGAGCACCTAAGGTAAGCTTTAAGAAGATGCCAATAACATGTGCCCGTGCGATAAATGCTTCTTTAACCGTGTTGAGATTCTCCAGAGCCTCTGGGTAGTCCTGACAGAACAAGCAGTTGACAAAGTTGCCAGCTGAAAGTGAAGGGTTATCCCGCTTCGTAATAGCCGAATTGCAGTCCGAACACAGGCTGACTATATTATCTTTGACTACGTAACAGTCAGGAGTTGTCTTTATCCTTTGGAGGAAGTATTGTAAGTCGTTGTCTCGAAGACCGATAATAACCATCTCGCCCTCCTAGAATAGCCCCCCACAAAGTCTACATAGCAAACACCTCGAGGCATCCAAAATCGCTCTCTGATATTTCCTTATACACCCTATCTAGATATAAGGCGTAATATCTTCTAGGAAATTAGTCGAAGCTTCCTTTATATATTAAAACTCCTCTTTTAGGAAAGAAGGAAGAACTCCATCGAACGTAATATAAGGCCCTACTACGAGAGATTTCTATAGTGCCTTCTGGGCTTAGAGGGAAGCCTTATGTCGCTGAATAGCTCGTCTACCAGCTTCGTCTCGATCTTCTCGATCCTTCCGGCGACACTCATCTTCCTATGCTCGCTTCTGGCCTGCTTCTTGAAATCTTGCTTACGCCTGGCCTTCCGCGTCCCGCGCCTTATCCGCTTTATGGCGTAAGAGAGCTTGCATTCCTAGCTCATCATGGACTCGTCTTTCTCTACGACGCCATTCATCCCGCTAACGCTCTAGCTGATCCTAGAGCTGTCTTGTCCTACGACGTAGTTCATCCCGCTAACGCTTTAGCTCATCCTGTACCTATCTTTCCCTACGACGCTGTTCATCCCGCTGACGCTCTAGCTCACTAATCTGCTCTATTTGGGCTAGACGAACCCGGCGTATCGCTTCACTCGCGGCTCCCAGAGCCTCTCCACTATTCTGATGACGTAGGACCACAGACTGCTCGCGGATTGGGCCATCTATCTAACGCTGTTCAACCTATCGTCGACGAGGATGTTGGTTGCGAAGCTGGCCTTAAACCTGCCCAGTCCTCCGACGTTCTTCTGCGGCAAGCTCGAGCGCCCGAATCTTTTCTCTTTGTAGCTCAATCCGCGCCTGCAGCGTCTTATGGTTACTAGAAATTAGTTGGTCAGAATTATAGGCTTAAAAGGAGGCTAGAGAGTAAAAGAGGGTAGTAGGGGTTGCATTATTAACAGGCCGTATGAGAAAATAGCAGGAACTCTTTCCCAAGGACTAATTATCACCTGTCAGATGTCTTATTCCTATTATCTAGAAGAGATCCCCCTTCTTGCGTAGAGGTCTGAGAAGAAGGCATGTACAGGCTCACACTAGTAGAGTGCTAGCACCTAGCATAATGAGGAATAAATAGAGTGAAAAGTAGTATAAGTAGAGAATCGAGGGAGTAGAACTGGCACCTATAGTACTAACCTCTGACACAACGCTCGTTTGGAGTACCTGGGCGTTTCAAAGGGGTTAGACGGAGCTGGTATAAAAAAGTAAATATAATAACGTGACTAAAACCCCTTGCTGAAACAAATCGGAACGGAAAAGAAATTAATCCGCATAGAATAACTTATTGCCGAAGCCCACGCGCTCTCTCCTCTTCGAAGAACCTTCTTATTTTAGCTCCCGCTAAAATTTCGAAGGCAGGCATATTTAGACACTGCTAGTGTGGTTAAGAATACAAAGGATAATATGAAGTAAATTTTTCTCGCTTATTAGGGTGCTTGGCATTTTATCCTTCCCCCCTCCCCACCTTGGTCCGGATAAATTCGGCAGGCAAGTTTTCCTGCGCTTTATATCTTAAAACTTAGAAATCGTGTCTAAGCTTAATAGGAGCTCTATAATGTAGCCCCGAATTTTAGGGAAGAGCTGATAGCTATATTTAGACAAGGGGGAAGCGTTTAATTAGCTTTTACCGCTGTCAATAGGACAAAGGCTTATAAATCAGAACTTTAATATTTTCGTACTATAAAGCTAAGGCCGCTAGAATGATAGTAAAGGAGTAATTGGAAAATAAATTTAACTCTTAACCAATATGTGGTAGGGAGTTAAAACCTCTAAACCATAGGCCCGTTCTGGCACGCAGTGTTTTCCGCTTCGCAGTGACGGACGTTAGAATGGCTCTAGAAGTCCTAATCAATAAGCTTCTAAGGTTAGCTATAACCACTAGGGGCAAAGTCGTGGGGGTGGCGGTATCAAAGACTTAATCTATGTTGATGTTTCGTATGAGTTACGAAGTGTAGAGCACTGCCTATGAAGGCCGAGCACCCTTGGTATAGACAGTTAAAGCCTTCGCCGGCGGCCCGAGGACAGAGATGCTGAGCCCGGATATGGCGACTAAGACTATTAATACGGGAGAACTCATGCTCCCGTTTCTGGGGGCCTGCCTCCTCATTAACCCATTTGTAAAAGGCACAGTATAGCATAGGGGCTATGGGCTGCTCTGTGATTTCCATAGGAGCCATAGAGTCACCGTCTAAATCTTCACCCGGTAGCGTCTTAGTTTCCTAGTCTACATTAGATTCTACGTCGGTCTCCCCTTAAGAGATATCCTCCTCCTCCTCCTCCTCGTCATCTACATCTGTACTCGCATATACGGGACAAGCCTTTAGACGCCCCCTTTTCTTCGGCGTCTTGTACTAATGAGGGGTTTCTTACTTTTTACAGAGTCGTATAAGATTGTTAACGAGCTCAACCCGGACTTTAAGAATTTGATCCTTAGTCAGGCCATCAAGCGGCTTGAAGAGCAGGTTGGCCACTTTTTCTCGCTCCTCGAGCTCATACTTAAAAGTTGGTAGGGTGATTATGTCGATTAGACGAATGCCCCGCAGTTGTCGATCGACCTCGGTAGTATAGACTGTCTTGTGAAACTCCGCGATAGTCTTCTCGAGCAAATCGTCCTTTAATTGGCGTTTTAAGGTGTTGATATCGGCTTGTATGCTTTTGTGTTTCTCGAACTACCTCGTTCTCTTGGCTGACTTAATAGTAGGGAAGCCGTAATCTTTAAGATCTCGGACACATTGAGCACGCTCTTCGATAAGCTTAAGGAGGTTAGGGTCTTAACTGAGCTCAAATTTCTGCACATCTGTTAGAGCTTTCGGGGCTCTCTCATGGCAAATGAGCCTGCCAACTGCTCGGATAAGATCATCTCGTCGTGTAGAGCTAAGGTATATCGCCTGACAGTCCCGATCGATGAACGACGGTATATAGTACCGCTCATAGACATCTCCGCGATAGCCTATGATCTGTCGGTGCTCTTCGGGAGTTAGTGCTTCTACGGTTGAAAATATTAGCTAAGCTCAACATTAATTCAGACGAATCTATAGGGGTGGGATAAGGAGTGCTGAGAACCTACCCTTCAACCTCTTCCCTAAAGCTCGCCGCAAGTCGTAGAATTTAAGCTTCTTCTCAAACCCACTTGTCCGGCCGAGGCGGATAAGATGGTGACGGTGTTTTGAGTAGTCCAGAGCCTTGGTCTAAGACATACGGATCCCATTGGCAGTGTGCTCGACATTCCGAAAGACAGGCCTTTATACCTAGTCCTCATCCTATTAGAGACGAATGCGATCGGTATCAGGTAGGACAACCAGACTATAAACGTTACTTAGAGAAGTGAGTTTGTTCTTAAATGCCCTATCGGCAAGTGCCAACGCCAGCATAAAAGTGACTCCGCAACATGCGAGATCCTCTGCCTTGTAAAATGCGAACACTTTTCTGGTTTTAATTAGTCGGCTGACGAGAAATATATTAAATATGGGGAACAATCCTACTTACCTCTTTCTCTTTCTACCAGACCTCTTAACACGCTTTAAGTTGAGCTTCATGATAACGATAGGCGGTCGCCCTTTAAGCTAAGGTGGGAATAGCTAGAACTTAATGTCCTCGTACCGGAGTCTAACAAGAGCTTTAGGTCGAGTGGCGGTACAGCTAGCAAGGGTTAAAAAGGGGGATAACTAGACCCTAAGCCGCTTATGGGTAAATACCTTTATATCGCGCACCTAGTGAGCATTTTAGAGTCGGCAGAGATCCTCGACAAAAAGCCCCGACTTTTCTTTTTCCGAGTCGTCGAGGCCGAATACAGGCGTTAGAACTTGTAGGATCTACTATCGCGAAGTAAGTATAACAGCTTAGGAAGATGGAGATAGGCAAAGTACGTTACGTATGTTATACAAGACACTCTCTTTTATATATTCTTCTACTAACCGCGCGTATACCATACTAAGGATTTTCCAACGCGTGATAGCAGAAGACTCTTTCTTGATTCGTGAGTGTTTCACCCGCCAGAAGAGATATGTCTTAAAAATGCTAGGTTGGCACCCCCTAAGGGCCGCGTGTGGGTTTTACAGTATGCTGATGAGGGGCGAGCCTAGGTTTTGCTTTTTTAATTGCCTGACAGTGAAGTCGTAAAACCTGTCGAAACACAATTAGTAAGCATCTATGTTGAATAATCTTTCGCGAGACAATAGACTTAACTTACTCTTCCCATTTTTCTAACTCTACCTCTATATTAGCTTTGGTTTCGTCACAGGGATTAGATAACGTGACTCCTTCTTCTTTAAACTCTCGTATCATTCGTTTAACATCTATAGATTCAGTATCGGCATTAGATTTAGAGTTAGACTCGCCGTTAGACAGAGAATTGTAGCCAGAATCTTTAGTAACCTTAGAGTTAGAATTAGGACTAGAGTTGCTATCGTAAGTAGAATTTGATTTCCGCGCCCGATTCCTCCTCTTTAACTTTACCCGTGATTCATATGCTCGAGGTCGTTCCTCTCCGTTTAGCAAAGTTGGGGGAGCTCCTCTTCGGCCATGCCGTAGGGTTTGACGTTGAGCGAAACGTCGGGGGAGGCCGACCATTGTAAGAAGAGACGTGAGATCCGCTATGTGAGAGGAAAAAGGGCTTGTACAAACGACTGAAGCTGACTGAAGGGATGTCGTTGATGACTATGGTGGTAGAGTGAGGAAAGGACTGTGCTCGATATTTTAAGTAGCGGATTTCCACTTGAATCTTCTTATATTACATGTAAGACTTCGATTCTTTGGCTTCCTGGACCAAATGGTAGCGTCTGAGAAGCTTGTGAATACAACTCGCTCGACGTTGAACAAGCTTAGCAATTCGCTTCAAGCAGCGAATTTCGGCCTGTATGTCGATGTATCGCTAGTACCGCCTTAATCCTTTTGCGGCCTTGGTCGTGCCGTAAATAATTTAGATCTTACGGACAGAGCTATTACGATGTTGCACCAGCTTAGCGATGCGCTAGCTGATCGAACTCATGAGCGCTAGAGAGTAATAGAGAGAATTGAGTGTAAAGAAGCGAAAAACGGATGATTGAGGGCAATGGTATAAAAATGAGTGGTTTATTAGAGTGAGAGATGAAGGGGTAATGGAGCGGAGTGATGAATGAGTGAGTAGGTCGAGGAGGGGGTAGAGTGAAGAATTAAGGAATAAAAACTTAAGAGTCGAGGGCAAAGCGGCTAGAATATATACATCTTGTAGTGCGGAAGTAGGAAGTTGAACAGGTAGTGTGGTTCATTTTCCACTTAGAAACTTTCCCTTGGGAGGTAGGGAGCCCGCGGTTTTCAGGGGGGGGGGATGTGTTCCGCCATTTCTGGAGGTAGGAATGAAGTTGGAAGATGATGGACTGGCGAGACCGGTTAAAACGGCGATGGGGGACGCTCGCCAAATTTTTAGTGGCCTCAGGTTGGGGCTCAAGCGAGTGGAAAGGCAGCGTAAAACAGCGGGCAGGTAACTGCCGAAAACAGCAGTCAAATCACCAACATCTAGATAATAGTAGTATTTATTCTAATACGACGTGTTCTATAATAGTAGCGTAGCTACAAAAATAACACAAATAGATTAGTACCTATTTAGACCTAATTTAGAATAGCTTTAGACTACCTTCAGAATAGCTTTAGACCTAATTCGGAATAGCTTTAGATCTATATTAGACTAGCTTCCGATTATTTAGCAGATTAGCGTCCGATTAGATTAACGAGTTATCTCGGGCCCGAAGGTAGTTAGATATATGTTTAACTATATTTAGCTATATTTAGCTGTAGTTAGAGGGTAGTTCGAAAGTAGTTAGAATGTGATCTATAAAAAAATCTAACTTATATTAAATATAGGTTAAACTAGTGTAGGAATATAGTTTAACTAGTAGTTAACCCTTCTATAGTCTAGTAGTATAGTACTTACTTAATTATCTTAACAACTTAGAACCTCTTATACTCGAACTAACTTTGCTACTACTACCTTAATATCTACTTTCTTTGTCCTGCTAGCTTTTAAAGCTTTTAATACTTGCTAAACGCTACTAATAGTAATTAATAGAAAGAGAAGTTATTATATCTATAAGGTTCGAAAGTGTAAAGTCGACAAGTAGCTTAGTAGGCAACTTAGTTAGCGAATTACTTTATTGTTAAAGTTTAGCGGTTTTAGCTCTCTATTCTACCTTCTTTAGTAGTAATATTATAGAGAAAAACAGTTATAAAAGCTAGTATAGAGAAACTATCTACTACTTATTTAAATCGACGATCTAAAACCTATTAATCTCTCGATTCTAGAACCTCTTACCTATAAACCCTAGCGCAAGAACCTGCTTACCCTTCTTCTATATTAAATTCTTTCTTTTTTACCCTCTTTTTAGTAGTATTAACAAGGTCCTCGTTAATCTTTAGAGTAATCTTGTTTTCGAAAAGGGTTTATATAGCCACCTTACCGATTTTCTATATCGTAAGGCGTAGCTTATTTTAAGAGACACCTATATTACTCTCGACTTATTATTAAAGCCTCTTAAGTTCTTAAATGTTTTCTAGTATCTTAATGTCTATAGGTATAGTTATTACTCGTAGAGTATCTAGTCGAATAGGTGTTATTAGTTCTAGTGTAATTACCTCTAGAAGTTAAGTAAGAACGTACTTACGTCTATTAAGACTACCTTCGAGGATCTCTAGCTTTTTCTAGACACTTTTAATGTTTTTAACAGTATATACGAGATCTCTAGCGTTATACTAGTACTTGAGGAAATCGTCCTTATCGATATTAAAGATAGTACTAAAGTTATAGGCAAAGGTAAGAATCCCTTAATAATAAATAGTAATAACAATAAATAAACCTACGTCTACTAGCTAAAGAAGATAGGTTAAGTAAGCTAAGAGATAAAGTAATAGGATTTTATTCTTTATACAAAATCGGATAATATTTATAGTAATATAAGAGTTATATCTATTAATAATAAGTATTAGATATACGTACTTCTTAGTGTCTTTAGTATAATAGTCTAAGTAGTCTTAGAACTACTTAAAACCTAATTTGTTATTACTCTATCTATTATCTAAAACAGCGATATAATATCTACTATTTTTAAGTCCGAGCTTTCTTATAGTTTAATACCACTTAAATTAGTTGATTACTACCTTAAAAATCGGCTATAAAGGAAGAACCTTACTACTAGTTAAAGAGAAACACTCTAAAGCTATAGCCTACTCCCTACTTCCTAAGCCTTATAAAGTAGTAGGATTCTTCTTATTCTTTAGAATAATAACCCGGCTCTTTCCTACAACTCTAAGAGCTAAACCCTTCTCGTCTATATTCTAGATATTATTATTATAAACGCTGTATTTCCGCTTACTATACTACTAGACTATAGAAGGGTCAACTACTATTCCCACACTAGTTCAACATATATTTAATATAAGTTAGATTTTTTTACCGTTCACCCTATAGCTAAACGTATATCTAAACACCTTCGGGCCTAGGATAACTCCTTAATCTAATCGGACCCTTATCCGCTAAATAATCGGAAGCTAGTCTAAAGGTAGTCGAAAGCTGTTCCGAAGCTAGTCGAAAGCTATTCCGAATTAGGTCTAAAGCTATTTAAAATTAGGTCTAGATAGGTTCTAATTTATTCGTGTTATTTTCGTAGCTACCCTACTATTATAGAACACGTCGTATTACAACAAATGCTACAATAGTCATATCCACCCTACTATAGCCAGCCCTCATTCCTTATACCCTCGCTTCCTTATATCCCAGTTCCTTATATCCTACTTCCTTATATCCTCACTATCGTTCGTCGTTCGTCGTTCGTCGTTCGTCCGCGTATTATCTGTTGTATATAGCTATTAGTATCAGACACCTAAGGACAGACAAGTACGTACGACAGCCAGGTAAGGCCAGTACTCGCAGGGACAGCCAGGCAAAGCTAGTACTCGATACCAGAGCCATGGATAGCCAGGAACAGCCAGGTAAACCAAGGAATCGATGCCACAGCCAGGAATAGCCAGGAACAGCTAGGACTCGATGCCAGAGCTAGGAATAGCTAGGAACAGCTAGGACTCGATGCCAGAGCTAGGAATAGCTAGGAGGAATGCGCACTGAATTCGATAGATAGAACGATTTTGTCTTGTCTTTGTAAAGGTAGAAAAATCGGTGGGTAAAAGTGGGTAGTAAAAGTAGGTGGCAAAAGTGGTAGTACTACGTAGAATAGCCACTAGTAGTATAGCAAGGAAGGTGCGAATCGAACACCCTGCTATACAGCTATACTAATATATCACGTGATATTTAAAATTTGTACACTTCTAGCCCTATATCTAAATCCTATATAGCATTTAAAATTAGCCCTAATTAGTACTATATAAAAACTCGAGAAATTTAGAAAAGAAAAAAAATCACTGTCTCTAGCTACCTTCTTTTCTCTCTAAGTACTTTTTAGGCTCTATTACTACCTACCTACCTTCGAACTACTGTCGGATCACCTTCGAACTACTGTCGGATCACCTTCGAACTACTGTCGGATTACCTTCGAACTACTTTCGAACCACCTTCGGACTCTTAATCAACCTAGAGTTCGATTATAGTTGAATCTCTAACCTAGGTTAGACCCTAATCGAACTCTATTCTACTATAGTTGAATTATATTTGAATCCTCTAAAGCGAGTCGGACTATAGTTAGACTATAGTTACATATAGATTAAACTATATTTTAACTATGTTTAACTAGTAGTTGACCTTTATATAGTAGGCACGTAAGTAGTTTTAAGGAATAGGTCGAACTAATAGTTAAATTGTTAGTTTAACTATAGGTTAATAGGGTAAATATAATAGTAATCTAGTTATTATATTATATTTGTTATTATCTATCTAAGTGCTAGCTACTAGTCCTTAATATATCTAGAAGCTACGTTACGTGGCTTCCCTCGCTTGTACTCGTAAGCACGTATATATATTGTAATACGTTAGGATATTACGATACGTTAGCTAATCTATATAGTATAAGGTATATAGTAGTACGTATTAGTAAGTATATTTTAGCGAGGTATATAGCCTATAGCTAGAAATAAGGAGTTAATATACGTAGCTAGCCTACGTAGGTATATAGCCTATGCTACGTAATAAGGTATATTCCGACATAAATATTATACGCTCCTAGGTAATAAGACAATCTATAGTTTAAGTGTTATAATCTACGATTTAAGGTTCGGATAATAATTAAGGAATATAAGATGTTAATTCTTTCCTAGAGCTCTAGTAGAGAGATTCTCTTTCTTTTCCTTCTCTACTAGAATCTCTATTATAATTTAACAAATCTAGTATATCTTAGCTAGCTAGCCCTAGCTATATAGCTTTAAATAATAGGTCTCGATAAGGTCTTCTTATTATAGGGAGAACCTTCTTAATAAGGTAGCGATTTTCGTCCGCGGAGCTACTCCCTTTACTCTCTCTTATATACGTTCCTAGTTCTTAATACTATATCTTTTAGCCACGCTAGAAATCAATTATCGTTCTAATAGTAGGAGTTAGAGAGAACGTTTATAAAGCTTATAAGTAAGGTCTACTCGTTAGTTATTAGTTATATCGACGCTAGTTTAGGTATATTTAACACAAGTTATAGTAAATTAGCTAAAGAGATTATAGAATATTAGGAAAGCAATGTTAGCTATATATAAAATTAGGTATATATAATATAATTATACCAAAAAGGGGTTAAAAAAGCTTAGGCTACTTAGCAGTAGGCGGCGAACCAGGGTTAGCGGATGCCCCGGGTGTATAGGTAGCTGTTCCTAGCTATCGTATTAAGTCCTTAGTTTACCTAGCTATAGCTCTATTCCTAGCTTTGTTTACTTAGCTGTCGTACGTACTTCTCTATTCTTAGGTGTCTAATACTAATAGCTATATATAATAGATAGTATATAGACGAACGACGAACGACGAATAATAAGGCCCTGTTTATTTTCGCTACTCGTTAAACGAGTAGCGAACGATAGTATTCATCCTACACGCGTATATACTACTTCTACCACCCTTACTATAAGTAGAAGAGGAATTTAAAGACTAGTAATACCGCCTAAGTAATTACGCCTATATTAGGCTATTTAATTAATTAATAATTAAGTACTATATATAGTTCCTTTAAATTCCTAGCTATAATGTTTTATATAGTCTTTAAAGCGCCTAGGAAAGAAGTAAATTTACATTATTAGGGGGGTAAATATAAGGGTGTATGGGATAAATGCTTAGTAATTAAAAAATAATCTAATCTAAACAGGGCCTAAAGCTAGTTAGATATTAGAATTAGTTTTAATATATTATAGAAATGTCACACGTACGTAGAGAGCAAATGTAGTATATAACAAGTTTATTAAGGAGAGTAGAGGAGTTTTCTCGAGCTCTATAATATAAGAGTTAGTGGCCTCTTAGCTAAACCTTAGCGAGCTTAGTAAGCGCTAGTACAGCCAGTGTTACACCTAGGGGCTAACCCCTTATATTACTCCTCTCCTCCTATAAAAAATCTATTAAGATCTATCTATATAACTATAGTGTCTATACCCTCTTATAAACGGTTCGCTCCTCGCGGTTTCTACTTCTTCTATAGATAGAGTGTCGGAGTCTGTCTCTATAAAGTCGTCTTTATATTTGTTAGAAAGATAAGTAGCTAGTATAGTTCGCTCCTCTCGGTTTCTATCTCTTCTTATAAGAAATATAATAAGGTTTGTCTTTTAGTACTACTTCTAGACGTAATTAACTTTATCTTTATACCGACTTTACCTTCTCGTCGACCGAGGTATAGCTTCTATAACCCGTTTAGGAGGAGCTGTAACTCGCCTTTAGGTGTACTTTACCTTCTTGGTAAGGCTCTCTCTATTCGTTTATAGGAAACTACGTCTTTACCTTTAGATCGACTTTACTTCTACTTTAAACTAGTATATCTTCCCGCTACTCGTTTATAGGCTTATACTATAAGTATCTCCCTTCCCCCTCTCTCTTCTTTTCTTTTTTTCTTCTTATAATAACAACTATAAACCGTATATACTATATATATCCCCCCTACCTATACTATACTAAAGGTAAGTAACGCGTCTTTTATACTATAGTGTCCGCTTAATATTAATCGAGATCTAGATGTCTAATCTCGATATAAATATAGGATTATTTTTTACTATATCTACTACGCGTAGACCGACATCGATTATAAAGACTAACTAGTAAGTATTCCGACGATTTTATAGCGGTATCTACTAACCTAGCTTAGGGAGGCTAAACTACTATATACGTTGTCTATTATAAGCGTCGACAATCTTACGCTAACCTATAGGTTTCCTACGAACTCTACTTAAAAATTGTCGCTAACCGTAATAGCCTTATACTTACTTATATTACGTACACACGTTAGATAAGGGAGGAGAACGATACAGTAGTAGAAGTATCGCTTCTAGCTTAATTTCTATCGGCTAACGACCCTTTTTAGTAAGGAGAGCTATAAGAACCTTTATAAGGCTCTTTATAATTATAAGGATCTCCGCTCGCTTTAAGAGAGTAGTCTTATTTCGGGGTAAATTATACTATTTCCTATTAAAATTTTATTACTAACTAATAGTTTCTAGTACTATTATAAATAAAGTTACTAGTAAGTTTACTAACGCTATACTTTAGTAGGGCTCTTTATAAGTTTCCTTCGAGTTCTATTTACTTTCTCTCGCTAACCGGCTAGGCCTAGTAGTAAGTTAGTCCCTTGTTATATTATCGGTCTTTATTAAGAGAATCCTAAAGCTACTACTACGTACGCTACTAATACCGCTAATAATATTTCGGGCTCTGATAATAATACTACGGCTACCCTGTCTAAGAAGCGTAAGAGAGGTAAAGGAAAGGGTAGTAAGAAGGGTAGAAAGAAGGGTAGAAAGAAGGGTAGAAAGAAGGGTAGATAATAGGTCGGTGTCTAGATCTAGCCTTTTTATTATAGAGTACTTTGTTTTTTAGGTAGTTTCCTAATAATAGATAGTAGTAAAATAGAAAATAGGTAAGATCTATAATAAAATAAAATAAAATAAAATAAAATAACAAAGAACCTAAAACTATATGCTCTATATAATAACTTCTATAGTCTACTTAAAACCTATCGGGTTTTAAAAGTTCTTTATCTAACGACTTTTTTATTCGACCTCTTTTCTTTTTCTCCTATATAGACAGTAGGCTATTATATGCTCTAGGATCTCTATACTATATCTTAAAACTATCTATAGTAGCGTTGCCTAATAGATTTTCTATTAGTTCCTACGTCGGTTTATAGAAACCCGACTACTTAACTAGTACTTATCTAGCTTTTCCCCTTCCTTTAGCTACTTATATTATAAGCGTATAGTATCTTTTCTACTTTCTACTCTTTATACGTCTTAAATAGCTTAAGTTCTAGTTATTTATTGTCTATTTCCTACCTTAGTAGAGGAGCTTCGCTTACTTAACAAAGGAGGTCTATATAGAAAATAGAGTAGATGTTAGAAAGAAGCCTAGACAAGCGAATAGAAACCGGTAATAACACCTCTTCGACCGTATACTTTACATACTTATAGTCTAGACTTCTTTTAGGTCGTTTTATATAGTAGTTAAATAAGTCTAGCTGTACTTTGTCGCCTACTTAATATACTAGTACTAGAGTCCTTTTCTTATTTACGCTCTCCTCCTACTTCTAGGCGGCATTTACTATATTTGCCTAATATAGGGTTATAATCCCTTTTATGTTGTCTATAAACGTTTTAGCTCGTTCCACTACTAGTAGCTTTATATTTACATTAGGCTCTGTTGTTAATAGTATAAGAGACAGTACCTTATAACTATAAGTTATAGAGAATAGGCTTATTCCGAGACCCGCTTAGTAACGACCGTTAAGCGCTAGTTAGGCTATAGGAAGCTAACGTTTTTAGTCGGACTGTTCTCGATTAATAAAGTTTTAAAGGTATACTTAAACTTCCTAATTTAGCCTTTTTAGGCCTCCGTTAGGTTATAGGTAGTAAACGAAGCTTAGTCTCTACTATACGCCTACTAAGTAATAGAAGGTTTTCTAGAATATACTTGTCTAGTTTATACCTCTGTCGCTAGTAATAGCTCTAGGTATACTATAATATTATACCTAGTATTTTATAAACCTTTCAGCGTATTCCTCTACTTTTATACTAGGTATCGCCTCTAGTACGACGGTCTTACTTAGCCGGTCCTTAATAACCTAAAGGTAGTAATTTCCTTATAAGTCTAGTAAGTCGGTTATAAAGTCTATTAAGATCTCCTAGAAGAATTAGTCAAGGACTAGTAATAGCTGTAGGAGACTGTGTTTATGTTCTCTCTACACCTTATTCCTCCTATAGTAGTTATAGTACCTTAGAAACTGTCTAACGTACTTAGACTATAGTAGCTAGTAGAAGTTAGGTCCTAATATTAAAGCTATAGAGTCGCGGCCTAGGTGTCTATAGACCGGCGAATTATAGATATTTTAGATAAGCTTTATTCTTAGAATATTGTTCGATTAAAGTTCGAGACCCTGTTTGTCTAGGTCAGATTCCGACAAGAATAGAGCTCCTAGTATATATAACTTCTAGCGAAAGCGTAGGTAGCCCTTTATGTCGACCTTATAGTCTCCTACTTAGATTTTTATCTTAACCGAGCTTAGAAAGGATCGGTCGCCGTCCTAAATAGCGTAAAGAACAGTTTTATATATAGCGTGTCCTTCTAGATCGTTCTATCCTATAACTCGTTTAACTCTTAGTCCTAGAATAGTGATTAAGACTCTAGGTCTTATTATAGAAGGTCCTACATAAACTATATATCTAGTAGCTAAATCGACGTAGTAGCTACTACTACCCTCCTCTCCTCTTCTAGCTCTAGCTAGTTTTTAAAGTAGTCTAGGTTGTCCTATTCCCTTCTCGATAGTATATCTAAGATAATAGCTTCGGTCCTCGGCCGATAATATAAGGTAAACTAGAATAGGGCTATAGTCTTATACTAGTAGATTTTAAAATACTTAAGGTTTTTATAGTATATCTAGATAATAAAGGGGCCTACTACTTTTAGTTTAAGAGCCTAGAATTTAAGGTAAGATACTAGTACTACTACTAGTATTTCTTTATTATAGATATTACAGTTAATTTCTACTTTATTTAGCTTTTAAGAGAAGAAGCCTACTAGTCGATAGACTTTGTCTTTCTCTTAAAGGAGGGCGCCCCCTATTATAAACCCGCTATAGTCTGTCTCTAAGAACGTCGGTAGGGTAGGATCCTACTTCTCTAGTATAAGAGCTTTATAAAACTTCTTCGTTAAGGCCTAAAACGATAAGTCTTTGTGTTCTCCCTAGGAGAATAAGACTCCTTTATCGGTAAGCGTAGTTAATCGGTAAGCGAGTCTAGAATAGTTTAAGATAAACCCTCGATAGAAGTTATAGAGCCTAAGAAAGCGACGAACCTCCTTTTATATTATAGGAGTCGTCTAGTTCTATATAGCTTTAATCTTCTCTAGGTCGGGTCCTACACCTTTTCCTCCAGTGTATACTATAAAGCTAAAGTACTTAATCTTCTTCTTTATAAATTCGCTCTTCCTAGGGTCTAAGTAGAGGCCTCTATCCTAAAGTCTATTAAGAACGTCTTTAACTTTCTCGAAGTATTCCTCTTTTATACCCTTAGTATAGATAGTTATATCGTCTATATAAGCTAAGGCGTAGTCGTCTAGGCACCCTTATAGTAAACTATTAATATACTATTAAAATGTTACCGCGGCCCCGCTTAATCTAAATAAAGTTACTAACTATTTAAAAGAGCTAAACCTAGTATAGAAAGCCGTCTTATACTTATAGCCTTTTACTGTACTGCCATACTATAGAAGGATCAACTACTAGTTGAATTATATTCCCACACCAGTTCAACCTATATTCAACACAAGTTAGATTTTTTTACGGATTACGTTCTAACTATATTCCAACCACCTTCGGATCACTTTCCAACCACTTTCCAACTATAGTTCACAATATAGCTGAACTCATATCCGAACACCTTCTAACTTATATCCGAACACCTTCGGGCCGGGGATAACTCCTTGATCTGATCGGACCCTAATCCGCTAAATAATCGGAAGCTGTTCCGAAGCTAGTCGAAAGCTGTTCCGAAGCTAGTCTACAGCTATTCCGAATCAGGTCTAGATAGGTTCTAATTTATTTGTGTTATTTTTGTGGCTACGCTACTATTAGAGAACACGTCGTATTATAACAAATGCTACAATAATCCTATCTACCCTACTATAGCCAGCCCTCATTCCGTATCTCCCACTTCCTTATATCCCACTTCCTTATATGCCACTTCCTTATATCCTCACTATCGTTTGTCGTTCGTCGTCGTTCGTCGTTCGTCCGCGTATCATCTGTCGTATATAGCTATTAGTATCAGACACCCAAGGATAGACAAGTACGTACGACAGCCAGGCAAAGCAAGGACTCGATGCCAGAGCCAGCGACAGCCAGGCAAACAAAGGACTCGATGCCAGAGCCAGGAGTAGCCAGGAACAGCCAGGAGAAGCTAGGACTCGATGCCAGAGCCAGGAGTAGCCAGGAACAGCCAGGAGAAGCTAGGACTCGAGCGTTAGCTGGTGTAGAATAGCTAGGAGGAATGCGTACTTGATTTAGTAGATAGAACGATTTTGTCTTGTCTTTGTAAAGGTAGAACAATCGGTAGGTAAAAGTGGGTGGTAAAAGTAGGTGGTAAAAGTGGTAGTAGTATAGCAAGGAAGGTGCGAATCGAACGCCCTACTACATAGCTGTACTAATATATCACGTGACTCTTAGAATTTGTACACTTATAGCCCTATATCTAAATCCTATATATCAGTTAAAATTAGCCCTAATTACTATATAAAAACTCGAGAAAATTAGAAAATAAAAAAAAATCACTCTCTCTAGCTACCTTCTTTTTATCTAAGTATTTTTTTTAGCTCTATTACTACCTACCTACCTTCGAACTACTGTCGGATTACCTTCGAACTACTTTCGAACCACCTTCGGACTCTTAATCAACCTAGAGTTCGATTATAGTTGAATCTCTAACCTAGGTTCGACCCTAATCGAACTCTATTCTACTATAGTTGAATTATATTTGAATCCTCTAAAGCGAGTCGGACTATAGTTAGACTATAGTTAGATATAGATTGAACTATATTTAAACTATGTTTAGATACTAGTCAACCTCTATATAGTAGGCACGTAAGTACTAGGCACGCACTTAATCCTTAATAATAACTGTACAAGGACAAGTAAGCACCTATATATATATCCTACGGCGGGAACACGTATATACTAAACGAACAAGAGTAAAGCGCGGCCTTAGCTAATAGTCTGTGTCCGACGCACACGGCGGGAGAACGCAGCCTTAGCTACAACCTTATTACTAGTCCGGAAATTAGCCTTGTTATAAAACCGGAAACACGGCCTTATTACAAGTCCGGAATAATAGACCTTTATAACATTTTTTAAAATTAGGATATCCTTTTAAAATAGGCCTTTTTTGTACGAAAGTATATATATTTAATCCTAGAATAGTCTATAAAGATTATCCTACGATCGAGCTATCGTGTACGCCGCGTTTAGCCTCGAAAATGGCGACCGACACCTTACTGTCGTCGAATCCTTAAAACCCGATAATAACGAAGTCAGACTTTACCTGTCCGTAGGAGGCGGAAAGCCCCTCTAACCTAACTAAGAATCACTTAAAGAGGCGATAGTAGGTATACGATACTATACTACCGTCGCGTCTTAATCTAGGTAGAGGAATTCCCGACACGTATACAGCCTCCTAGGCTATTCGAAGCTAGCTAGAAGCCATCGACCGAGAGTAGCGTATATAGCGAGACATTATATATAAGTTTACTAATACTATAGATAGGTTTATATCCTCTTATAGCTAACCCGCGTACCGTAAGAGGACGTACGAGCTCTACAATAGAGTTAATTTCCTGTCTAGTTCTCTTTACGCGGACATAAACGGCGGGAACTACGCCCCTATTTATATTAAAAGCTACCTATCGGCGGTACTAATACTAACGACCTGTACTCCTAAGTTAGTCTCCTTTGTAGATATAGCTAGGACTCTAAAAGATTTAGGAGTCGACCGCTACGTTACTCCTCCGTCTCTCTCTTCCTTATCCGGACAGTCGAGTAAGGGTAGAGCGTTACTTAGCCTGGTAGTTACTACTAAGACTCTATAACGATATAAAGATAAGCGGGTCCTTGTCTTAATCGAACTAGAAGCGCTACTTAATAGGCCGGCAGCGTACTCCCTTCGATATGAGTTATATACTAATATCGAGGGAATAACGCTAGCGCGGATCTTAGATATTACGCCTATAAAGATAGGATAGTCGATTCTACAAATTGTTCTTACTATAAGGGATCTCCTCCTTAGGTAATTATTCGGGCCTATAAGGCCACCTTAGTTCGCGTCCCTAAAAAATAGGTTAATTACGCCGTCCTAGGTGTTTCCTACACCCTTCGCCAACTAATCGGAGGGAATGTGTCGGTTACTAAGGTAATAGCGAAGGAGGAAGCCTTCGTATAAACTAGGTGTAGACCGGTGAGCTGTCGACCCTCCCGGGTCGGAGTAAACCCTTACACCTAGAAGGTCACTTAGATTGTGTCCTTCCTTATAATGGCAAGGCCCTTTCTTCCGGCTTTTTGACACTAGCGAGCTCTCGAAGCTCATCGATAAAAAGCTATCGATCGCGCGACATGACCTAGGCTGCTAGAGATACTATAACGTAGCTAAGTATACTAGATACTCGAGGTATAACTAGAGTACCCGCCTCGACTAACACGCTGGCCCCTCTAGGACTACGGCCCCTTTAGGGCTGGCCACTAGAACTGTCTAGCGGCCACCATCCGTAAGAACGGTAGGATTATTAATCCTACCCGGAAACAACTTAATATAATCTATAGGTGCCTTCGACGCTCTACTAAAGCGTAGGCTCCTTAAACGAATGACGGAATAAGGCTTCCTACTCCCCCTCCTCCGACTTATCGACGGCTTCCTTTTAGATCGAAGGGTTAGGGTACGACTAGAGAAGACAATAACGGTATAGTATACGGTAGGCTATAGAACCCGTTAAGGGTCCCTACTCTCCCTAATACTCTATATACTATACTTAGCGGAGTTTTTAGTATAAGATAAGGCGCTCCGCTTTAGGTATATAGACGATATCTACCTATATAGGGCCTCGGGGGATCTAGACAAGAATGTTCGGCTACTTATAGAGGACGTTTAAAGTATTATTAACTAGGGTAACGAGAATAAGATCGTATTCGCGCCTAAGAAGCTCGAGATAATCTACCTAACTAAGTAAGCGTACCGGCTCCCTTAACCCTATATATGTAGTTAACGACTAGCTTACTATTACTCCTATTACTACGGCTCTAAAGCTAAAGGACTAACCGGCCCTTCGCTAGCTAGGGGTCTGGTTCGACAGAAAGCTTACCTTTCAAAGACATGTCGCTAAGCGTGCCGCTAAAGCTCGTAAGGTGTTATACTATATACGTAACCTCGTAAGGACGGTATACAGGCCCCACGCTTTGTTACTTAGGAAGGTAGTAATTACCTACGTGCTCCCCTCGGTTCTCTATATAACTAAGGCGTAGTACGCTAGGAGAACGAAACCCCTACGGTACTAGAGGAACGGGGAACGCGATAATATAGTTAGCGTATAAAACGGCTAGTATATCGGCGTCGTCGACAATATACTAGCGTTAGCGGCGAGAGGGGTCCGTCCTGCCTATATAGAAAACTATACCTACTGTCTTACTCTTCTAGGACGCTAGTCTACCTTTAGCTATAGTAGCCCTCGAGGAGGCTAAACTAAGGTTCGCTATACGCCTTAAGACAGTAGACGCCGTATACCCGCTCGTTAGATAAATTAAACCCCCGATGATTATAAGAGGTCGTAGTATAGGAACTCGACAAAGGGCGAAGACTAAGGTCTAGCGCCTAGGCACCCTTATCCTAGATACCCCTAGACTAAGACTTGTCCTACTATACTACTCCCTAGGCTGTCGGATAGACCCTATATAGGGCGTCGATAAGAAACCCGCCTCCGAGGACTTTAAGGAATAGTAGTCTACCCTAGACGACGTATAAGTAACTGTCTTCTCGGACAGGTCGGAGTATAACAAGAATAGAAGTAGATAGGTACTGTACTGCCACACTATAGAAGGGTCAACTACTATTCCCACACTAGTTCAACCTATATTCAATACAAGTTAGATTTTTTTACCGATCACATTCCAACTACTTTCCAACCACCTTCGGATCACGTTCGGATCACTTTCGGATCACTTTCGAACTACTTTATAACTACTTTCCAACTATAGTTCACCTTATAGCTGAACTCATATCCGAACACCTTCGGGCCGGGGATAACTCCTTAATCTGATCGGACCCTAATCCGCTAAATAATCGGAAGCTGTTCCGAAGCTAGTCGAAAGCTATTCCGAATTAGGTCTAAAGGTATTCCGAATTAGGTCTAGATAGGTTTTAATTTATTCGTATTATTTTTATAGCTATACTACTATTATAGAACACGTCTTATTAGAACAAATGCTATAGTAATTACATCTACCCGACTGTAGCTAGCCCTTATTCCCTGTATCATCACTTCCTTATATCCCACCTCCTTATATCCCACTTCCTTATCCTACTTCCTTGTCCTACTTCCTTATATCCCACTTCCTTATATCCTTACTATCGTTCGTCGTTCGTCGTGTGTCCGTATATCATCTGTCGTATATAGCTATTAGTATCAGACACCCTAGGACAGACAAGTACGTACGACAGCTAGGCAAACCAAGGACTCGATGCCAGAACCAGGAATAGCCAGGAGAAGCTAGGACTCGAGTGTTAGCTGGTCTAGAATAGCCAGGAGGAATGCGTACTTGATTTAGTAGATAGAACGATTTTGTCTTGTCTTTGTAAAGGTAGAACAGGTAGATAAAAGTAGGTGGTAAAAGTGGTAGTAGTATAGCAAGGAAGGTGCGAATCGAACGCCCACCTACCTAGCTATACAAATATATCACGTGATCTTTAAAATTTGTACACTTGTAGCCCTATGTCTAAATCCTATATAGCATTTAAAATTAGCTCTAATTACTACATAAAAACTCGAGAAAATTAGAAAAGAAAGAAAAATCACTCTACTTAGTAATGTTCGAACTACTTTCGAACTACTTTCTAACTACCTTTGGATCACTTTCCAACTACCTTCGGATCACTTTCGGACTACTTTCGAACTACCTTCGGACTCTTAATCAACTTAGAGTTCGATTATAGTTGAAATATAGTTGAAATATAGTTGAATCTCTAACCTAGGTTCGACCCTAATTGAACTCTATTCTACTATATAGTTGAATTATAGTTGAATTATATTTGAATCCTCTAAAGCGAGTCGGACTATAGTTAGACTATAGTTAGATATAGATTGAACTATATTTAAACTATGTTTCGATACTAGTCAACCTTTATATAGTAGGCACGTAAGTAGGCTATAGCTACGCCGTCTACTAGGGCTAACGACAGATCGCTAAGGGCTACGGCTCTATTAACAGTATGTCCTACGTCTTTAATACTAAAGTAATAGGAGCGTAGAGAGGTATAGAGCGCGTTATAGCACTTTCGCCAGAAGTAAACTAGAGACAGATAACACTCTATATCGATAGTACATTAGTTATATAGTATATAAGGAGAGACGCCTTGTACACCTTACAATAGGCCTTCCTTGACCTTTAAGGAGCCCTAGTTATATACGACGTCCGACTTAGATAGTCCTCTAGCTATATAGGTATCGAGGGTAACAAAGCGGTAGACAAGTGTGAGGATACGAAGCTTAGGTGAATGTAGTCACGTGTGGTAGCTTAGGTGAATGTAGTCACGTGTGGATTTGAGTTATCGATTGAATGTGGTTACGTATAGGTTTGTGGATGGAATGTAGTCACGTGTGGGTTTGTTGACTCGCTTAGTGAATGTTGTTTTGAATGTTGTTTTGAATGTTGTTTTAGATGGAGCTTCCCCAATTAGCCTAATCGGGTATAGCGTGGATTCTTTGTTGTGGACTATAAATATTAGCTAGCTCTAGGACTTTCTTGGAAGGCTCGCGATCAATCTCAACCTTATAGTCTTTTGTACGCTTCTAGTGATTCCCTGACATATTGATCGCCCGCCCGCAGTTTTCTAGGCCCGGATTAACGAAGTTTTACGTCCTTTCCTAGACATCTTTTATACCGTCTACCTAGACGATATTCTTATATTCTCAGACGATTTACTCTCCTATCGTTCTTACGTAAAACAGGTCCTTGCTGCCCTTTAGGAAGCCGGGTTGTAGTACGATATTAGGAAGTGCGAATTCGAAGTCACTAGTGTTAAATTCCTCGGTATGATTATTACTACAGACGGCGTACAAATAGACCTCGAGAAAGTCTCTACTATTGTTAACTAGTCTACTCCGGCTTGCCTTAAGGACCTCTAAGCTTTTATCGGCTTTACGAACTTTTACCGACGCTTTATTAAGGGGTTTAGCAAGATAATTAAACCACTTAATCTTCTCTCTGTCTACAGTGTTCGGTAGGATTAGAACAAAGCTTATAATATAGCGTTTTAGACTCTAAAAGACGCCTTTGTTTTAGCACCTATTCTAGTTTACTTTGACCCTAAGAAAGAGATCGTCATAGAATGTGATGCCTCGGATTATGTTATAGCCGTAGTCTTGTCCTAGTAGTACGACGGCGTTCTTTACCCTATAGCATTTATGTCTAAAACCTTCGACCCGGCGGATATAAGATTTACAATAAAGAGCTATTAGCTATTATTCGTACTTTCGAAAGTTAGAAGTCCGAACTACACGGTACAGCTTATCCTATTATAGTAATAACCGACTACTCTAACTTAAAATACTTTATAACAACAAAAGACTTATCTCGGCGACAGGTTCGCTAGAGCGAGTTTCTCTCGGAATTTAACTTTATTATTAGCCCTCTGAAAGGAGCGAAGCATCGGAAACCAGACGCCCTTACTCGACTCTCCTAGGACCTTCCTAAAGATAGCACCGATCCCCGTCTACAGTACTAAAAACAAGCACTCTTAAAGCCTCGGAACCTACTTCTCCTGTCCCCCGCTGAATTAGACGATAATAAAACAGACGATCATAAAGTTATAAGACTCTTCGAGGACGGGTATAGTATAGACGAGTCTAGAACCGAGTTAGACCCCTTCTAGAGACGAATTAAGACCGAACTTAATTAATATGATCATATACCTCACTCGAAGGAAGTCTCCTTGTCTAAATATATAATTAAGGATAATAGACTTTACTTCCGGGACCGCCTTTATGTCCCTAATATAGAACTTCGAGTATAGCTTCTTTAGAGAGCCCACGATTCTATCGAAAGCGGTCACCTCGGAAAAAATAGGTTACTTAAGCTAGTCTCTCGGTTCTATTAGTAGCCTCGCGTCTCTTTAGATATCGAACAGTTCTATAAAGCTTGCGAGAATTGTACTCGAAACAAGCTCTCCTAGCTTAAGTACCAAGGAGCTTTAAAACCTTTACCTATACTAATCTAGCGATAGAAAGACCTCTCTATAGACTTCGTCGGGCCGCTTAAAGAGGTAGACGGCGCTAATTCTATTATAGTAGTTTATAATAGACTTACAAAGGACCGTCACCTATTCCCTTGTCATAGTACTATAACAGCTAAAGACTTAGCACAGTTATTTCTCTATGTTTAGAAACTCTACGGCCTGCTAGATTCTATTGTCTCCGATCGTAGCTCGCTATTTATAGCTACGTTTTAGAAAGCCGTTTGTGCTAAGCTCTAGATTAGTATCTAACTCTCTACTACTTATCACCTAGAAACGGATGGGCAGACCGAGATCGTTAATAAGGCTCTTAATTAGTTCCTTAGTTAGTATATTAGTTTTATATAAGAAAATTAGGTAGAATTACTACCTATGGCGGAATTTTCTATATAGAACGTAGTTAATAGTTCTACTAGTATATCACTATTTTTCGCTAACTATAGCTACTACCCTCGGATAAGCTTCGGACTACCTATCTTAGTACTAGCTACAGCTTCTCGGCCTATTAAATTAAGCGCGAAACAAGGCTCTAGCTTTATCTATAAAATAGAGGATATCCTAGGCTATCTATATACTAATTTACTAGCCGCTCGGGATAAGATAGAACACTTCGCTAATAAGACTCGAGCTCCTACGCTAGCGTACCGAGTTAGTAATATAGTGTTACTAAGTATAAAAAATCTTACTTCTACACGCCCTATACTAAAGTTCGACTCTAAGTTTATTGGCCTATTCCGAGTGCTCTAAGTAATTAATTCTCACTCGTATAAGCTAGAATTACCTTTCGAATTAGAGGAAATCTATCCAGTATTCTATATCAACCTATTACAACCCGCCGCGAGTATTCCTTTACCTAGACAAGTTAACCTACCTACTCTACCCGTTACTATTAACGTCGACGGTAACGTCTTATAGGCTGTTAATAAGATATTAGACTCTCGAAGAGTCGAGGGCGAATTCTAGTACTTAGTTCGGTAGAGAGGTTACGATCCTAACTCTAACACCTGGGAACCTTTATATAACGTTGTCTCTTTAGCTGCCTCGTCTATTACCGTATTTAAGAAGCGGTTTCCCCAGAAGGCTAAGCCTACTCGCGTAGAGCTTACGTAGGCTCTTTAGGACCGTGTTCAGCCTTAAGACGCTGATTTACAACATATTTAATAGAGTAAGGGGGGACCATATGTGAGGGTACGAAGCTTAGGTGAATGTAGTCACGTGTGGATTTAGGTTATCGATTAAATGTAGTTACGTATAGGTTTGTAGTTGTAGATAGAATGTGGTCACGTGTAGGTTTGTTGACTCGCTTAGTAAATATTGTTTTAAATGTTGTTTTAGATAGAGCTTCCCCAATTAGCCTAATCGGGTATAGCGTGGATTCTTTGTTGTAGACTATAAATATTAGCTAGCTCTAGGACTTTCTTAGAAGGCTCGCGATCAATCTCAACCTTATTCTAGAGTAGTCTTTTGTACGCTTCTAGTGATTCCCTGACAACAAGCTAGCTAATAAAGGTACTAAAAATGCCCCTTAGGACACAGGGCTGGCCTTACGACCTAATATTAGCGGTATTAAATCTGTTATAAAATACTTCGATATGTCCTATTAAGTTAAACCTTATACCTACCTTAATCTCCCTTAGAATATACTCTATCCACTCCTCGCGATCCGTTTAGGATATAGCGACTTTACCTAGTACTATAAGAAGTTTAAGTACGAGAACGCTAAACTAGTTTACGCGTATAGTAAAGACAAGACC
Organism: Hymenoscyphus linearis; assembly: GCA_900536425.1. NCBI lineage: Eukaryota > Fungi > Ascomycota > Leotiomycetes > Helotiales > Helotiaceae > Hymenoscyphus > Hymenoscyphus linearis. The sequence goes on along the minus strand of UNPR01000004.1, from coordinate 76,881 downwards.
CCTATACACCTAGTCTTCTACTAAAAGATGACTTATAGGTTTGTAAAGTGGCCTTTAAAGCTACAACCTCCCTTATATAACAAGGGAGAGGCTATCGAATATCTCTCGCGCCTTATAGCGGCCGTAAAAGACTTCGCTAAGTTCCTAGGGGAAACTAGATTCTACTCTAGAATATATACTCGCTAGAGTATATATATAGTTAAGTGTTTTTTTACTTCTTTCCTTATCTCCTCTGTTTTAGTTTAGCGTTCTTTCCTTTTACACCTCTAGGGATCTATATACGATAACTTTAGACCCTGGTTTTACTAGGCGACGAATATTACTACTACAAGACTTAGGGGCTAACTGGCTAAGGAGGGCTACAACCCTCCTTAACTATTAAAAACTATAAAATATATCTTTTCTTTACTCTTTAGCTAAACTCTTTCTTAAGACGTCTACTTACGTGCCTACTATATAAAGGTCAACTACTAGTTAAATATAGTTAAAATATAGTTTAATCTATATCTAACTATAGTCTAACTATATTTTAACTTACTTTAGAGGATTTAAATATAATCTAACTATAATTCAACTATATAGTAGAATAGAGTTCGATTAGGGTCGAACCTAGGTTAGAGATTAAACTATATTTTAACTATAATCGAACTCTAAGTTCATTAAGAGTGTAAAAGTAGTTCGATAGTAGTCTAAAGGTAGTTCAAAAGGTAGTCCTAAAGTAATCCGAAGGTAGTTAGAAAGTAGTTCGAAGGTGATCCGAAAGTAGTTCGAAAGTAGGTATAGTAATAGAGCTAAAAAAGTACTTAGAGAGAAAAGAAGGTAGCTAGAGAGAGTGATCCTTTTTTCTTTTCTAATTTTCTCGAGTTTTTATATAAAAAGTAGGGCTAGTTTTAAGTGCTATATAGGATTTAGACATAGGGCTACGAGTGTACAAAATTTAAAGATCACGTGATATACTAATACAGCTATATCGTAGGGGGCGTTCGATTCGCACCTTACTTACTATACTACTAGTGGCTATTCTACGTAGTACTACCACTTTTGCCACCTACTTTTACCACCTACTTTTACCACCCACTTTTACCACCCACTTTTACCTACCGATTGTTCTACCTTTATAAAGACAAGACAAAATCGGTCTATCTATTAAACTAAGTGCGCATTCCTCCTAGCTATTCTACACCAGCTGACGCTCGAGTACTAGCTTGTCCTAGCTTTACCTAGCTTTACCTAGCTGTTCCTGGCTCTAGCATTGAGTCCTTGGTTTGCCTCGCTGTTCCTAGGCCTCGAGTCCTTGGTTTACCTAGCTGTCGTAAGTACTTGTCTGTCCTTAGGTGTCTGATATTAATAGCTATATACAACAGATAATACGCGGACGAACGACGAACAATAGTAAGGATATAAGGAAGCGGGATATAAGGAACTAGGATACAAGGAAGCGAGGTTATAAGGAATAAGGGCTACTTAGTAGCTATAGTAGGGTAAGTAGATATAATAACTTATATTGAATATAGGTTGAGCTAGTATAGGACTATAGTTAAACTAGTAGTTGACCCTTCTATAGTATAGATAGTAGTATAGTTTTAGTCCGAGGTTTTATTATATATAAGGTCTATAATTCCGTCTACTACTACTAGTAGTAAACTTCTTATATAATAGTATTTAACCGCTATCTGTTTACTAGTTCTGTCGTAGAAGACAGGGTTATATCCTAATTAAAGGGCTCCTTTATTGTCTATATATACGCCGAATTTCGTTTATTTATAAAATCCTAGTTCTTTTAGTAAAGATATTATATAGACAAATTCTTTAGCGGCCCCGTTTATCGCTATATATTTAGCTTCTGTCGTAGATTAAGCTATAACGCTTTATAACTTCGATTTCTACGTGACAGGCCCTTTGGCTAAGAAGAATATATAACCGGTAGTTGATTTTACCATATAAGTATCCCCGGTATATTCGTAGTTGTAAAATCCGCTTATATATCGGCCAGACTTCTCCCTTATAGTATAAGTGATTATATAATCTATTATAGTCTTTAAGTTTATAATATTTACTCAATCGTAATAAAGTGTTCCTTCGATAGATTAGACGTATATCTTAATAGCTTAATAGCCTCGAGTATATAAGAGGGATCCGATTATAGTCTAGAATAGGCGAATTTTGTATATTATCGCTTTTAACTAATTTAGTTCGAGGCTAATCTTCGGGTCTATTAGGGTACATATAGGGTTGTAATTTAGTAGCCTGTATTTATTATAGTTCTTCTAGCCTAATCGTAGTTATATTTTTGTTCTAGTTATATCGACTCCTAGATACGTCTTTATAGCGCGTTTATCTTTAAGTTTAAAGACCTGTCTTAGTGCTTATATTAAGCCTTAGACGAGTTCTATCGTCGGAGCTATAATAAGTAGCTAGGTCGTCGACATATATATAAACGTATATATTATCTGTCCGATTAATAAAGATATAAGAAACGGCGTTTAGGGCTTCGAAACCTATTCTTATAGCAATAGTAACAAGTGTTATAAACTAGATTCTAGCTGAATACTTTAATCTATAAAGTGCTTTAAGTAACTCTAAATATACGATTTAGTTAGGAGTACTTTTGTTACGTTCTCTCGTATTGTTATATAACTCGTCTAGTATATAAATATACTCGTTAAGGCCTTCTAGGGTAGTTATAAAGAGTCGTTTAATGTCGATATCTCCTTATGTAAATACTAATATTATATCGATTTTCTAGATAAAAAAGTTATTAATAAGTGCTAGCGTAAATACTTAGTAGTAGTATTTGCTTTATAACCCCTATAAAGGAATCGATATAGTCGCGTCTATATAGTTGTTTGAATCCCTTAGCTATAAATCGCGATTGAAATTCAATAATATCGTTCGATTCTTTTAGCTTATATACCTATCCTATCTTTATAAGCCTAGCCTCTTCACTAGCTTCTTCTTATATAGGTTTCTAGGTCCCGTTTACTACTAAGGTATTGATCTCCTTTTATATAGATCTTATCTAATAGTCCTTATATAGGTTTAGATTAGAGGTAGCTTCTATATATGTATTTGGTTTATAAATTTCTTCGCTGGCGCTCTTATTAATTAAGACCTTTCTAGTGTTGTCTTCTTCTTCTTTAGAGCTTAGGTACGCTAAGGAGACTTGATGGTATATAGCTATAGGCGCTTATAGTTTATCTATTTATAGAGCGTCGGAATCAATTCTAGCGAGTAGATCTTAGTATCGGCGTCTAATTGATCGTAGGTTAAATTATCTTAGTTCCGCTGTTCTAGGGCTTTCTTGACCTACTCTCTCTAGTACTTCTATAGGTTCGTCTAAGGCTAGCTCATCGACATCGTCTATAGTATCCGGCCTTAGTGTGGATTTCTCGACTAGAGTACTACTGTCGCGTTCCTTACGCGCGGTCATATAAGTTGTAATTTCTTTCAGACAATCCTAGTCTAGCGACTCTTCTTCTAGCAAATCCGAGTAGTTTTATTTAATATTATATTCGGCCTTATATATAAGGTTTTCTTTTATAATTACGTCTCTTATACTAATAACCTTTCCTAAGTCTAGAATATAGACTGAGTAGTTATTAGATAATTCCTACCCGACTAATATTCGTTTATATAATCGGTTAGCTAGCTTTCCTTCGGGAGTTTTTACCCTAACTTCCTTTAGTATAAGGATATAATATAGTAATCCTAGAGTATAGATATCTAATATATCTAGATTTGTCCTAAATACTATACTGCCAGACTATAGAAGGGTTAACTAGTATTCCCACACTACTTTAACCTACTTACGTGCCTACTATATAAAGGTTGACTAGTATCGAAACATAGTTTAAATATAGTTCAATCTATATCTAACTATAGTCTAACTATAGTCCGACTCGCTTTAGAGTATTCAAATATAATTCAACTATAATTCAACTATAATTCAACTATAATTCAACTATAATTCAACTATAATTCAACTATAATTCAACTATATAGTAGAATAGAGTTCAATTAGGGTCGAACCTAGGTTAGAGATTCAACTATATTTTAACTATATTTCAACTATAGTCGAACTCTAAGTTGATTAAGAGTCCGAAGGTGGTTCGAAAGGTAGTTCGAAAGTAGTCCGAAAGTGATCCGAAGGTAGTTGGAAAGTAATCCGAAAGTGATCCGACAGTAGTTCGAAGGTGATCCGAAAGTAGTTCGAAAGTACTAGTAGGTAGGTAGTAATAGAGCTAAAAAAGTACTTAGATAAAAAAGAAGGTAGCTAGGGAGAGTGATTTTTCTTTCTTTTCTAATTTTCTCGAGTTTTTATATAGTAATTAGGGCTAATTTTAAGTGCTATAAAGGATTTAGATATAGGGCTACAAGTGTACAAATTTTAAGAGTCACGTGATATATTAGTGCAGCTATATAGTAGGGCGTTCGATTCGCACCTTCCTTGCTATACTACTACCACTTTTACCACCTACTTTTACCACCCACTTTTATCTACCTGTTCTACCTTTGCAAAGACAAGACAAAATCGTTCTATCTACTAAATCAAGTACGCATTCCTCCTGGCTATTCTACACCAGCTAACACTCGAGTCCTAGCTTCTCCTGGCTATTCCTGGTTTTGGCATCGAATCCTTGGTTTGCCTGGCTGTCGCTCGAGTCCTGGCTTTGCCTGGCTGTCCCTAGGTCTGGCATCGACTGCTTGGTTTACCTGGCTGTTACTGGCTCTGGCATCGAGTCCTTGGTTTACCTAGCTGTCGCTCGAGTCCTGGCTTTGCCTGGCTGTTCCTGGTTCTGGCATCGAATCCTTGGTTTGCCTGGCTGTTCCTGACTATTCCTGGCTCTGGCATCGAGTCCTTGGTTTGCCTAGCTTTGGTACGTACTTGTCCGTCCTTGGGTGTCTGATACTAATAGCTATATACGACAGATGATATACGGACGAACGACGAACGACGAACGATAGTAAGGATATAAGGAAGTGGGATATAAGGAAGTAGGATAAGGAAGTGGGATATAAGGAACTGGGATATAAGGAAGTAAGATATAAGGAAGTAAGATATAAGGAAGTAAGATATAAGGAAGTCGGATATAAGGAAGGAAGTAAGGTTACAAGGAATAAAGGCTAGCTATAGTGGGGTAGATATGATTACTATAGCATTTGTTCTAATACGACGTGTTCTATAATAGTAGTATAGCTATAAAAATAATACAAATAAATTAGAACCTATCTAGACCTAATTTAGAATAGCTTTAGACCTAGTTTAGAATAGCGGTAGACTACCTTTAGAATAGCTTTCGACTAGCTTCGGAATCGCTTTCGACTAGCTTTGGAATAGCTTCCGATTATTTAGCGGATTAGTGTCCGATCAGATCAAGGAGTTATCCCCGGCCCGAAGGTGTTCGGATATAAGTTCAGCTATAGGGTGAACTATAGTTGGAAAGTAGTTAGAAAGTAGTTCGAAAGTGATCCGAACGTGATCCGAACGTGATCCGAAGGTGGTTGGAAAGTAGTTAGAAAGTAGTTGGAATGTGATCGGTAAAAAAATCTAACTTGTATTGAATATAGGTTGAACTAGTGTGGGAATAGTAGTTGACCCTTCTATAGTGTGGCAGTACAGCTTATATTCAATATAAGTTAGATCTTTTTACCGATTACATCCCAACTACTTTCCAACTACCTTCGGATCACTTTCGGATCACTTTCGAACTACTTTCTAACTATAGTTCACCCTATAGCTGAACTTATATCCGAACACCTACGGGCCGGGGATAACTCCTTAATCCGATCGGACACTAATCCGCTAAATAATCGGAAGCTATTCTAAAAGTAGTCGAAAGCTATTCCGAAGCTAGTCTATAGCTATTTCGAAGGTAGTCTATAGCTATTCTAAATTAGGTCTAGATAGGTTTTAATTTATTTGTGTTATTTTTGTAGCTACGCTACTATTATAGAACACGTTGTATTAGAACAAATGCTACAACAATCCTATCTACCCTACTATAGCTAGCCTTTATTCCTTGTAACCTTACTTCCTTCCTTATATCTTACTTCCTTATATCTTACTTCCTTATATCTTACTTCCTTATATCTTACTTCCTTATATCCTTACTATCGTTCGTCGTTCGTCGTTCGTCTACGTATTATCTGTTGTATATAGCTATTAGTATAAGACACCTAAGGACAGACAAGTACGTACGACAGCTAGGCAAAGCTAGTACTCGATACCAGAGCCAGGGATAGCCAGGAACAGCCAGGCAAACCAAGGAATCGATGCCACAGCTAGGAATAGCTAGGAACAGCCAGGACTCGATGCCAGAGCTAGGAATAGCCAGCAGGAATGCGCACTTAATTCGATAGATAGAACGATTTTGTCTTGTCTTTATAAAGGTAGAACAATCGGTAGGTAAAAGTAGGTGGTAAAAATGGTAGTAGTACGTAGAATAGCCACTAGTAGTATAGCAAAGAAGGTACGAATCGAACACCCTACTATACAGCTGTACTAATATATCACGTGATATTTAAAATTTGTACACTTGTAGCCCTATATCTAAATCCTACATAGCACTTAAAATTAGCCCTAATGACTACATAAACACTCGAGAAAATTAGAAAAGAAAAACAATCACTCTCTCTAGCTACCTTCTTTTCTCTCTAAGTACTTTTTAAGCTCTATTACTACCACTTACTTTAGGACTACTTTCGAACTACTTTTAGATTACCTATGGATTACCTTTAGATTACTTTTAGATTACTTTCGAACCTCTTTCGAACTACTTTTAGACTACTTTTAGACTACGTTTAGACTACTTTCGAACTAATTTTGGACTCTTAATGAACTTATAGTTAGATTATAGTTAAAATATAGTTTAATCTCTAACCTAGATTCGATCCTAATCGAACTATATTCTACTATATATAAATTATAGTTACAATATAGCTGAATTATAGTTTAATTATAGTTTAATCCTCTAAATCGAGTCGAACTATAGTTAGACTATAGTTAGACTATAGTTAGATATAGATTAAACTATATTCTAACTATATTTAACTAGTAGTTGACTTTTATATAGTAGGCACTTAAGGACCTAGTCAACAAATTTCCTACGAAAAACAACAACTCTAATAGTAGACCGTCGAGCCCTAGGGACTAGTAACCGTCTACCTAGGATAGGAAAGCTACTACCTTTAAGGATTATCTCCTTAGACTTAAGAGCTTTTCTTTATAGAGATCGATAAAACCTTCTCGAATAGTAAGGAATAAGCTAATACTTTAGTAAAGCTTACCCTATAAGGCATTCGTAGGGGTAAGCTTAGTACAAACACTAGTTAGATTTTAACGAAACCCTACTATCTATAGGCGGAGCGAGCTAGGCCAACGAGACTAAGATTTAGTACCTTATAAACACCTACTCGAACTACTCCTTTAACTATACGGCCTCTATACCTAACTTAAAGGGTTACTACGCGTTTATAGAAAAGACCGACGCCTTTAACGTAGCTAATAAGAAGTAGAAGGACAAGAATAAGGAGTTCAAGGGATACTTAGCGGGAACCCTACGCCTATAGGTCTACTATATAGTAGCTAGATTAGATGCTAATAGGGACACTATAATAATAACGACTCGGATAGGCGGGGGCCCAAAGAGAAATAAAGGGAGCCGTAAGGTTATAAGTAGGAAGTAAAGAGCTAAGTAGGTAAGCTATAAGAAAAGGTAAACTTATAAGAGTAAAGGGATCTATTTCTAATATAGAGACTTAGAGTATATAGTTAAAGACTGTCCCTATAATATACCTATAAGGATTAACTATATTAAGGTTAAGGTAGGCCTAGTCTTAGAAGACGTTAATAAAGAGATAGAATTCGACGCCCTTAAGTTAGAAAAAGAATAGCTCTTAGTTGTTGTTAGGAACCGAGAGTAGAAAAAGCGTTAGTAAGAAAGACAAGAGAAGGTAAAGAAAGTAATAAATAAGAATCTTATATTTATAGATATAATCCTATAAAAAACTTTTAAAACCTTTACTCTTATTAATAAAGGATACTAGTACTATACTATAATAAATAGAGACCTTATAAAAGGACTCGGGCTTACGTTTATTAGTAATAAGAAGCGGAGAGTAAAAGGAGCCTCTATAGCTATATAAAACTTAGAAGTCGAAGGAGTAGTCGCTCTTCGAATAAATATAGCCGGATATAGTTAACTAGTATACGCGTACGTAATACCGAACTTAGCCTTTCTAATTGTTCTCGGAAACCTATAGAAAGCGTATAACTAGATATAGACCGCGCTAGAAGAGCGTCGGTTCTACTATAGTAGAAGATAGCCTTTTATATAAGATTTGGTTCTTTTAAATAGCTAGTAACTCTATTTAGACTAAGTAGGGCCCCCGCGACATTTTTATAGTATATTAATAGCCTACTAAGAGATTCTATAGACGACTACGCCTTAGCTTATATAGACGACGTAGCTATCTATATAAAAGGCTTAAAAGAGGATTACTTTAAGAAAGTTAGAGACGTCCTCTATAAACTTTAGGATAGAGGCCTCTTTCTAGACCTCGGAAAGAGCGAGTTTATAAAGAAGAAGATTAAGTACCTAGGTTTTATTATATATACTAGAGGGAAAGGCGTAGGACCCGACCTAGAGAAGATTAAAGCTAGTAAGATGAACAAACTACATTAACTAGTAAAGGAGTACTATTCTCCTAAAGAGAAAATAAAGACTTAGCGTTTAGAGCCTTAAAGTACTTATTTTATAAAGCCCTAATACTAGTAAAGTAGGATCCTACCCTAGCTACGTTCCTAGAAATAGACTATAGTAGATTTATAATAGGAGGCGCCCTCTTATAAGAAAAGGACAAAGTCTGTCGACTAGTAGGCTTCTTCTTAAAAAAGTTAAATAAAGTAGAGATTAACTATAATATCTATAATAAAGAGATAGTATTAGCAGTGGTTTCCTATCTTAAGTTCTAGGCGCCTAAACTAAAAGTAGTAGGCCCCTTTACGATCTAGATAGACTATAAGAACCTTAAGTACTTTATAACTAAGAGGTAACTATTAGAGCGCTAAATTAGATAGTATAAGACTATAGCTATATTCTAGTTTACCTTATATTATCGACTAAAGACCGAAGTAGTTATTCTAGACGTACTATCGAGAAGAGAATAAGACACTCTAAGAGAAGATAATAAGATATTAAGATATTGTCGCTTTTTAGCGCTAGACCGCGTAAAAGATTAGCTAAAGTTAATAGAGGAAAGTGAGGTAGTAGTAGCTACTATATATATCCGGCTACTAGCTATATAGTTTAAATAAGACTATAAGACCGTCCTCTACTCTATATAAAACGGCGACCGATCCTTCCTAAGCGAAGTTAAGATAAGGATCTAAGTAGGTAGCCGACTATAAAGTCGACTTAAAGGGCTACCTACGCTATTATAAGAAGCTATAAGTCCCAGAAGCCCTATTCTCGACAAAAGCCGACTTAAATAGAGAGGATTTTAACCTATAATAGAATAACGTCCTAAGGACTAAGATTATTTAGTCTATCTACGATTCGTTAGTCTATAGACACCTAGGCTAGGACTCTACTACTTTTATAGTAGGACGCTGTTTCTACTAGCTACTTTAATCTAAGTACGTTAGATAGTTCTTAAGAAACTATAACTACTATAGAAGGAATATAGTATAAAGAGAATATAAATATAGTCTCCTATATCTACTACTAGTCCTCGACTAATTCTTCTAGGAGATCTTAATAGATTGTATAACCGACCTACCGGATTCCTAAGGGAACCGCTACCTCTAGGTTATTAAGTATAGACTAAGTAAGACCGTAGTATTAGAAGTAATACCTAGTATAAAAGTAGAGAAATATACTAAAAAGTTTATAGAATACTAGGTACGATGTTATAGTATACTAAGTACTATTACTAGATGTCGTTCTATTCTATAAACGAATACTACTAATACTTAGGACCTTTAAATCGAGCTTATAGAAGGCTTACGTGTTACTATATACTTAGTAGTAGTTATCGTAGGTAAGTTGTATATAGAAGTCTCAAAGTATATAGCCGCCGCTCCCTTAAGTTTAACTAGTAGCCTAGTGCTAATTATCTAAGTACTAGCTACTAGTTCTACTAGTTCTTAATATATCTAGAAGCTACGTTACGTAGCTTCCCTCGCTTATACTCGTAAGCACGTATATATATTACAATACGTTAGGATATTATAATACGTTAGCTGTATTATAGCGTGTTAGTTAGTATATATAGTATAAGGTATATAGCCTACAATATGTGTAATACGTGTCAGCTAATCTTATGTAGTATAAGGTATATAGTAGTACGTATTAGCTTATATATACGGTATACGTTTTAGTAAGGCATATAGCCTATAGCTAGAAATAAGGGGTAATGCGAGTAGCCAGCCTACGTAGGCAAGTGGTCTACGTAACGTAGCGAGGCTTGGCAAAGGCATAGCGCAACACTATCGTATAGCTAAGGCTCTATAAAGCTTAGGTACGTATACGGCCCTCCGAGCTTTACTCGCGAATACAAGCCGAATATATATAAATACAAGCCGAATCCAAGACCTAGCTTACACTAAGGACGTAAGAGTCTCTAGAGAGCATCAGAGGACGACTATTTTTTTGAGATTAGAACTTATAGCTCATTTTTCCTAAGCGATCTATTATAATAAAACTATCTAGCTAGACCCTTAAAAATATATATATAAGTATAAGCTACAATCTTATGTTCTACTTTCTCTAAATCTACGCTTTCTTCCCTAGGAACCCCTATAGGAAAGAGGCGTTAGATATTAATGTCTAGAACTACCTTACAAAGTCTTTAGCTCTATAGGAAATTGACTATAGTAGACTTGAATAAATTCCAGCCCTTTAATATATATACTATACTTAAGATAGCTTCTACAGTGTTTTATAGATATTCTTAGACACTTTGGTACTGATGGCAAAGGATTATCTTTAGGATAGTTCGTTGCTATTACAAGTGGAACCAGCGGAAACCATGACTAAAACAAAGAGATAGTTGTCAAGATCTTATAGATAAAGAACGCCTAACTCCCTAACCAGAGAATTCTAGGAAGTTCTTACCTTCTTGTATTATTATTCTTAATAATTATAATAACCTCTATTTATTATAATACGGCTGCTGACAAGAGCCATAGGCTTTATCCTCCTCACTATACGTGACTATAGTATAGTATTACATCCGGCTTCACAGGGCCTTTTACGTATATCCTTCAATATAGACCAGGGTGTTCTGGCTACCATCCAATAATCGGGGTAGGGTTATGAAGGTCGGGAAAACTTGTCCCTGGCGCACACAAGTTTAGGAGGTCTCCCACTGGCACTGAACTAGATAACGACGTACATCAAGTAACAAGGAACTCCACTTGGATAATCCATGCCATTTTACCAGAAGCACCAAGAAAATAGGCATAGCCAGGGATCCAGCGTATCAGGCAGCACTTTTACGATCGCACCAATTTGGAGGATGGCTTTAGGCATTTGTCTGGAGATCCTGCCACTCTATCTCCCCTAATTTCGTTATCGGACCCTGATCGTATTAAAGAGCATCTGAGATTCCCAAAAGAGGCATGCGCACAATATACGAGTACGATTTCATCTTCGACGATTTCGAGTGGGGTTTAGTCCCGTCGTTTGCTTGTTGCGGTCTTCCCTAAGGACTATCCAGATTTCTCGATGCCAAGAACATTTTATTCAGAGCTGCATTGGTCGATGGAAATTCCATATATAAAAGCCTTTCCCTGTATCGACTGATGTAGGGTGCGGTTTTTTAACGATCGGGGTATTGGCGTTAATCTCAATGTCGGTGTTGTTACATGGAACTTGGTGACACCAAACCTGCTATGAAATCCCATATAGAGGCCCTAGCTTTCTGCTAGATAATATCATGTCGAACGCTTGACAACTTCTTTGCAGCTCTTGCAGCTGCTTTGCTGCTTTGAATAGCTCAGCCAGAAGAGGTGGAGGATATTTATTGAAATGCTCCGGAACTGGAGAATTTAGTTGACTCGGACCACCAGTGTAGTACGAACTCAGCAGCTTCGACTCGAGGAGGCCTTGGGACTAGCATTGAAACTTCTCGAATTTCATCGAAAAGGTGCTGGTGGTCGGGTTAAGACCTGCGATTCACTTTGCAAGTCAGGCGCGTTATTGCAACTTCTTGATCGTCAAGAAGGGTTTGGGAGTCGGTTTGCAGGAAAGGAAGCCTGCGATTCACTTTGCAGGGACGTGCGTTATTGCAACTTCTTGATCGCCCAAATACTGCAACGCACGTGAAATCTCTTTTCCTGCCATTCAAACCAATTGGTTGACCGATTTCGAAACTATCTTACAAGGATGTATAGCAATTACAGGCAGTTTGCCTTTTGGAATAGGATAATCCGCACCCGCTCATTTCAGAGTTCATGACGTTTACACCACCCTCGCAGATGAGAGAAGCTATAGCCAGTAGTTCTTCTAAATATACTGGGAAATCTCGAACACTACATCCTTTAAGAGCGAAGAATTATCGCAGCCTAAGTTTAGCAGACTCAGATCCATTGGCTTATGAATAGCCTGTTCAAGTGAGAGAGTAGGGAGGGAATATAAGTGATAAGTGTGAATTAAATCAAGCTATTTTGAAATGCCTGATAGCCTCACTGTGCTCTCTGCATGGCTTTTATTTCAGTTGTAGATGGTTAATGGATTTTCTGGGTTCGCATAAAGAACGAGATTCTTCGTCATGGCCTGATTGCTGTGAAACACAACCCATTCACAATCTTTGGTTTCTTGTGGAAATGGGCCTTTCTGTCTTTACTGGGGGCGTTAGTCACTGAAGATGTACTGAATCGATAGACTGATCTTGCCATTGATATTTAGTAAGAGTCTTGTACTTAAGTTTGTTCCAAGAAGTGGACAAAATCCGTGCAATATCTGAGCCCAGAAGCCAAAGATAACTTTTAGAGCTAGGAGAGGATCAAGGGTAGTTATATATAAAAACTATCAGGTCGCAAGTCGTCCCACCTTTTAGAGCTCAGTTGAGTTTAGTGGCCAATATAGAAGTTAAATCTATTCATACTGCCCCAATTACACTGGTTCGTAGAATTACACAGTGAAATATTTAGGTAATACGAGTATACTAGACAAGCTTTGCTTGGACGACATTAAAGATGTATTACAAACCCTAGGTATGCCTTATGCTATACTAACCCCTCACTAGAATTGCGTGAACAAAATCACTCTACATGTTGGCTACAAGTTACACGTACACTATCAAAAGTTGTGTATAAAAATAAAAACTGGTGGCAAAATCACTCTAATTGGTTAATTTTCCCTTCTACCTCTCATAGGTGCTCTCTATATTATAAGACCTAATACAGTATTATAAAGCGTTGGAGTAAGCCTCCAAAGCATGCGCCAGAAATGACACAAGAGTTTCTTCTAAGGTAATAGACCTCGAGTTTTGTCATTTCTTTGAGCAATTCTTTTTGTGGTAAAAGAAAGGGCGACCGATATATCTAAAAATAAGAAATGAAATAGCACCATGAAAATAAGCCATCCCTTACTCTGTGAATTTCCCTGTTGCGACGCCAATGTCGTTTCCAACCAGTGAAATTGCGTAGAATAATCCCATGCGAGGAAATAGCGCGCTTTGACTAGTCAGAAACGACTCGAAATTCAAAATTGGGGGCTTTACAGAGCAACGAATATTAGTTCCATGAATTCGTTTCTTGTGATGCGGGAGAATATAGAATGTTCGAAAATCGGCTGCTACAGTACTTAGTGCAAACCCCCAAAATCCGTATAATACTATCTATCGCCTGACTTGTACATCATCTTAGACGAAACAAATAATGCGAAACGAGACATTCTCGATTGCATTCTCGATTGTTTCGCTTGGGTACGAAACGAAACAGCGATAGAGTTCCAACTAATTTTCTACTAATGCTGTCAAGAGCCTCTAGGGCGCCCCAGATTACAAGTAGCACTTGACACCTCTTCGATAAGTTCCTTTGCAGACTCTCGAAGCTGACATCTGTTCAAAAAGTTCTTTGAAAGCCTCTAGAATCCGACTTCAACTCTGGTGATGCAGATGGGTTCTAGATAAAAAAAATGTACCTTTTCTTCAATTACGTCAGTTTCAAGAGTCGCATCACTATGTTACGAATTTACAAATGGGGCTATAGTTATCCAACTGGTACGTGCCTACAACACGAACCAACTCTTTTAAGCCTCTGAGTCGAGTTATGACCAGATAGCTGTCCCCGAGACGGAAAGAGTTAGGTAGTTCGTACTTCGTGACACCTTTCGACATGGATACATACATCCTTTCGACGCAATGAGCAGAAGATGACACCTTCTGAAGCTATAGCTAGGAGAGCATAAACCTCCTCGCAATACGTGCGCATACTTTAAACGTTTATATCCCCAGGCTGGAAGGGATACCAAGTTCGCAGATGTGGAATGTGTCCTGGTGCTACAGTAGATGTGGGGGATAGGTTTGGTTCATGACCGATGTATGTGGGGGACCCTGGATTTCGATAGCTACCGGCTAGGAAGATTTGGAGAGAACGTTTTTGAAATCTGGTATAAAGTCTTTGTACCTCTCTCTCAGACATCATCCCTCATCAGCGTCAGTCCAAAAAAAAAAACATCTCTTCCGTTCTACCATTTTTTCTATTCCAAAAAGCCATTTTTAATTACTTGAACTGCCGGTCAGTGTCCTTTTCATATTCATATATCCAACATGCGTTCCGATATCATCTCCAAGTCTCTCGCTATTACTTTCTTGGTCGCCGCACCTCTTGCTTCCGCAGCACCCGTGAAATTCGACGGCGCTGAATTGAGCCTTCGAGGGCTCGGTTCCCATTTGAATTTCGTTCGATCCATTCTGTCTCTCGGGGCGAGAGCAGAGTCCCCAGCTAAGGCTGACGACAATGGTGATGCCGACGACGAGTTCGCATTCGATAGTTACATTGATGCCGTTTCTGTTAAGGCGAGAGACGCTCCGGCTGAGGCGGGCGTAGAGGATGGGAGTGGCGATTATGACGAAACTTCCGTTTCTTTTGAGGAGAGAGACGTTCCTGATGAGGGTGATGCGAACGGGTCTTTGGAGTATGACGAGGTGGATGATCTGAATGAGGTGCTTTATGGTTAAAACTGAGGAGGGTTAATTGTAAGTTGCAACTCCCTTGTATTTCTGAGGAGCAAAGCTAACTCCGGAGAAGATGAAAAGAAGCTCGAGGAAACGGAATCGGGTGTAGTAGTTGATCTACGATACTGAAAATTATCATATCAGTCACGTGTTAGGACGTTGGGGTTATATAATGACTACCCTACCCGCTCGTTTATTAATTAATTACCAACAAAGAAGGAACATTTGTTGCTGAGCCCCTCCGCGTCTGTTCTAATTCTATGCCTACCGGTAGTCTAATTTTTAGTATAATGTATTGAAATGACATCAATAATTTGAACAAGTCAAGTGAACGATCCAGGTGACTACATAAACGAGAATACGACTTGGAACATGTTGCGCCAGACATTTCTACTCTCTAACATCTCTAGGTCCGTGATTTCAGCCGCACTGTTCGGCGTGACTCATGTACGAAATGCTTCTAGAGCTTAAATAGACTTCATCCGAGAAACCGTGAAACTTCGCTCAAGCTAACATACAACAAACACCATTGATACATGTCTTATCGATGCCATCTACAATGAGTTCCTTACAATCAGAAGCTCCAAAGTTCCCACCATTCCTTATTTTCCTCCCACAGAGCCCGTCTAAGAAGAACCTCATCCTAGTCCCCAGTCCTCTTGCAATAAAAACGTTCTCCTACCGGGACCTCTATCGTTCCGTCCATGGTTCACTGGAATTTTGCATGATGGGTTTCGGACCATCTTGGCCTCCCAAGAACTGGAACGACAAAGAAACAGAGGCGTGGATGAGACGATGTGATGTCGACAAATCCTGGGTTCCACGGGGAATGGGAGATTTCGCTATCGGTCTGCTCTCTGAAAAAATAGAAAATGCAGGTCGGGAAGTGAGTGAAAGTGGGTTGAGAATCTTGGAAGAGGGGGAATGGAAGAGCTTTATGGAAGCTCGAGGTGGAGAGGCGAAGTTCTTGGAGGCAATTGAATATGTGGGGTATGCGGGGATAAGAGATGCCACTACCACATCTCTCGCATCTGTTGCCCCCCCAGAGACTTTCCCGGACTATTTGCAGATGATCGAGGTAAGGTACGGCATTGCGCCTGAATACTGGGGACGAGGGCTTGCTAGGACTGCAGCGGAGGGCGTTTTAGAGTGGGGGGTTTTTGAGCGTGGTGTGATAAGGTATATTGCTGAGACCGAGAAGACGAATGTAAGAAGCGGCAGGGTATTGGAAAAGATGGGATTCAAGAAAATGGAGACGAATTACTTTCAAGATGATAGTGAGTTTGAGTGGGGGTTGGATGCAGCGAAGTTTTTGGAAGAGAGGAAAAGGAAGTGACCAATGAGGGGTAGAGATGTGATATCAAATTGGGTATCTATCTATGAATCTAAGTAAGGATGCTAATGCTATGTTCTTCACCCCCAACATATCCCAACCTCATTAAGCAAAAAAGTGAGGCTGATCGCTATGCAAGATGAATTTGATGAAATATAAGGCAGGACTCGTGTAAGACTCGTGTAGGACTGGTGAAACTCGAAAAAGAAAACAAAAGAGCACGCTAATTCCCAAATAACGACGACCTAGAAAACACTCGGGCCCAGACTGAAGGATGAGAATCCCTAGAAACTTCTCCTCCGCTTCCTTCCCCGTCTTTCCTCCCTCCAACTACCCTCGACTCTGCTACTACTCCCATGAATGATCCTCGTTACGACCAGACCTCTCGCAACATTTGCCACCATTTCCAGCCCATCATATAGCTCCGGATCATCTCCCCTCGCCCAGCTAGTTCTGAAGGAGGCTGCCGTAGCTGTAACGACTCGTTTGCCCTTTGGTCCTATCCATGGGCCCTTTCGGTCGCTTAGGTGAAGTGCTTCGATCGCACCAGCGAGTGCTGCAACCTTTGAGGCCTCCAAGGCTCTATTTTGGAGAATCTCCTGTCTATCCTCAGGCAGAGGAAGGGATGAGTTTTGTTGATGATGATGGTGTCGATGGCGACGGTGCGAACGGTAGTCATCCGTGTTCCTCGTCCCGATCACAACTTCAACATTTGATTCTTCCACGGATTGTTCAGCGGTCGAAAACTTGTCTTCGGGATGTTGATAGTAATCATTCCTTGGTGTCTTCCTTTCAAAACTTCCCTCTTTCTCTAGGCGACCTCGGGGTTGTTCCTCGCCGTAAACGGTTCCTTCATCGTTCACGACTATTGTGGGAACATTGACGTTCATCGAGGCCTGCGAAGTGTCTTTCGAGGAAGAAGTCTCGCTTTCATGATGGAAAATTTCCCGTTCCTTCCTTCGTAGCTTTCGTTTGAGATGTCTTAATTCTCTCCGGAGCTCGCTTTCGGTAGTTCTGTCACTCGCTCTGTCGTCTGCCTCCTCGTTTCTTCTAGAGTGACTGTGAGAGCTTCTCTTAGGTACATCCTCTGACCTTTCACGCTCGCGCTCGTCTTCGTCAAGATGATGTTTAGCGGCAGCCACTGCAGCCGTAAAGATTACGGGGCCAAATTTGGTGAGGAAGGATTTAGTAGCATTCTTCAGAGCGGCAGAATCCTTCTTTGATGACTTGGGGCTGTCTAGCATAATAGTTCGTTTGAATGTGTCTCAGGATTGAGATGAAGTGGTTCAGCTGTGGGTAGCTTGTAGCTTGTAGCTTGTAGTGGTGGATGGGGATGGGGATGCAAATTAACCAAAATGAATGTTGGGTCAGGATGAAAGAAACGTAGGAAATGAAATGGAGCAAAAAGAGAGTTGAAAAGGTTAAGGGTACAATATCATGGACACAAGTGAGGAATGATTGATTACCTAGCTAAAGTATTGTGGTTGAGATGATTACAGGCACGCGCTTTCCCATTTGCGCGTGACTATCATCGCGTGCACGTAAATCAATCATCATCAAGACCCTTGGGACTTCCAGGACACCAGACTTCTGGTCCAAAAATGAGCATTGTGCAGGTATTGTATCAAGCCATACTCGAGTATATGAGTGGCCTGGCATGCGTGGTTGATGAAATGAGAAAAGGGGTGGTTGGCAAGCCAAGCACCTGCAGGTTCCCACTGATATCGCCACCTGGTGCCGCCTACCTAAATATAACTAAACCTATTGTCTCCAATTTACTCCGAGACCGGTGACACTTCGCAGTTCCCCCCGAAGCGGGCCGAGTTGTGTGCTCCGATGACGTACTCGACGGTCATGTGCGAACGTGGCTGAAGCGCGCCACGATCGCGTCTCCCAATCTGAACTCCAACATCATCTGCAGGTAGCCCCTTTTTAAGTCCCATCAACCCATCGCCCCAAATGCCTCGAGCTAGTCTTCCCTCATCAGCAAGGTCAAAGCCGAAGACGAAGCCGAAGCCATACTCGCGTCCGAACAACAATGGCAATTCCAAATCCACTCCAAAACCTAAGAAACCAACTCCCCCGAAGAACAATTACCGGCCCTACAACTTCCCCAGCTTCGCAGCTCCTCTAAGCCTGTTTCTCAAATCAACTGCGTCTTGGGATACCGACAAGCTTGTTGGCAAGCCCCTCGGGATCAACTTCGGCGATGATTTTGACATCAGAGAGTAAGATGACGCTTTTATCCTCAAAGCCCCCGTTGTTCCAAGTTTGCATCGCTAATCCATAAAATTACAGCTCTCATATCGATGCCATTGTCTCAGCTGGTCCAGAATTTTGCTCCTCCCTCATAAACTTCAAATGCGGAAATTCAGATAATGGTAAAGGGGGTTACATTTCGGACGACGCGGTTATCCGATTATCGTCCGCTTGTCCCAACCTGAAGCACGTCTTTCTCGAAGCAGCTACACTACTTACTGATGCCACGATAATGGCTCTGACCACAAACTGCAAGAATATTGTCTACATTGGGATAACCGGACACGACAAAAGGACCGGAATGATTACCGAAGAGGCGCTGAAATCATTACAAAAAGATAAGAAGAGAGGTGTAAGTTTGAAATACTTGAATCTTATTGATCAATGTGGTGGGTCCAAGTTTGTGAAGGCTTGCAAAGCTGTGACGAAATCTAGAAGCATTTTGGCGATAGATGAGGGGCGGAGCGATGGAGATGGTATTGCAGATTCGTATGTTGCAAGTATGACGGGTGGTGAGTCTACTTCTACATGGTTTGGAGGCAAAATGGTTTCTGAGAGTAGTGGATTTTATGAGTTCGATTACTACTGAAGACATCGGCCATGGCCTATCGTTGAAAGTTACGTCTGAAAATGTTTTTCAATTCTTGTAGATACCCACCACGTTCTATACCTCGGTCGTTAACTCCGTATCATATCTTTGCTGCACTAATACAATATAACTTTTTAATGCCTTCTATGTCTCATAATCAATTCCGTCAGAAGCAGTTATAGAATCGAATATCCTTTCCTTATACAGGTCTAGGCTGTTCACTTTCACGAAGACACAAGGTTCATGAAAAAAGGGTTCTCATTCTCAAATTACTCAATATGCTCTCGCTATGGAGAGGAAAGTATGGTAAAGTACTAACTTACTAACAGACTTGGTCGTCTCATCTGCAATCCTCATACTCGTCCGTGCTGTAAGAATACATATCGTCATCGTAAAGACTCCGCCAAATGAAAATGAAAAATGAAAAAGGCGTGTTCATAACCCAACAGTCCCTTCACGGGCCAAGGTCCCATCCCAGATCATAACCCTCCGATACCAACTTCTCATACAGCAAACTCAGTCGAACCTATCCGCAATGGCTCCCTGAACCTTCACCCTCCTCTCAAAGCTCACCATCCTTCAAAGCCCCAATCTTCGACTCAATATCCACAAGCCAAAGATTCAGCGAAAGATGCAACTCCTTCATCTCCTCAATAATACCCATAGCGTTAACAAACTTGCCCATCTTTTGCTTGACATCCTCTTGATCCCCCTTCTGTGCAGGTTTCTTGTCAAATTTCTCGCTCAAACTTCCACCTTGAACCTTCTCCTTACCTCCTCGGTTTCGGTCCTTGCCAGTTTGAGAATGCTTGAAAGTAGAGGTTTCATCACTCTCCACCTCATTCAAGACCGAGAGCATAGCACCCAACAAATCCCCCAAATCTTCCTCAATCTCCAATTTCAAGTCCATTCCCAAGCTCTCGGCGAGGGAGGCGAGGTGGGATGTCATGGTTGACTTGTGAATCGCCATTTGTGCGTTGATTTCCTCGTCTAGAACTTGCAAAAGCTTGTCCTTCTGATGGCTGTTGATCAAACCTTGCTGTCGCTTGTAGGTAGCCGGAACAGCGTGGAGTGTGTCTGTGTGCGACTTCTTGGTGTCGTAGGCTGTCATGCATGACAGAAAGGTGCTGACAAGCAAGAGGAAGATGAGTGGGATATGCATCTTAACGAGATGGTGTATGCGTAATCTATCAGGTAGATGGGTTGACAGTTGTCTGAATGACAGACAAGAAACAAAAGTGTCGATGGGGTTATGGACAGGCTTGCGTTGGTGTTGATGTTGACGAGCTCTGATGTTGTGGTAGTTGCAAAGTGGTAGCCCTCAGATCGATGGCGACTTATGCATGCGATGGCGAATCTAGGACCCAGAGGATTAGCCGTGCTCTTGAAAGCTTTTGTATATGATGGGGCTTAATATTTGTTGAGCTAGGTCGCAGGGACAGCTTTAAGCTGGTGAATATAACATACCCGTTCAATTCGCAGACTTGACAAAAGCTTCCTCGCGAACCAGGAGGAGAGAGGGAGAATACGACAAAGGTTTGTACAAGGCTCGATACTTGGCCGTACACTCAGGAAGGGAAGATGGTGTGCGATGTAGCGGTCGAGTCTCGCAGTGTTGGTGGGGAGGTAGATGTAGATGTTGTCGAGTACGCGGGGAACCTTAGTATAAATACCTCAGAGCTTGAGCTCACGGGCTAGCTTTGCCTTGGTTTGCCTTGGTATGACAAGTCGTCAAAACCCTTTACAAATTGCCATTCACTGCGGCAAAGATTCTTTTCTTTGGCTCACTATTTCATATTCACCTCCAGCTGTCGCAAGCTCCATTGTTGTTGTCCTATTCTATCGCTTACGCAAGTGGAGACAGGGGTCAGCAAAGTAACAATAGAGAAGATTGGTTGGTACACTGTGTTCCATTCACCCATAGCGATGAGACACTCCAGTTGTATACAATTTGCGGTGAAAGAACCCTGTTCATATAGACAATACACAAGTAATCTGTAGTGCAATTCTAGCACCTTCGCTGTCACTGAGTGAACGGCCTTGTGCTATTCTAACAATACCCCTACAACATCTGTACTCAGTGCGCACACGTAATAGCTAACTTGGAATACAATACTGTTGGCTTTACATCAGCCCTATTGACTTGGTCAAGTCAAATCAACTAACCAGCAACAATTGCCGTTTCCCCCTCATTTATCTGCTGTATCCATAATTGAGCTGGGCTTACAGGGAGAATTGGACAATCTAGTTTTCATTGGACCAACTTCTCCAAAGATCCAAGTTAATCAACCACTTGGCTTAATCTGGAAGGGGAAAAGAACTGAAGCTGGTTACTACCGCTTTCCTTATTCACAGGGATAGTAAGCTGCAACCCAGAGATAGATTGAAGAAGGTTAAAATTATACTAAACTACAATAAATAAGTTTTTTTAAAAGCCAATATACCAAACGCCATAGAATGCAAACCCCCACCATCCCAAAACACCAGGGTATCTCAATATGAAGAAAAATGATCCATCCATTTTCACATTCAAAACAACAATCCCACATCCACGTCCCTCCACCTTCCCCTCTCAGTATGCCTCCACCTATCCTTCTCCTTCTTTCCCGCTAGACTCACCCTCCCGCCCAAATCCAAGTTCCAGCTCCCCGTACACCCGTCCTTAACATTCCCCTCTTCACTCCCATCAAACAATGCCTCAATCCCCATAATCGAGTCATCGCTGCCCTCAAGATCCGGTTTCAACGTGAAACAAACCCGACTTTGAGATTGCCCCAAGAAACCACCTAGCGCACGACGTTCAACAAAGTCCCCGTTTTCGTCCCAGGTAATGACGTGGAACTGCGGCCTTAACTTCGCGGCTTCAATACGTAGTTGTGCCATTCGGCGGGAGAGAGCGAGACTGATTCCTTTCTCGCTTGAGCCCCCCGAGGAGGAAGACGAGCAGGAACCCGTGGAGCGGGTGCTAGTCGGCGATTTGATGTCTTTGGAACCTGTGCTTCCCGAGTAGCTGTGGTTTGAACCAAAGTGGGATCGTGTTGGAGATGAAAGTATGGGCATGCTTTGGGAGGTTGGAAGACCGCCTTGTCCTCCTCCGAGGTTGCGGTATTTGTCACCTGGTAGTTCAATTTTGTCGATGGGTTTACAGAGTTTTTGGAGTTGGCCTTCAAAGTCGGTGGGTGCTCGGATAGTCTTTAGAGAGGGGAAGCCGGAGTGGGATATTGATTTCGACAGGACTTCGGTGACTCTGTCCTCGATTGGAGAGGTAAATTCCCAGTGTATATACTCTACTGTTCGTGATGCTAAATATGGGTAGAGAAATATATCGACGGGTGGCGGGCAAGTTGCTTGGGAGATGGTAAAATGTGTGAGATTTTGGATATGTGAGAATATTCGGGCCAAGACAGGGAGCGAGTCTATGGACAGCGAAATCAGGGATAATGATCTCAGTTTTTCTGTCCTTGCATGTGACGAGAAATTCGATATCCCTTCGTCGGTGACTCCTGGGAGATTCTCCAGGCGTAAAGATTTTAGAGCTGGCAGCAATTGTAAGGTTTCATCGTTGAAATTCGATGCTGGAAATGACGATACATGTAAATTCTCTAGCGAGGGCAGGGAGTTGAAAACATCAATGAATAACGATGAGCTCAGCATCCCATCTGGATTGCAATGCATAACCAACGTTTGAAGGTTCGTCCAATTGCTGTGGAAATTGAGAAACTCGATACACTGGTCCATTGGTAGAGGGCTCGGTACGAGTTCCGGACTATTGCAGTCCTCCTGTGATATCCTTGATCGTGGTTGAGGTCGAGGTTTAGGATGTGAGGAATTGCCAGATATAATCCAAACACGTTCTACCAACTTCCGCCTTGTAGACAAAGCGTGTACCAACCTAGAGAAGTCATGCTCATAGGTGGTATGAAACCCTGGCAGTCGCTCCAGATTGGGGCATGCCATTATAACCGAAGCAACAAGATCCCTATACTCCTCCTCCTTTCCACCCTTGGCCGCTTCAGGTACGGTAGGAACCTTGAGCGACTTGACATATTGGGCAAGATCGGGTCGAGCCTGTAAAGTCCTCGAGAGTAATCTGAGCCGTGTGCCATATTTGATCTTGAACTTCTTCTTTATGTGGAAGGTCGAATCGCTGCCAATAATTTGTATGTCTTCGTACAAAAGAATCCTCGCAACATTCCCCCATTTTCTGCAACTTGCTCCAACCGCAACAAGATCTCGCATGTAGCATGTTGAGCAACTGAGACTTGCTGAACCCAGGTGTGAAACTTTCAGTTCCGTCAAAATATTGAACAGTATCTCCTCTGGTAATTTTCTGAACCCTTCCCCTGCGATTCTTGGTTGGTATGGCTTTCCAAAGGTGATTGTTGTTGGACTCGAAGGGCCTGAACTCAAACGGCCTGAACTCAATTTCGGCGGGGTCATCAGTTGTCGCCTCCCCTCGCCATTTCTTGGAATTTGGTCCTTGGAATAACCTCGAAAGTGACCGTTCTGGGCCATCGAATAGTGCAAGTCATCGGTGGAGTTCGAAATGGACGAAGCTGGACTGATGGGACTTATCTCGAAATCGACAGAGGAGGTGGTACTCAAGGGACTCTTATGTCTGGACTCGAAACTGGACCGGGTACTAATACTGGAGGAGGATTCAGGCCGGGGTTGCATTGAAGGATCCATGCTGGGCGAAAGTCCCCAGGGAAGGAAGGGAGGTGTGGAAGAAAATCCCGGCTGAGGTTTTTGGGAAGTGGAAGAAGATATAGAAGTAGGATCAGAGGACGCAGACTTGTGTTTGGGTACAAATGGAGTGGTTGGTAAACCAGCGCGAACGGATCGTGTTATGATATCTTGGTCGCTATGTCTACGTCCGGCCCTTGCAGTAGCGGTACCCGCGGCTTTCACCCTCTGTTGGTCCTCACTACCGGCCCCGAATTGTTGTTGTAATCTATCAATGGACCAGAAATCCTGGGGAAATTGGAGAGAAGGTAACCTGAATGTTTGTAGTGGTGGAAAGGGAGGAGGAGTGAGAGGAGGACTGTTTGAAGCGAGTCAGAATCAGACTGGGCATACTATAGCATACGGAGTAACATTCGCATCAGAGCACAGCAAAAACAAAACAACGTGATGACCAAGACCACCGCAGTGATCGACTGTTCGTTCCTCATTCAGAAAATCTGGGGGCAACAGGGATAGGGGGGAGGTAAGACGCCATTTTCAGACGGACTCCCCTATCGCCCGCCTCACAGACGCCCTGAGGCGGGATAAAATGAATATCAGTGAGTGGTGGCATGCCGAGTTTGGGTGGATTAGGGGACCATTGGGCCCAAAAAGGAAGCGGAAATTAAAAGCAGAGCGGGTGCAGCTGTAGCGCTGCAGCGGCTAAAAGACAGGCACCGGATCTGATAGGCAACACAGTAATAAACCATGCCCATGGCCCATGGCTCATGGCCCAAGATGGCCTTACTGTATGTAGGATACAGCATGCTAGTGGTGGCACCGTACGGAGTAACACCCGCATCGTACTCGAGTACGCTTTGGCGCTTTTCTTGGGCACAAGAATCTGCCGACGGGAACGGAAAAAAAGGGAACGTGGAAGTGGAAGCAGAAGCAAAAGAGACAGATTATCAGATACCATCGACAACCACTGCCGAAGGACTGCCTTCTGTTCTGCTTTCTCCGCAAAATTCATTTGAGGATGAAGATTCGGATCCGGATACTACGTGACCAACCGAAGATCCCTTCGTCTGGTACGAAACTCCGTACTTAGGGACGGATATGATATTCAAGCAACGCAAGGACAATACGGCGGAGAATGGATAACAGAAAACAACCGAACCAGAGCGAGACAAAAAACTAACACTAATAATTTGACAAAGGGGTACCGAGTATAACACACATGCTCGAGTAGAGTAATTGTAACCTTACTTACCTCGAAGGGGAATTATCAAGGGCATCTGCACTGGAAGCGCTGGAGGACAAACCACAGCAGTCGCCCATGCCCATGTTTGCCATGAGGCCCATATCGTTAGCGCGGATGGTGGTGGTGGTGCTGGCACCAGGCCGTCGATGAGGCCGTCCGCCCACAGCGTCTAGAGGAGAGAGAAGTCGTCGGTTTTGGTAGAAGGGAGGAGTAGTGGATGGACAATCCATCGTGTTTTGCTGCAGTGGCATTCAAATTTCCTCCAATCCCCAACTTCTTACTCTGGGCTTCCTTCTGGGCTTTCTCTTTATTCGAAACTCCTGTTTCTCCCAGATCCTGATATTGAAGCTAGTTATTCCTGCCCAAACTATACCTATAAGTACTGCCACTGCACAGCCCGGACACAGGCCAACCGAGGGGGGAGTGACGAAGCGAAGCGACTTTTCTTAAAGGGGAGGCGCAACGATGAGCACACTGTTTTTCGTAACAAAGAAAAATAGGAGGGACGAGTAAATATAAATTCGATGGGATCACTCAGCATCCTTTGACCCGGAAACTCAGATGACAATTCGTTTCAATATTTCAATATTCTTCGTTGGCAACGTCTACACCTCTTATATTGATTGCCTTTAGGCGTCATGGCCGAGCTCACACCCCACCAAAAGCCCTGAGCCAGCCCTGACCAGCGTCCAGGCACAGCACAGTACAGCAAAGCACCACAGCGACGCACAGTTCACAAAGGCCACCGACGATGAGCATTGATATTCGTCAGAAGCTGCGCGGGGGACGCTACATGACTTTCCAGGTGGATGCTTGTGTAGCCACCATTCGTCAAGCACCCGCGTATAGCTGCACTAACAGCCCCAGTCTTCCTCGTTGGTGGTCGCCGGTGCTCGCAACCTCATGGCATCTGTAAGCCATCACTACTCTCAACCCCTCTTTTGGCATCTTCCTCCTACAGTACCAGTGTACCAGCCTACCACGCGAAGGATTCTCGGTCGTCGCTGGAATTGGACGCCTCCTGTGAGTCCTGTCACCACTGCCGCCACAGCTGGTCCCTCCACCCCCCACCCCCATGGCGGCTCCTCGTAAAAGTTGATATATCAGCAATGCCTCAAGCTCAAGCCTCCACTCCACACCTCCAGAAGGTTTCGATCCCGCCGCCTACAGTATAACCAACGCAGCAAACATCTCGCATCTACTGTAACGATAACACGCCAACTTTCTCACCGACCCAACGACCGGAGTCGGTCTTCCATCTGGGCCAAACGTTGCGAATGCCCATTTAAATTGTTGTACCGAGTCCGATAATTTATATAATAATGCCACCTGCGCCCCTTGACGCCATCAACCAGGTCTGGATTAATGCATTGATTTTAGCGATGCTGGTCAAGCCACACCTCGTTCACTGGTCAGAAAAAGTCTGAAAAGAGTCTATTTCTATATACATCCAGGGCTGAGAAAAGAATAGGCTACGGCTTAAAGTCGCACAGTTACAATTCCGCCTTGTTGTGGACGCCACGAGAAAGTGACTTCCAGATCAATAGTTCGTTACCTTTCTCTGGGTGGAAAACTAATAGGTTTACAGTTCCAGAAACCTGGGATTACGAACATCCCTCGTACAAATCCGTAAACTCGGGAGCATAGATCCCCGTCCAGCGCTGCTCATGGAGATGATCTTCCCTTTCACTCAGCATTACTGTGCGAAGCCGCCACAATGCCATAATAGCCTCCTGAACCACCAAGTACCTATGTCCAAGATAGGACACACGTGACTCCCACGAGATGATATTCCGTGGCTTTCCCAATATTGAATGCCCGCATTCCCCTAATGGGGCAGTTCCATTATTGCTCAATATTCTTCACGACTGACGGACCATCAGCCTTATGCCGGAAGTCCCTGAGCGAGAATCCCTAGTGGTAAATTCCGATTCCTGAACTCAAAGGTTTACCGTCGTTTTGCTTTTTCCACCACCACTTTTAGTACACGACTAGACACCCGCATTCTCGGATGGAATCAATAAACGGCTTGAGACATGCAGCCTGCTCCTCTGGTTTTTGCCTTGCCGCTACTCATGTTGTGAGATGATCGAGATCATTGCGTGGGGGCCTTCTTCCATTTCTTCAGCAGTCTCTGGCTTCTTTGGGGGCCAAAGAGATGGGGGTTCAAAGCGTACCACAATATTTAGCACTATCATTTATATCTTGTGCGGTCTTCGAGAAAGAATTGGCCTGTGAGATCTTGGATGGACAAGTCTTTCTTGTATTGAACTGTTCCGACTGGACAATTGAGTATAGACAAGAGGACGACTTCCAAGTCGCTTATTTCAAAATTTAGTTCACTTCTCGTCGTTGCAGGTTTTTAATTGAGCGCCCTTGCAATTCTACGGGGTATTGATTAAGGGGCTAGCATAGGGTAAAGAAAACAGTGAATAGATTATGTTTTTGTAGCTTCTAATACTGTATTCTGTTGTACCATACTAAAAGTTCATGAGTAAGTGTTCTTGGAAATTCTTCTTGCACTGTCCGAGAATAATTGGGCACATACTCTGAGTCGCTCCAAGTTTTTAGTATGATAGCTTGACTTGTCCTAGGAGTTTGTGATTGACGTACTAGATTCAAGTCGTCACTGCTATTTTCACTGACTTGTCAGGAGTAGTAGAAAGAGGCCCGCTCTCAAGTTTCGACAGCCACTTAATAGCAGTTGGTAATTAGATAGACTAGTTTAACAACTCAAATTATTTCATTCCTCATATCAGCAGAGAAACACCTAATAAACATACATAAAATCAACCTGATCATCCAAAACATCCCCCCTATCCAACCTCCTCTGCACCCCCCTA
Organism: Hymenoscyphus linearis; assembly: GCA_900536425.1. Lineage (NCBI taxonomy): Eukaryota > Fungi > Ascomycota > Leotiomycetes > Helotiales > Helotiaceae > Hymenoscyphus > Hymenoscyphus linearis. The sequence goes on along the minus strand of UNPR01000004.1, from coordinate 48,742 downwards.
TTATGCGCCCGCGCCCCCCAAATAACCCCAATCATAACTGGCAAAGCCAACGCCGTAATCCCAAGTCCCACACCAAATCCCACGGGATACTTCGGAGCCTGCTCCTTAATAAAAACATTTGAGCTAACAAAATTCGCACAATTTCCAATACCCAACTGCAAAGCGGTACCTAAGCTCTGATACTGTCTCCCTCTCAAATTCGCGGTTAGTAAACCTATGTAGAGAGGCATTTGAACGAATGTCCCGAACGAGATTAGGAACTGCGCGAAGTACCGGATAGAGGGGGGTGAGAGGTGGAGGTAGTGGATTATCCACCCGATTAGCGAGATGAGGATGGCGGGGAGGATGAACGGCCATCTTTTGTTGGTTCGTCCGGAGAGGAGTGAGGTTAGGAGACCGCCTACTATTCCAATGATCCAGACGGGGATGGTCATTACTTGGGCCCGGCGGGAGGTCCAGCCTAGTTGTGAGAGGATTGTTGGGTTGAAGGCGGAGAGGGAACCGGCGGATATATCGGCGCAGAAGAAGAGGAGGGTTCTGAAGAGGTCAATATTGGTTTTCGCTTATATAGACTTGCGTGAATGAAAGGAGAAAGGGGAGTTACGTTGACCAGATTCTGGTGTCGAACACTATTTTGACCCAGGGGACATTTTTTGTTGTGGTTTTCTCTTCGCCTTTATCTGCTTCCAGACGAGCGAGGAGACGAGTCTTGTCTTCGGGTTCTAACCATGTATCTCTGGCTGGAAAATTCGGAGTAAAGATGAATACTAGAATGCTAAAGACAACAGTGACCAATCCTTCAACGATGAATATCCATCGCCATCCTTCGTAACCCCCTATTCCATCCATCCCTTGCAACGCATAAGCGAGAAGCTAATTTCTTCATCAGTTCACCAGAACTCAATACCAGACAAGGAGGGATTACTAACCCCACTAAAACAAGATCCAGATTCCCCGAATGCAAGAAAAAGAGCAAATCGTAGAGAGAGTTCTTTCTTTCGGTAATAAGAAGCAATAAGTAACCCTGCACCAGCGGGTAGTCCCGTCTCCACAATCCCCATCAAAAACCTCACACCTAGAAGTCCTTGATATGAGTGCGTCAATCCCTGACACATGGCGAGAATTCCTAACCTCGTCAGCTCCATTTGGCTGCATTCCTCACCTCTCGTCTTCTCAATGAAAAATCATACAGTACCTAAAACCAAACACTGCCCACCCAACCATAAATTCGGCTGTACCCAACTCGCACTCATCACCATATTACTCGGCACCTCCGCCAACACAAAGGGGATATAAAAAATCCAAAGTGCGGTATTGTATCCGTTACTTGGCATATTCAGACCTGCTTCTAGACCTGCCAGTTTGGCGTTGGCGATGTTGGTCCGGTCTAGGAAACATATTAGGTAGAGGAGACCTAGGATGGGGATTACTTTGAGGTCGATACGAGTTGTGAGTTGCCTGTCTGTAGCTGGGGAGGAAAGTATAGATACTTGGACATTTGAAAAGTCCGATGTTGAAGTGTTATGAAGAGCCTTTTCGGATAGGGGGAGGGGAGGTTTAGAATCCATGTTTTTATTTTGTTTGTTTAGATTTCTGATTACTCGAGTACTAGATTCGAGATAGGATTTCATGAACCCAAAGGAATACATCACATAAATCTCATTGGTCTTCTGGGTAAACTCGATCAATAGCCTAAAGTACAAAGTACCATCGAGTGTCAGCACAACTACGTTTCCATCCCACACCCCAAGCACACCAGCCCTCCATCAGCTTACAGCCACAAGATAAGACAAAACAAAAAGGGAACCAAACGAGGCCAGATTCTTATCTCCGCATACAGTTTGCCGGGCTGCGATCTAGATTCAAAGGTGGGCTCTCAGGGGGAGAAAAAAGACGCCGATTTGCGGCACAGGCAACCACACCTAAAAAAACGTCTAAATCATGACTTTTCATTACAGCACGTACAAATTAAATAGTAAAACAATGTCTAATAATGTGTCATTTGTCCATCGCGGTCCCGACACTCCTGAAATCTATTTGGGTAGGTTTTTATTATACATTTCGAATAGTGTTGCGGTGTTTTTAGGTGTGGTGGCCTATGCCCCAAATCGGCGTCTTTTTTCTCCCCCTGAGAAGTGGGGTACATGTCTCGCATGTTAATGTGCCTAAGCGAGAAATAAACATCATATGTTTTTACGACGATGTATGAGATCATGCATCCCACTTTGTCACCAGGATATCGGGAACACGCAGCCGTAGAGTTCAATCGTCATCGGTCAAGTAAACATGTCACGAAATGGTAGGAGGGGCAAGAAGGTGTTGTTACATTGAATCACTCACATTCGTTATTGACTCAAACTATTATATTGACATAAACAAACCTCGAAAACCACTAACCCGCTATAGAGCCAACTTCAAAAAATGGTCGGTCTACTAGCAAACCGCGCCCAGTTCGGCCTCATCCTCCCATCCACAAACACAAGTGTAGAAGCAGAATTCAACCGCATGCTCGTCCCAGGTCCCTACCCCTCTTCCACCCCGTCACTCACCTCGTTTAATTAACCCCCAGCCCAGGCGTATCATGGCATTCCGGCCGTATCTTCGCCCCTAACCCCGACCTTTCCTCCAGCGAAGCCATGGTAAAATTCCTCGAAGAGCTCAGAGTAGAAATGAAACGCGCCGTTGAATCCGTCCTCCATGCAAAGATCGATTACCTAGTAATGGGCATGTCCGCTGAAACCTTCTGGGGCGGCGCGAACGGTGCCCAAGAATTCGTCTCTTTCATGACCTCTTTATCAGGAGGCCTAGGTGTAACAACCGGCGCAGCCGCTTGCGGGGCAGTTATGAAGACCTACGGCGTAAAGAACATCGGGATTATCACCCCATACCAGGAAGTTGGGGATCAACAGGTTGTCGATTTCTTTACCGAGATTGGATGTGTGGTTAAGGGCATTCATGGGATGAAGTGTGAGAGTGCTACTTCGATAGCGGATGTTACAGGGGAGGAGATCAAGCAGGCTTTCAGAAGGGTGGATGGGGGGGATGTGGAGTTGTTGATTCAGGCGGGCACGAATCTGTTGGCTGGAAAGGCGGCAGCGGAGTTGGAGGTTGAACTTGGGAAGCCGGTTATTGCTATTAATACTGCGACGGTTTGGCATGCGTACAGGACGAATGGGATTATGGATAAGATTGAAGGCTGGGGATCGTTGTTGGAGAAACATTAGAAATGGAATTCTGCCGTTTCTGTAATTGTGATCTTGCATCCTGTGTGGTCTGAACATCCTCCAAAGTGAAATTCGTTGAATTGATGAGTGTATTCCAAGACTTGAGCAGTATTCAAGTTAACCCCGTACAGTAAGCTCCCACGAGTAAAACTCCAGCCCCTAATATATACATACTCCCCTTTTCCTCTCTCCTCTTATAAAGTATAACTAAACTCACTCTCAAACCAACAAACCATAAGTCCCCCTTCCTTCACAGGTGCTTTCTCCCTCAAGTATACCCTATATCCCCCATGTCCTTCACACTCCTTCTCAAAGAACTCCATATCCGCCCTATCTTTAAAAACATTCTTGGTCACGAAATTGAAACCTTGGTCGCGGACGGAGCCGTTCGCAGATCCTGCTTCCATAGAAAGAATATATGGTTTGCCGTCCTGAAGAAGTTTGAGTTGGAAGAATAGAGAAGGGGGAGTGATATATTTGAAGGTGTGGTGGAGGGGGCATATAGAAAGGAAGGGTAAAGGACCTTTCTTTGAGTTTCAGTGAAAATTTTGTAGCCTTCTAATGCTTGAGGAATTGAATCTTCCGAGAGAAGTTTGATCATTGTGATTCGTATAATTGTCATGTTGATAGATTGAAGTTGTTCAAGTGGCATATGTTCGTGTTCGTGTTTGTACGTGTGTAATAAGAATACCCAACGATGCGGTAAAGTCTAACTTATGGGACCCAAAGTCAAGGATCGAATTGACTGGAAGTAGCATCCGAAGGACTCGCAATTGAGAGAATTCCATCTACCTACCCCACCATCCCAAATCAACAACCAAAAAACTACAAAACAACCACACATCGGCCGACAAATCTCGAAGAGTGGGCACAGCCAAAACGGATACAAGCAGCCGTCTCCTCCCTCCAAACCCTGAATCGACAAAACACACTTCCGATCTTCATCCCCTGTCGACATCCTCGGTATCAAGGGCGCGGCCAGGCTACTTTACTTCATCCCCTGTCGACATCATCGGTATCAAGGGCGCGGCCAGGCTACTTTACTTCATCAATGTTGAAATCCGAGCAACCGTTATCATACTCGTTCATATCTCCCAGTGCTTTGTTTTATTCTGTTTTCGTTTTTGAAATGGCACTGGCACTGGCAATGGCTAATTCCTCGCCCCCATTATCGATAGCTATTGTTGGTTCAGGTATCGGTGGTTTAGCACTCGCTATCGGGTTATTGAAACTAAATATGCCATGTACTGTTTACGAGGGCGCTGCTCGATTGTAAGGATCTATCACTTTTCTATCACTGTTTCTGTCAAATGTCCCCAAGCGCAGATACAACCGGGATTTACCTCCTATTGCATTTGGTATACTGCGCCGTGCAATCAAAGACACCTTCATGTCAAGAAACCAAGGCTAATCTTGACGCGATAGTGATGCGATAGGTGCAGGCATCGGACTAGGTCCAAATGGCATGAAAGCGATAGAATTAATGGATAAAAGATTCGCGCAACTATACGATGAAGTAAAAGTGGGAAACAAATCACCTGAGAAGATACATGAACAGATTGAGATTCTCGGCGCGGAAGAGGGTTTTGGCACGCTCACAGGATGGACGGGAGGTTCAGTAGGTCATCCAGACTTCACTCGAAGCAGCGCGCACAGAAAAGCACTTTTGGACATCATGAAGAGTTTGATTCCAGAAGGGACAGTCAAATTCAAAAAGAGGGTCATCTCACTGAACCAGGAGGGGTTAGAAAAAGTCGAAATCGAATTCGGGGATGGGGAAAGAATAAAGGTTGATGCAGTAATCGGATGTGATGGAATCAAAGGAATGACAAGACGAGAAGTCCTGGAGTCGAGGTTTCCGGAGGAAGTGCCAGCAAAATATTGCAACGAGTACGTCTACCGAGCTATACTGTCAATGGAAAATGCGAAAGAGATCATGGGGATTCATGCAGAAAACGCAAAATGGTTCATGATGGAATCCAAAGGTGTAGCCATGTATCCAATTTCCAGAGGCGCAGAATTGAATATAGTCGTCTTCGTCGAAGATAAGAACCCTTGGCAAGGCGAACAGGTCGCCAGGGAGGTGACGAGAGAAGTGATGATGGCCGATTTGGAAGGATTCGACAAAAGGCTTTTGAAGTTAATGGACGTAAGTGCTAGCCTCAACAGCAAAAAAGTCAACAGAGCCTTCAGACCTACTAACATTCAAGCAGTACGCGAAACCAATGAAATGGCCTCTGTTCCACCACCCCAATACTCCGACCTATTACAAAGGCAGAATTTGCCTGCTAGGCGATTCGGCACATGCATCCAGTCCAAGTCAAGCAGCTGGAGCCGGCCAAGGACTCGAAGATGCTTTGATACTTTCAAAACTTCTCGGTCTTGTCAATGGCCCGAATCAACTGGATGCCGCATTTCAAGTGTACGACTCCATTCGACGGCCACGTGCGCAGCGTATCGTGCGAGAGAGCAAGTCAGTAGGAGAAGGATATTTCCTTACACATACAAAATTCGGCCATGATCTGCAGAAGCTTACAGATGATGCGAATGAGAGGCTGCCGAAGATATGGTGGCATGATTTACTCGCAGATTTGAAGGCGGCTGAATTAGACTTCAAAAAACTAGTGGGCATACCAGCAACAGGAGATGATCTGAAAGAGGACGTAACCTGAACAGGTCGAGGGAGAAGTCCCATTGTATTATAGCATAATCTTATCAAGCCATTTATTACATAGCTGAGTTGTCTCCTCGTAACATTGCCCCTATGTCATCCCAACACCATTCCAGGAGATGACCGTCCGAATCCTCGGGGAATGTCCAGAACTGTGGTGCATTATCTCGGGGTGAGTTGAATTGAGCATGTGTGGATCTGTGCATTGAATTGTTGTGTGCTAATGCTTCGTTTGATGCCAGTTGAGAAATTTCATGGGAGGCTGCCATAGAATGGCAAATACCGCTTGTGCGAGGTAGAGCTGTTGCCACAAATTGTTCGACCTTAGAGCTTACCTCGACGACGATAACTCCCCAGGTACGCATAGATTCTGGCACTTTGGGATTCTGCAGTTGTCTCGCCGTGAGAGTTGCTAGGTCTCGGAGAAGCTTCAGAGAATCAGCTGGATGTTGAGGTCTGTCCTGTTTCACTTGACATATAACGTCAAGGACAAGAGCAAGTGACGCAGCGACGGTGTAAAACATATCCCACCAAGTGACGGCATTGAAACGGTGGATCTCGTCCAGTTTCCGCATTATGCATGCTAGTGATCTCCCCGAATCAATACAGATTTCCGAGATGGCGAGCAGATTTTGTGAAAGCGGAACTAGTGTATGATTTGATAAATTCGTGGCGCGACGCAATAGAGCGGCTCTGGACATCAAAACCCTAGTGTAAAAATACTGAACATGAAGTAGCAGGAGTGGGCGTTGCGAAGATGGGGCCAGGGAGTCGGTAACCTCGATTCTTAGGTGGGGAGGTAAAGCCTCTCTCCATTTGTCTAAATCCCTAAGGCAGTGAGCGGCTGGGGACAATGGGCCAGAATGCGTGTCTTCAACTGTTGATGTACCTGCGCCAGTGGGGTTCAAGGCTCGACAGGTAGAGCCGAGTAGAAGGATCAACCGTTGTGACCATTTCATGAAATCTTGAGGGCAGTGGCCAGCTACACCCACAATTCGCTCATTGGGAGGACTCACGATGCTCAAGGTGTATGCAATGGCACTGGGGCGGTCGTAGGAGGATACTTGCATATGCTCAAATGCATATAGGGTCCACCACAATTGCTTTCTGAGTTCCCTTACAAGCGGGCTCTGATTGTGTTTCACATGGTCACGGTGTAGTCCAATTGCAAATGCAATCCGTACAGCCGTTCCAGTAATATTCCAGCAGGCATCGCGATGGCTTGTGTTGTGGAGATGTAACGCAGCCAGCATGAGGGTTTGCACAGTATATAAATTTGAAGTGAAAAACACGGTGGGGAGTAAGGTTTTGACATGACGCCACCACTTTTTCTCCGCTTCCAGGGAAATGGTGATGGTGGAAACTCGACGTGCCAATATAAAAACACAGAGTAATCCACAGAGCCAAGCAGGGTCGGTAGATGATTCTGATCTGGACCACATCTCATAGGTTTCCCGGAATGAGGCCTCATGTAAGACAGGAAAGTCGGAATGGATCACGTCGAAATAGGCATCGATGAGAGAGTCCAAGACTGGCCCATCAATATCCCTCACAGCATCTGATGGCGAAGGATAGTCACTCATGAGGGCGCCTGTCCGATCGCTTGGCTCATCGTCCTCGGAAATGGCGTTCTTCCCAAACATTGCAAACTCGGGAGTCGGATTGTTTCCAATCAGCCGGCGAAGGCGGAGGTGGAAAGAGAATGAGCTCGAGGGCCCAATGTATTGAACTTGTCCTTGCTGATCGGGGAGAAGAGGTAGTCCGTCGTCCTCCTCATCCCTGGTGGCTGATTTGGCATTGGCGCCGTTCTCGCCGTCTCCATTGGATTGACGACTTGTCAGCTCGTCGACCACGGGCAGTGGGATACCCAGAGACTTTCCCAACAGCTGCATCTCATCGTTGGTTGACAGATCAGCTTCTGGCACGAGTCCCTTGACCAGCGATTCCAGCAAGATCAATCGACCGCCCAACGACTCAGCACTGCCATAGAGCCGTTTCTTGCGAAGCTGTGTCGTTCGACATTGAATTCCATGGATCTCACAGTATCGACACTGTTCTTTTCCGGGGATCCGGTCGCATTTTTGTTTGCGAGTCTTGCACTTATCACAACTGGTCTCGGTCCGCTTTCGCTTTTCTGGCGGAACTCGTCGACTGTGTGCGGGATTGCTGCTGGTCACCTCCATTGGTAAGGATGAAGGCGGACATGAGGAGTGGTAGTATTGTTAGGTGTTAGACTCCATCACCAACGACGGGGCTCCCAGTGGTCCCCTATATACGGTGCACACGGGGTGTAGGGTGTATGGATTATCATGTCAAGGTCCACGGTGCGGTGCGGTGCGGTGCGGTGCACTGCTGCACTGCTGCACTGCATGTGTACCTAGGACCTAGGAGCTAGGTAAGCGGTCGACCATAGACCGTTGAGCGGTAGACCGTTGCGTAGACCGTAGACTGTATCTAGGACCTAGGACCTAGGTAAGCCGTCGACCATACCTAGACCGTAGACCGTATCTAGGACCTAGGACCTAGGTAAGCGGTCGACCATACTCGTACCTAGACCCCGTAGACCGTAGACCGTAAACACGGGTAGACTTGCGTAGACTCGGAGAGACTCGACCAGCGAAATACCAGGACGCACGAGAGTGGATATCAAGGTATTGGAACTGCCCTGTATTGGAACTGGGCGTGGAGCACTGAGGCACTGAAGCACTGGAGCACTGGAGAACCTGACATGGTTGCAACCTGCCAGTGCGTGCCAGCAGCCAGTGGTTGGATTACAGATGCTTTGAGAACCTGGTTGATCAAGGAGGAAGCGGCGAAGCGTTGCCCAGGCGGTTCTGGACTCCCCTCGCTCCCCCCAAGATAAGCGTTTAAGCGTTAAGTCCGATAGTTAGACCTGCACAACCCACTGACAACCTGTTCACGTAAACTCCGATAGCGCTTAAACTTGCCTTCCTCGCCTAAGCCGCCTTCTTCTTCTTATCTACGGAGGTGCCCCCGGTTCCGATCACTCCCACCAAAGCTTCCCCAACTTCCCCAGCTTCCCCAACCACCCCGAGATCCAATTGTCTTCTTCCTCTCAACATATACTTCAATATATACTTCCAAAGTACATGCTTTGAATCAAACTTTTTTCTCCCTTACCCCTCCTCAGAATCCTTTCATAGAGTTTCGTCTCTCTTCTCAAAGCTTCGTTGGCAGCTCCGTTGGCAGCGTCATTGTTCACTTTCCCGCCGACTCCAAGTCGTATTCTGCAAGCAATTTCTCCGCCGCCATCTCGGCGATGACATACGCTGTCGACTGTGTATGGTTGCTATGCTGCAGTCAGAGATGTATTGCAAGACGAAGAGAACCCATTGTCTAGGCTAGAGGCACTTACTTGGGCACGAATGGACAGACGCTCAAGTCAATCACCCTACAGCTCTGCAGCCCAAACACACGAAAGGACGAGTCGACGCACGCCGAGTCGATTGAAGTCCCCATCCGAGCGGTGCAGGACATATGCCACGAGCTGGACAGGTTGCCTCGGACATATTTCTGTCATTGTGCGTCAGTACAACTCGCTGCGACAAAGGAGCATCCAAGACTTAGCCTACCCAGATTTCCTCGTCCGAATCGTCCTTGGGACCTACTTTGTCGATGGTGTGCTTCGCATATACAGGCGCAGAAAGGACTCGTATGGTCTCTCGAACACCCTCAATCATCACCCGGCGGTCATAATCATGCGTAAGGAACTGCGGGTCAATCCCGGGCGCAATATTCGGGTCCGCGGACTGAAGTGTGACGGTCCCAAGACTCTGGGGGTTCATCAGTAAACACATGGCACCCAGAAAGCGGGTATCTGATGACGTCTTATACGAAGCTAGTGAAGGTGGGATGTGCTGCGGAAAACCTTTTAGCAGATAATTTCGTCTGACAGAAATGCCATTGAGACATACCATGGCGAGCTCAATGGATGGGACTGTGGAGGCTTGCAGAAACTGCTTTTTCGGCACAGGAAGTGCTTTAAATTCCTTCGATGCTAGAACGCCCGGGAGCTTGAACCATCCCATTGGATTTGGGCTTTGCAATTGCGGTTGCATCTGCTCCGAGCTCTTGGCCTTCAGGACTATTCCTACAGTTGAGGAGCAATGGTCTTGGAGCGTCTTTCCCAGCATGGGTAACTGATGCACGATTGGGATCCTATGCTTTTCCAATTCTTCTGATGGGCCAATCCCAGAAAGCATCAGGATTTGTGGTGTATTCAATGCCCCTCCACTGACAATTACCTCTTTTCTTGCCGATAATATCCTCCCTTGGGTCGTTTGAATACCCACCGCTCTTTTGCTCTGAAAGATTATGCGAGCAACACCGCTATCTGTCAGAATGGTAAGGTTTGAGGGATTCTTTGCTAGGTATGAGCTTGCTGAGGTGATTCTCTGGCCTTTGTGAATGCACACATTTGACATTCCCATTCCAAGAGGATCACCGGAATTGATATCTTTGTTTGTCCGTAAACCCGATTCTTCTATCGCTTTGAAGATATCCCCTACATCCGGTATCCATGACTCTCCGTATGTCAGATCGATCATTCCAGAGGTACTGTGATCTAAGGATGATTAGTATTGTTTGTTTAGGATCATATACTAGTCAAGTGATTCTTGGCATACCTGCAATATCGGGATCTATATATCTCTTCAATTCGCGAATTGGAATCTCGGGATGTAAGTTTTCAATTTTTTTCAAACACCGTTTTGCGTTATGCCATCTGAAAGCATCGTCACTCACAAGTCTCGCCCACTCTTCGTAATCGTCTCGTGGGCCAACTGCCCATCCGCAAAAATTGATGGCAGTGCTCCCTCCCAATCCCTTCCCTCTTGAATAGTCAATCTCTTGTCCTGTCAAATGGGTTTGTGGAGCTGTCTTGTAGTTCCAATTCAGGGGGGAATTTGGGCTGAACGCGAGGTCAAACCGTTTCTCCCCAGACAGCTGCGCGACATTTTGGTTTGAGCCTCCGGCTTCGATGAGGAGAACCGATGGATGGGATTTGGTGTTTGCGATCCGGGAAGCGACTACACAACCAGATGCCCCCGCTGGCAAGTAATCAGCAGATTGCTCATGAACGTAACGTATTTGCGGAGTGCATACCGCCGACAATGATGAAGTCGAAAGTAGCTGACATGCCGAAAGGGCAAAGGGCAAAGGGCAATGTGACGAAGTACAAAATCAATGTGATATCAAAATCAAAAGGCCGAGTGATTACGCCACAATCAATGATCAAGATGTTTTGCGAATGAGATGCCGCTGAGTTGCTACGCTCCAAGATAAAGGGTAGGGGGCCTTAATGACTTTCAGTCCTTTCGCTACTAACAGAGCCCCATCCCCCCATCTTTTGTTTCCATCCGACGCAGTGGTTCAATTGTTGAATTAAGTACCAGTATCAGCGTAAACAAGGGTAGACCAAGAATATCACCGCTCCTATTGGTTGCCGATTCCTTATCTCATAAATTCTCCATTTTCTACATCGATGCTACCTCGCCGTCGGTACCAATATTCGGTAGGTGATGTGATGTCGACCCTAGCAATCGCTGCCAATTCCATATTGGTCCAAATTGGGAGATTTCGGCCATTTCTGGAAGTGTCCCAGTCCCGTGGATGACTTTCTGGGGTCGGGTTGGTACCAGTAATCGGCCCCTGTCTGCTATTACCTTCCGCTTATCAAAATTTGGAGACGCACATGGCATACCGGAACATGTCAATATGGGAATATTGCGTACGAGGTGTAGCATTGACATGCCTGTCAAAGTTCATATTAGTGCCTTGTCCCCTCAAAGTTTGAGCACCTGCATATTTTCAACCATCTCCTCAATTTGTCGATCAAGATGGCAATCTTGAATTTACTACAACGACTCGAAGTTAAGCCTACCGATGATGAATTCGAGAGTATCCAGACCAGCAGATGGGGAAACAAAGATGTTTATCCGGTAGCCCACGACAAACGAACTTATGGCGCTTATGCATTTGTTAGTTATTGGGGTATGTTTTCCCGCTTACTCTTTTTTGTCGAGAAAAGAATACTGATCTAGCTAAAGGGACCTGCGGTATCTGCTTGTCATCATGGACTACTGGTAGTAGTTTAATTGGAATTGGCCTCACCCCTGGACAAGCGATGGCTTCTGTGGTATGAAACTTTGAGTTACTTCTAAATGTATGAACAACGACCAATGACAAATATCAGACGATCGGTATGCTCTTAGCCAGCGGCACTGCTTTCTTGAATGGTACACCAGGTGCAAAACACCACTTGGGTTATGGAATGCTCAGTCGTGCCGCTTTCGGGCTTTGGGGCTCTTACTTTTGTATTATGCTGAATGTTTTTCAATCTTTTGTTTTCTACGTGAGCGGTTCCACCAAGAATGTCGGAACCATGTACTGATCAAGTACAGGGAACTCAAATGTACTTTGGTGGTCAAGCTTTTGTTATCATTCTGAATTCGATATTTCCAACCTTCTTACGAATGAAGAATACCCTTTCACCAAGGTATGCCAAACTTGATACCCCCGGTTTATGGTGCTGTACTAACCTTTTAGTGCTGGTCTCACGACACCTGGTTTGATTGGATTTGTGTTATTCATCATCCTTTACTTTCCCATCATCTATTACATCCCTGCCCACAAGATTCAAAAGCTCTTGGAGGTACAGATCGTAATTGCTACTGCTACTTTACTGGGAATCATGGGATGGGCTGTACATGTAAGTTTCCAAGATAGTTTCAAAGTGATTGATACTTACAAAATTAAAGATGAATGGTGGAAGTCCAGGAGATCTAGTATCACCAGCTATCAAACTTACCAAAGCTGAGACTGGATTTCGTGTTATGCAAGGCATCACCTCTGTGGCCGGAACATATACTGGAGGAACCGATCGGGTGTCAGATTGGACTCGGTACGGACGAGCAAGACATACATCCACACCTGCAATCCTCGTCCTTTTCATAACAGTAACCCTCACCGCACTAGTAGGAATAATCTCCACCTCAGCCCTCTCCAAAGTCTACGGCGAAATCCAATGGAACCCCCTCATCACCCTGCAAACCGTCCAAGCAACAAATTACACCCCCCTCTGTCGCGCTGGCTCCTTCTTCGCAGGTGTCGGTCTCCTCTCCGTAACCGTTTTCGTGAACTACACCCAGAACTGCGTCAGTTCAGGGATGGACATCGCAATGCTGTGTCCGCGATACTTATCCCAACGACGTGGGGCAATCATATTCTCCATATGTGGTATTCTTGCGCAACCATGGCGGTTTCTTACCGGTTCCGCGACTTTCATAACTGTACTTTCTTCCTTTGGAGTTTTCATGTCCCCCGCGGCCGCTATCCTCATCGTCGACTTCTGGATCCTGAGAAAAACGAGATGGGATATTCCCCAACTATACCAACCCGGGGGCATCTACTGGTTTACCGGCGGTGTCAATTGGCGCGCTATGTTGGCATATTCTATGGGTATGTGGCCTGCGCTTCCGGGGTTTGTGGAGGCGGTTGGAGGGTTGCAGGTTGATATTGTTTGGAGACGGTTTTATCAGGTCAGTTACTTCTTTGGGTTTTTGGTTGCGGGGGGCCTGTTTTGGGGATTTAATCTGCTGAGTCCGGTCCCGGTGGGTGGACAGGTGGATTTTGATGTTGATGGAAATGTTGTCGTTGTTGTTGAGGGGGTTGAGGTGGGGGATGAGGAGAAGAGGGCGTCGGAGAGCTTTGTTGGGAAGGGTGTTGATTAAAAATATGATATGATGGATAATTTTGGATGGAAATTCCTCTCTAATTTGCGGTTAATGGGAAGATTGTCGTTTATTGCTTGTTTGGAAACTTGCCTCTAGTTGATGGTATTTGTGTGATGTGACTACCGGTAGAAGTTTCTGCGCTCTGTTTGCCAATTCTTTTCTCGCCAACACTGGGTTTCACACAAAAGACTTGGAGCTTGACCCCTTTATGAGGGCTTTTAGGAAGTACTGCAATTCGCAGTAGGTGTTCGAACATTCCGAAATTCAAACTCGAACCTTTTGAAGGTTAAAATGTTCCTTACATATGTTTATCGCTACTCTTAATAAACCCACTTCAGAGACATAATGACGAAAGCTACAAGTTACTTATTGCCGCTATGCCTTCTATCACTCTCAATTTAGCGAACCATCTTTTCTCTCTCATCAATACCCTGAAAAATATACATCGGTTTTCAACATTCCCGTCTAGACATCACCCTCCAGCTCCGGGATCCATGTTGCCCCGGTAAAAACCCTTATCTTAAGGATCACCGAAAAAACCCCATCCCAAGCGGAACCATCCCACTTACCACCAACACATCCGATTGTTGGAATGACGCCACGTTTCTGCAAAGGAATTGGGATTGGGATATCTTCGCTCCACACTCCTTATGGACCCGTGTCCGAGGTTCGGATGTTTGCACGGCTGAAAAGCTTTACAGGGTGTAATCTTTTGAGCGATGAGGTGGGGTGTTGGTGTGTCGACTTTGGAGAGGATTTTGGGAGTTTGCTGCAAATATACATTTGAAGGCTTTGTGAAGTTTGAAGCCTAGCGCAATTATCAAGATCTTGCAAATATGGGAGATATTCTTGAAGCGAAGTTGTTGATCAACAATAAGGTAGGTTTGAATGGTCCAGTCTATGCGATCGAAGATTAACGTGTAAATAGCTTGTTCCTGCATCTACAAATGAGACTTTCGACTTTCATTCTCCATACGATGGAAAGCTTATTGCAAAGGGTAATTCCCATTCTCCCCACTCCTGCACTTTCATATACTGAACACCCAAATCACAGTCCCCGAAGCATCTGCAGCAGACGTAGACTCCGCCGTCTCAGCAGCCCAAGCAGCATTCCCATCATGGAGTGCCCTCTCACCATCCCAACGAGGAGCCCCTATGAAAAAGCTCTCCCAGAAGATACTCGCCGAAACTCCATCTCTCGCTGAGCTCGAAGCTCGTTCTATGGGAAGACCGGTTAGCGATTACTTTGACGCCAATTATGCGAACATGCATTTCAATTTCTTTGCCGAGGCGGGATACGCACAGGGTCATACGAGCTTGAATACACCGGGTTTCTTGAATATGTCTTTGAGACAACCGTTTGGGGTTGTTGGGATTATCATTCCTTGGAATGCGCCGTTGGTGTTTTTTAGCAAGAAGGTTGCTCCAGCTCTTGCTGCGGGGAATTGTGTGGTTTTGAAAAGTAGCGAGAAGGCTCCTCTTACGGTTTGTAGACTCTCAAGTAAGCTTTTGGCGATGGTTTTTGACATTATTGTAGTCCTGGAGGGTCTCAGAATGGATCGCAGAATGTGGATTCCCACCAGGAGTCATCAACGTCCTCTCAGGCCATGGCCACATCGCAGGGGCCGCAATATCCTCACACATGAAGATTCGAGCCATTTCCTTCACCGGCTCCGCACGTACAGGAAAGCAAATCCAAATCGCAGCAGCGCAATCAAATCTCAAAAAGGTAGTCTTCGAACTAGGCGGTAAAGGACCATCTATCATCTTCGAAGACGCAGATATCGAAGAGGCAGCAGCGAAAACTGAACACAGTATCAACTTCAATAGTGGACAAACCTGTATGGCCAATAGTCGCATCTATATCCACGAGAGCATCAAGGAAAAGTATACCGAGACCTTCAAAGCTTTGGCGAGCAAGAGGAAGATTGGGAACCCATTAGAGAAGGACGTTAATCACGGACCACAGGTGGATAAAATCCAGTACGACACGGTATTAAGATACATCGAGCTTGGGAAACAAACCGGAACCCTCCTCCTCTCAGGCGAAACTTCTTCCACAAACTTAACCGTCCATCCCGTAATCTTCACCGACCAACCAGAAGACTCCCGGATCATGAAAGAAGAAATCTTCGGTCCGGTCTGTGTCATCAACACCTTCAAGACCGAGGACGAGGTCATCGCCAAAGCCAACGATAGCGAATTCGGCTTGTATGCTTCAATATGGACGAAGGATTTAGAACGCGCTATGAGGGTTAGTAAGAAGATTGAGAGTGGCATGATTGGGGTGAATTGTGCTAGTCCGACGAGTTGTTGGGACTTGCCGTTTGGGGGGTATAAACAGAGTGGAACTGGTAGGGAGAGTTTCTTGGAGAGCATGAATCACTTTTTGGAGGAGAAGACTATTTATTATAAGGTTTCTGGGATTGGGGGTTGAGGATTGTGATGGGGAATGTAGAGCAAGTATAAATATTTGCAAGAACTTTTACATAATTAACATCTGTTATTTCCAATTGAAGTGTAGACATGAGAATCTGCATTTGTAAACATTTTACTTTTAAGGCAGTCTTGATCGTTACCCATTTACTACATTAAATTCAAATACCATGACGTTCCTCGCTTGTCTATACGAAAACTACAGTGAACGAGTGATAAATGGTATCAACAATTGAACGCAGCTTACTGACCTTACTATCGTCTCTAACAGAATACTACCCAAAGCTATTCCTGGGTTTCTGAGTTGGCTGGCCACCGTCACTCAGTAATTAAAACCAGCAACTGTATACAAAGTTTTTCCCAGAGAATCTGCGATTTTGACTAAAGTGACGTCTCTTACACAATCATTCTCAAACATGAGCTGCCATGAAAAATGCACCGCAGAGCTGGCCCTCTCCCCAGAGGCTGTGTACGCAGTAGATGTACCCAAAAAATTTCAGAATCTGATATATTTCATTCACCACGTTCGGAACTGGTCCATTGCATCTGAACCCATTTCTAAGTAACTAAATCCTACTAAATTTTCTTTCGTCTCTTAAGTAATAGAATTTGGTGAATACTGCTCAGTCAAATGCCGGGAAATTACATCTCTTATAGATGTCTATCTAAATAAATTTTGTGACTCTTTTAGAACAATAGATTGACGTTTTTATTATTTCGCTGAATAATGGATAATGCATGTTTGAAAAGTATTCGTTGAAAGTGATTTTCTTGTATCTACTAAGAATTAATGTTTAATAAATATACATAAGAACATAGACTGGGTTAATAATCAAATAAGTTTAGGGGTTACTAGAAAAGTGTTATAATGTTGTAATTGGCTAAAGTTATGGTCAGTGAATAAAATTTACTAGATCAGGTAGAGTATTTTAGTTTTTTGAGAAGCTTTTAACTGTCAAAATATGCCCATTACCCGCGAATCACACAACTTCGAGTAATGTAAACATGTCTATCTTCAGATCTCCTATTATGGTATAGCTCTTCAGAGTACACAAACATTATCCTACAATACCACACAAAATGATACGCGAAACTAATTCGGTTCCTGAGAAGATTTCCAAACAGTGATTCCTTTTCTGTTCTTTTATTTACTTTCGCTGAAAAAGGAAAAATCGCAACCCGCATATGCATCCATGGGTCGTCCCGTCCCCCGCGTTTGTGCCCCAGAAGTTTACAGTATCAACTAGACCCACCAATGCATAAAGAGCCGCAAGAGCCAAATCATATATTCTCCGCTATTAAATCCACCACATCGGACAGAGTTTTCTCTGACGAAAACATATAGGTTCACCATTTGGTCACGTCGCACTTGAAAAACATCAATCATTCACAAAGCCCACATTTACACGTTGCCCGCCCCGTCAATGGCTACAAATCACGATTGGAGATAATTTTGTGGTTGTACAAATCAGATGATCATATTGTATACAAGTAGTTCCCGAGCTTTCCGTCAAACAGATAAAATACAGTCAGCTCCATGCACCCATGTTCACCTAAATTCATATCCCAACCATCATGATATCCCTCCGTCGAACTCGAGCAGTCTAAAAGCACTACTCTCTTTCCATCCTATGGTGATATCTATGGGGCGCAGGCGCAAACGGTGGCGTCACCCCAGCAGTCTGAGCCGGTAACAGCCTGTGGTGGAATTAATTAGTAACTAGTTGACACGACTTCATAATGGCAAAAAATCAGGGAGTTGGCTAACCTTTGGTGCACAACGGCCTTTGCAAACGCTGAGATCGCATGCTCTCTCTTGGACGGGAACAACTGAGGCCATGGCGAGGGAGGCGAGAGCCAAAGTCAAGAGGGTGGAGAATTGCATTTTGAAAGGATGTGGATTGCGGTTGAAGGTTTTTGAGAGTTGAGTTTGATTGATAGTGATGATTGATTGACTGTGGAGGGATGCTTTTTTAAATTTGAGGGTAGCTATCGAGGTTCTTATATTCTTTTCCCCAGGTCAAATCATCTGATTGTCGGAGGTATAATTGAACAACATTATACCTGACACATGCAGCTAAAGACCCGCCTTCTGAAGTGGGTTAGGTTGCCAAGTTGTTCCTTGATTTGTTCCCATCCAATATCCACTGTCAAGCGATGTAAACAATTCCAAGTTCGTGGCACTGCTGTATACAAAGCTTGATCTATGTTTTGACTTACTGCTGGAAAGTAAGCATTGTAACTTGCCCTAAACATATACAGTGTTGAAATTTTATATATATTGAAGATTCTTCTATCAAAGAACAAATGATCAAGATTGCCCTGTACCGAGTACCTGTAAGTACCGGTACCTACCCCGAGTAGGAGGGGCTCTGCTGATGACCGGATATATGCCGTGATCATTTTGAGCGCTGGTTGTCCGACTGCAACCACATCTTATTACTCTACATCTGGACCTTTGAAACCATTTGCAAGATATCGAGGGAAATGCTACCCCATATGACCCACCGTAAGAGGAACCAGAATTGCCGATAGACGAGCCGCCACCTTTCATACGTGCACGATCGGCAGCAAGGGGTGACGGGTGGCGTCCTCCTCAGGCTCCTCTCTGTTATGATAGGCTGATGAGTTTGTATGTGGCATGATTGAATCTTAGGGCTGGGATGGCATCAAGACGAAGTTACAAAATCAACGGCGATAGGGAGGGAAGTGGAAGGTGCTCGCCTACGCGTACGATGGTGGACCGATAAAGCCGATGATAAAAAAGGGTTCACCTTACTCGTAAAAAATACGACTAAGCGATCCGATGAGTTTTGGGCTTGGCAGAGGGATTAGCAGATTTACATCTGGGCATAGGTAGTTAAGATGAGCTTAAAATAAATTACATCTGTTAAGGCGATACCTACGTACTCGAGTAGGAATTACAAAAACTTCGATCAGGAGGCCAGAAAAAAGTTCGAGACCTCGGCTCGGTACAGAGTTGCGGTTTCTTGATCCACAGACTCAACAAGATGCCCTGCTGAGCTTTTTCAAATGCCCGCTTTTCTGGCAAGTTACTTCGTAGTTGGGCTCTGTCAAGTTTGTCAATTCAATGGCAACCCATTAGCGTTCCCGACAGCGGCCCATCCCACTTGCTTGGAAAATTGGCGTAGTTGGTAAGAGAACCTTATTCTGTGGGGATTGTAGACAAAGTGGATACTCTTACTCCACCTCTACGTATCTTGACTTCATTGGCACATCTGACAAGCGACAACAGGATTTGGTCCAGTACGAAGCTTGTTTTCTACTCTATGGAGTCGTTGACGGTACTCGTAGAGCGCCGCATAAAGTAATCAGACGACTGAGTTTCAAATACCAGATATGGAGAAGTCGACCGCACGTCTTCGTCATCACTCCTTGTTTCCCTCCGACAAGTGGCTCAAAACAATTATGTCGATGCCTATTTCCATGCTCGGTACAAAAACGGTTACAAGACCTCTTATTTCAAGATCCCACTCCCATTCCTACAGAATTCTACCTTTCAAGCAGGTCTCGTCTATAAAATGGAGTGGTCCGCTCGACGGTGACATACATCACCTGAAATTTTCTTCACAATATCTACAACCTCCGTGTCTGCGATGAATCGTGAACACCGGCTCACGAGTATAGGTGATTCGCTGTTATTTGTATTGGCTTTGCTATATTTGCAGACTGCGCCTGGGTGGATGACTGAGAGCCGGAGATCCACTTGCTCAAATCGGCGCGGATGAAATATGTTCGAAGCATTTTGCCTATTTACTGGCTGGTGTTGGGTCGGAAACTATTTCGATACCATACCCCGTATGGGTTTAGATGACTTTGTACAGCCTACTACAATACAGGACAGTGCAAATGAACATCAGTCCATGTCGGTCGGGTTTGAGGGCCACTGTGTGACGCTTCTGGTCGACGAGATTTTCTCAACTTTCGTTTCGTAAGGGGTAAATAGGTGTTTTTTCACTCTGCTGGCTCTTCTTTAGTCGGCAACGCAGCCATACACACACTACATAAGTTTGTTATATGTCACGCGAGCACCGCTTGTCAGATATCATGTAACTTTTTAACCTTTTCTGGGGAAATGGGACGTCAGATAACGCGAGCTTAAAAAGCGGGGACTTTTCCTCCAGATCAAAATCCCGGATATGGAATTTTTACGCAATGGCAATTACCGCATGCTTATTTTGACGTAGATGACAATCAGTGCGACTGACTAGCAGAAGTCATACTGGCGGGCAAAAGGGGGGGGGAAGTTCATCACAGTTATGTCGACAGATATAAGCAATTGGTGTGCACATCATACCTTCCACAATTCTTGTACAGCCAGAGGGAGAGTGTCGAAATTGGAATGTTACCAATGACCAATTTTCAATCAATTTTCCGGTTTTGAAGTATAAACTGAATTCTTTAGATCTGAAATAAAGGACACTTACAGTGGAGTTGACATGTTCCACCACAGGATAATGCCAAATCCTAGCACCGCTCCTGGCGAGTAAACTGTATACTAAGGTGTATTGCATGCTACACATCAATGTCAGAATAGATGGCAAAATTTCCACATGTCAAAATGTCAAAAGGCAAAACGTAAAAAAACGGCAAGAAAACAGCGTAGACTCGATCAAGTTTTGCCTACAACTATCTTGTAGATACCACTGCGACGCTGAGACACCATCAAGAATGATGATTTACCTGGCCAACATTGACTGTAAAGCCGCAAGAACATTCAACACTGACATTCACATAGTCCATCGTCTGGATGCGGCATGAAAGGTTGAGGAAGCAGATGCCATAAAAGCTTGTGGTCAAGTTGGATTCTCTGATCTTTCCAAATCTCACGTCTCTAGTACCCCCAACCTAGAAGCCTTAGCTGAAAACGCATACATAACTAAGAAACACTGTCTGGTCGTTGTCTCTTTTGTTGTTGTTGTGCTTGCTGGTGGAGACCTCCACGATCTGAAGAAATTCAGGTTATGAATTCGCTTAATCTTTTTTTGCTGAGATGTAGCTGGTGGTAGTAATGAAGTTGGCTTAGTTGTGTTTCGGGTACAATCCTCAATATGCAATGGTCAGAGCTTAACATGTCTCTGTCTCTCAGGTAAGGGTGAGATATTCGTATAAGTGTGAAATGTCTAATTTTGAATTCTTTTTTGGTTACAACATGCAATTTATGGAAATTTCTTCTCATGAATGATGAAACGAGAGCTTCGATTTGATAACCAAGAAGTTTTAAAACACTAAATTATACGTTTAACTTCTGAATGACGGGTTTGAAATACAAAATTTCGATGTGCATGCTGTTTGCTTGGTTATGTTCCATTACAATCCAAGTAAACACTCTTCTTTGTTTCGTATTGTATACTTGTCGTATGAGGAATAGAATTGCTTTCGACGTCATAATATGAGCGTATTTGACTCTAAACTAGTATGCCCTTTGACAAAAAATGGGGTCACGTGATAATGATAATATAAGCCTCCCGCCACCTGCTCGTCCTTCTACAAATTTTGAAGGAGACTAATACCATTTTGAGTTGAATGAAACCTCAAATTTGTATTGTTCGATCAAGTGATGCCCATTGGAAATCCTGATAATACGCGGCACTTTTTCATAAAGTCACGTTTTTATTTTAGGGTCATCCCGCCCCACTCAATTTAAAGCAACCTAGGTAGACGGCGCTATTAGCGGTACGCGCTTAACCAAACTAACCTCGTACCAAAAGGGAAAAAGATATCGCGCATTCATACATATATTTTCATGTGGCCGACCTAAGCATCAAATATCAATAATATCCATTTATTCGACATCCAACGTAACCCGACAAGTCCCGGGTCCCGAGCACTCCGGAAAATCTGTCCAAAACCTTCACCTCAACTCTTATATATCCACTCATTGTACATTAGACACAAGTCCTCACCAGAACAAACCACAGAAGAATGAGTTCCAGACCGCCAGCTTTCGACATCGGCAAACCAACAATCATATTCGACTCACACCCCGAGAAACAAGAAGGCTACGTCTACTCATACTACAGCGCTTTGAAAGGATCGCTCTACACCGCCTTCACAGGTGATGTCCCCAAACATCACAACCCCGGAAAACTACGTATAGAGTGGTGGACCGATGATAAAAAGAAAGGACTCAGGGACTATGATCTCCACGAACATGAGTTAGTTCGAAAAGCCTTCTATGAGCTTGATGGAATGAGGGAGGTGGAAAGAGTGGTGGTTTCGGGATATTCGGGTCAGAACCCATATCTCATTGGAGAAGACGAATGGGACCAGGGACGCAAAGGAAAGGGCTGGAAACATGAGACCAAGGGCGAGGAGGTCTTTGCTAAGAGGAAACAAACGCAAGTTCAGCAGATGAATAATAGCGTTGAGGGGCGAACGGGCAAGTTGGTGGATATCGATGATGTTATTGAGGAGACGGATCGATTGGAAGAGAAGAAGATGAGAGAGAAGAGGGAGAAGATGTGGAAAGAGGCTGAGGGAATGCAGGATCAGAAAATGGCAGAGATGGTTTGACGTAGTCACGTGAGTTGTCTCATTTTCCTGATCTGGGAGGATGTACTGATATTGAAGGTCTTAGTCATTGGATATTGGCGTTTTTTGGTTTGTTGATTTTTGCTTATTTCGTTCAAACTGTCATATATCTACTGTACTTATTGCATTTCTCGCACATTGTCATCCAACTTCTACATCTGTCTGATTTGAAAATCCCGTGCAAGTGCCGGCTTGGTTGTGAAATGTGGAGCTTATTCTGTTCTTTGGCCTGGGAATGTCGAAGCTTTCGTAAAAATTCGCAAAGAATCGAATGTTCTATCACACAACGAGCTTTTTGTATTGGAACAATACCAATTAGGAAGTCATGGGGTTAAGGCGGAGGCGAGGTATACCCCACTCTCCCCAGCTGAACCTACGGCTTGGCAATTTGTGTCCGAAGAGTACTCGTATCAACATCACGATTTCTCAGCTTCACTATTTCAAACGTATCTGTGTCCAACCAACATATATTCAGATTTCTTTCGAGTCTCATAACTAAAGCAAGAATCTCAACAACTAATCATGTCTACCACAGCCCCCCTCCAAATCCCTCCCTCTCAAAACACAGTCAAAGTCCAAGCAATAAACACAACCCTCGCCCTCTCCATACGTTCGGAAAACTTCTTCGACCCAATTATTCCTGGCCATGAGTACTACAACTGTCCATCCATGGCCTTTCTCATCACTTCCACCTCACTGAACCCGGAGACTGGTAAAACAGAAGAGAGAAAGATAATGTTTGACGCTGGTGCCAGGAAAGATTATTGGAATTACAGCCCCATGATTGTAGACCGTTTTAGAAGGGGTGTCAATGTTAGAGGAATGATTGTTGAGAGAGGGGTTGATGAAATTTTGACTTCTGGAGGCGTGAAGTTGGAAAATGTCAAGGCCGTTATTTGGAGGTGCGTAAGATATTTCAAGTCTCCAAATTCAAGTCTTTTTTTGCTCTCCAATTTCTGTGACCGGATTTCTTTTGACTGTTCAATCATGACATGCTTGTTTTGGTTTTATGGGCTCTAAATGGCTCGGATAACAAGAACTAGAAAGAACATGTCAGGTGTTCTGATGATACAACGCACTGACAGCATCAACTAGTCATTGGCACTTCGACCATATAGGCGACATGTCCAAATTCCCCTCTTCAACCAAAATCGTAGTCGGACCTGGATTTTCCAAAGCCAAACTCCCAGGATACCCCTCAGACCCAGATTCTTCCCTCCTAGAAACAGACTACGCGTTAGTACCCCTTCTCCTCTTTCCCATCCACCCCCCAACACAGCAACTGATCCATGGATTGAAATAGCAATCATGAACTAGTCGAACTCGACTTCTTGAATTCGATCAAAATCGGAAATTTCCAGGCTCATGACTACTTCCCATCCTCCCCCGGATGTCTTTACCTCCTTTCCGTCCCAGGCCACGCAATAGGCCACATGTGTGCCCTCGCCCGCACAACACCTGACACCTTCCTCCTCTTAGGCGCAGACGTATGTCATTTCGCCGGTGCCCTCCGTCCATCTCCTTCCATCCCACTCCCTCTATCCCTCGACCCCGTGAAGGAAGGTCTAGATCCCTATTTTCACGGGCGAGGAATGTGCCCTTGTACAATGTTTACAGATTGCCATCCTGGGGAAAACGAAGAGGAAAAGAGAACAACGCCGTATTATAAAGTGAGTAAGACTGAAGGGAGTGCATATTCATATCCTGAGGTTGCGAATGAATCTGTGGGCAAGATTAGGGGTTTTGATGCTGACGAGAGGGTTTTTGTTTGTTTGGCTCATGATCCTAGTTTGTTTGAGTTCTTGCCGCTTTTTAATGATGGCGGGACTAAGGGAGAGAGCTTGAATGAGTGGAAGGAGAAGGGGTGGAAAGAGAAGTGTCGGTGGGGATTTTTGAATGAGTTGCCTAGGGAGGGGAAGCCGGGACGGAAACCTATTATTGATGGGTTTTGGAGGGGAGGTAAGAAGATGGGTGCTGAGGAGGCGTTGAGGAAGGATGGGGATTGAGGTCTGGCGTGAAGAATTACATTGAAGCCCTTTAGATGTTTGAGAGTTTAGATTGCTGTTTATGGAGGTAGCGCTTTTGCAATCTGGAAATGAAGCGACTGGCCGTGCCCTTCATGCCTTCCAGTATCTTGGGCTCATGGTAGGTTATAAGTGTTTGTTATATTTGACCTTTCGAATGATAATTTTAGTGACCCGTGACTTGAAACTACCAGAGCGACGACCATGTAGCGTACTAAAGAAAGTGGGAAGGCAAGCAAGACACTCACAATAAGAAGCAGCCAGTTCGGGTGGTTCCACAGAAGATTTCATTCCGAAAAACGGGATAATCACTCAAAGTAAAGCAGAAGAGAGAACTTATAAGAACCATTGAATATTTGAATTATTATATATAAACCATCCCATCCCCATCCCGTTTCCGTCCCGTCATCCCTCATCATCATCCCACATATAAAACCCATTATCATATCATAACCCATTCCCTTTTTTACCCACCGACCACCGACCAGCGGCTTCCCTAGAAACCAAACGCCGACCACCCACCAGATCCAGAAATCTAACAATTATATCTAACGCCTCTCTTTCCAAGCTCCTTTCGTCCAACACTCTCCTCAGGCCAAACCCATCCTCTGCTTCTCTTCGCCTCTCTCTTCTCTGCCAGTTGAGGCTCTGGAATCCACTCATCCTTTGGCAATGCCTTTCTTCTTGTTCCCTCAGCTGGGGCACCGATCTCAGATTTCCATCCCACTTGACCGGGAAGTGTGTCATCTCTAGCCAACATATGAAGATACCAAAGTGCCATGAGAGCGGTCATCTTCAATGGCTTAGGTGTTGGTGTGGCATCTTCCGAATCGGAGAACGAGTCGTCAAAGCTCGATGACGAATCTTGGTATGAGGTGGTGGATGGGGTAGAGTCGTGGGTATTCAGTTGAATAGTTTGGATCTCAAGATATCCGAAGTGAGGAGTAGAATCCGAACCATTTCGCACAACAACGAGCTCGATCTCGGTCATTATGAAACCGTAGCGACAGCCGTGGGAGCGCATGTGTTGATGGAGATGGGAGAGACCACGGAGGTACTCTACCTTTCTGTGGTTTCCCTCGACGCGCATTCCTGTGTTCCATCTATCGAAAGACTTCACCAAGCCGACTACACGACCGAGTCCTCGGCCGTAGATGAGTGCTGAGGTGTCATCGGTGTAGTTTGAGATGAAAGATGGATCCGATGTGTTATGCGAAGCACGCATCATCAAATGTCTCTGTCCAAGTGAAAGCGAGAGAGCAGCATTCAGTTTTGTTCCGTAGAAGGAAGTGTAGATGTTTTGAAGATCTGACTCTGTCTCTGGGGTGCTAGATGTGCGGGCTGGAATTGGGAACGTAGATGTTGGCAAGCTGATGTTGAGAAGTGCCGAAAGACCCGGGATGTTGTTAATGGTTGTTGGATTGAAGGATGTCCATGGTCTGATTTGGCGAATATCCCACCAGAAGTGTTTTGCAGAACCGTCACGAATGTGGATGTTGATTTGGCGAACGAGTGCTGGGGCGGGGTTGGGAGATGTGAGGTAGGCTGAGAGTGATGTGTTGTTTCCGTCGTCGATGGGACCCAATGTGACTTCTTCGGCACAGAGACTATGGTGAAGGGGCGATGGTGTACGCTGAGGAGTATGTGTTTGGTAGAAGGATTGAGGCATGTAGTTTCCGGTTTGTGAATTAGCTGCCGACGGGATATATGATGGCATTTGTCGGTATGTTGGGAATCCATATTTTTCTAGGGTCTGGCCATCAAGGCTTACGCTGGAGGATCGTCTTTCGTGTGATGGAGCGAAGGGAACTGGAGAGCATAAAGTTGACATGGAACGAGCGTGAGATGGAAAGTTCTCTTGAACTTGAGGCATGAAGCTAATGGCTTCTGGGTTGGTATAACTCCGGGTATGTTGTGGCTTGAAAGTGGATATCGAAGTGTGACTTGAGGCTCTCTTAAATCTTTTTGGTGGAGGCGGAGAAGCATGAATCTCTTGATCTTGTGGACGGATCTTTGGCAACAAAAGTGGGCCATGCTGTCTGATGGGAGATCTTGCTGGAGTGGTCATTCCAGTGTTGAGTGGCTCTGGAGATGATTCTTGAGAGTACATTGAAGCAGAAGCATGAGAACTAGACCGGCTATGTCCCATGGATCGGTTGCTTCCCATCATGAAGGAACCATCGTTCAACGCATCTTCGAATGAGAAAGTCCCGGAGGTCTCTCCAAAGGAGAAGGAGTAATCAAGTGTCATTTTGTTTACTTCCAGACTGAATCCATGTTAACTATTGACCAAACCAGATGAAACAAAACAACTTACGTGTATCAAAGTATAGATGTATATGTGATAGCTAGGTGTCGATTAGACACTAACAATTAGTTTAGTTGTACAGGAGACCGGCTCCAAATTTCTTTTTTGGTTGACAAATGGAAGAGAAAAGGAGATTCGTTGCGAGAACAAGGTCTGAAAGTGGACTCTGAAGATACTGTTTGAATGAATAAAAACCAACAGATGAACGAGGAATGAAGTGATACTTATCCTCACTCGAGGATTATCGGACAGCACAGCCCAATACTCGGATGCACATCATGGGTCGAGGAGGGGTAGCACTGTCTAAGTTAACATGAAACGCGGAGAATTACTTTTCGTCAGGGTCCAGTACAGTAAAGACAGTCCGAAGCAGTTTCTTGGTCGAGGCCAACCGACCGAATGGTTCGTTTGAGGGCAGCCGCTGGCAGTTGGTCGGCCGCTTTGGGTTAGAGCGATAAGCGAGAACCCAAGTACAGGCCTGATACCATGCAACTCCACATGCAACTCCAAATGCAGCGTCAGTGAGTCATATTTAGCCACATATATTTCTCCACTATCCACTATCAGACTACCATCAGACTTGGTAGATATACTAGGGAATATGCAGAGCGTCTGAACACGCCAATGTTGATGCTCTCAACAGTGGGGTGTTCTCCATAAGGCGTGTACCGTGGTACCCGTACAACAACACCACGACAACCACGACAACCACGAGATATAGTAGATGTCGTGTTCGTGCCCCGAGGCCCCGCGTTGCCATTGATAAACACGTAGAAAATTGTAACCTCGAGTGCGATCACCAAAGCGCGTAATACTTTTCGCTATACCGGTCATCGGATTTAAGCTTCTCACCTCCTCCACGTTATCGATGTCAGTTGGCCAAGGCCTACCCCGAACATTTAGTATGTGGATTGTTGGAGAAGGGTATTTTCGGTATCCGAGGACGATTAGCGACCATCTGGCGGCTATCCCAAGTTCCAACCCCCAGAGCCGCAGCTATTCTCGTCCGTCTCAATTTTCTACGGCACCAACCAGAGGCCAACCGGCGCGTACCTTTAAACGCTGCAATCTCCGTCTTCCGACCTTGAAGCGCCGGCAAAAGCGTGCGTATGTAAGCAATTTCTCTATCCAAGCGAGGGAGGCTGTGTAATATTGTGTAATATTGTGTAATCATGGTGGGGATGTGTGAGATGTCATTGGGCGTTTATTTCGTGTGTAGCTCGTGTTAAGCGAGACCCCTCTTCAGCCCTCTGATTCGTCGCTTCGACACGCCCTCTTTCCTCGCCTCCCCCGGCTCGAGACCCCACGCGCTGTATTATGGGGAAGAAAAAACGACAAGCTTCTCCTCCACAAAAACGCATCCGAGGAGTCATCATTCGTCTTTACCCGTTTTCACTGGTCCCAGTTGTCCAAAT
The DNA here is from genome assembly GCA_900536425.1 of Hymenoscyphus linearis. Taxonomy (NCBI): domain Eukaryota; kingdom Fungi; phylum Ascomycota; class Leotiomycetes; order Helotiales; family Helotiaceae; genus Hymenoscyphus; species Hymenoscyphus linearis. The sequence continues at coordinate 20,355 of UNPR01000004.1, read as the reverse complement.
GTTTCAAGATCTTCCGTTTCATATCTGATGGTGACTCATTCGTAGCTGTAGCTCTCCACTTTCATCATGAAAAGACGGGAAGAGACGTCATGACAAGCTTCATAACTTAATCATAAGATGAAAATAAAGAGCTTTCGAAAGAACGGTCTGGATAGCTTCTCGTCAGACTTCACTCATTTCTGCAAGCCATATGCAGGTAAGAGGATTCCATTTATCCCGATAACAGTCGGTGAGTCCCGAGGAACAGACGGAGGTATTTTCGGGCATAATTTTTCCCTTCACCGGTTCTCCCGTTTCCAAAAGATGGATTCCCGGATTTCTTACCTTCATCTGTTCGTTTATGGTTTTTGTTTTTGTTTGGACCTGAAAATTGTTTTCGTCCATCGAATCAACTCACGTGGTTCAAAACACGTGATCGGCCTCATCTCAAAAGTTCGCCGGTCGTCAGGTGCACTCATCGTGAAACTGTGGCAGAGCAAAGAGACCTCTTGCTAGGCCATTATTCAGACCCTCATCTTCTCCTCATTTCACAAGATCTCATTTCTAGAATCTAAAACTTCTTCAAAGGAGGTGTACTCATGCGATACCCGGGTACTCGTAAGCTGCTGTTCCAAGTGGAGCGAACGCTCATCTTGAAGCGCCCAACTCCCATTTTGAGTGGTAGAATTAGCACCACGATCCACCGAAGCGCCTACTTCGACCAATTCTAGCGCCCGGCTTTTCCCATTCTCGTGATGCCGTACAACCTCGAACCTTTCTGAAAATATTTGCTTCATGCTGTACTTTAAATACTTTTGGTGGTGTTTGGTTTTATGTCTTGTACCACTTTTGTATCGAATTTCTTCTTGATTTCATCTTGGAATAAAATAATTTTGATGGGCGTTTACGCTGTTATGCGGCCGATAGTTTTGGCGAAGGGAAGTTGCAGAAGAACCTTGGTGCCTTAGTATTTACTCAGTTTGAGCGAAGCAATGTGCTTGGATGCTCTTTCCATTCTTCCGAATTCATATACTGCATTCTAGTTATCTTGCGTTCTCGTTTATCCAAATTTAAGTTAACGGCTTGCTACTCTGGCTTCCGCAAATCTGATTGACTGGCTCATGAAATGACCTCTAAGCGCTTTGCTCCGCTCTCTCCATTTCCAAAGTCAAGAAAACTCCGACGTTCTGCAAATCCAGTATCTCATTTCAAAAACATGGCACCATCATATTATCGCTTTCCTATACTACCCGGTATTCATTAAAGAATACGAATTTGATGTGCCAGTCTAGCTAGGCGCTATCTCTATCCAATTTGCTCCCTCAGCGCGCGCCAACACCACGTGGTTTCTAAGCTGGCATACTTTACAGCCCACCAAGGATATGGGTCACTTCGTGATGGTCATGGAATACGATGATTCAGCTGGCTTCATTTCATAGACCATTGTTAGCCGCTTCTGTTTACTGGCCGTCTGTGGTTCGAAGTAGGCGCGAAGGTTGAAATGGGATTGTGGCAATGATGTTAAGAAAGGAAATATAGAATGGATTCATGAAATCCTGGAGGGCACCCTCTTGTCGTCTTGTAATTTTAGATGACGAAGAACGGTAGTTGATGTGTTTGTTGATTGAATGATACTCAGGACCGGCAGCGAGTCGTGAGCTGATAACTACGAAGTTACAAATGTCAAAAACTACTACTACCAAACCACCCTTTGTCGACCAAAAACTTCTGTTTTCACTGATTCCTCTGAATGGTGGAAATATTCCACCAGAAACAACCTAGTTGCCGCTTACATTGAGACTGATCGGGAATTGATTCTCAAGAGCTGTCCATCGGTACACACCAAGCCTAGGAGAACGAAACTTTGATCAAATCACATTCATGAGGCTTTCAGTTCTCCCCATACCCAATCGGGAGGAATGAAAAACCAACAAAAGTCTCTTCCAAGTCCAAACGACCATGCCAACCGACCGTGGAATCAGCAGAAGAATGCGAAGAATGCCTTCCAAAAGGCGTACAATGCAGATGAAGAGTCAAACGAACTGTCCAACAACCATAGGTCAACGGTGACAGGGAAGTCGCCCAACGAGTCGTGAATGTCTGTTTGTCCCTTCCTTCAAGACAGAACGTACTAAGGTTCGACAATAACCTATAAATCGACAGCAAATATTTCACACATATCTTCTGTCAATGTTCTATATAGCTTTTAGGACTCAGAAAATTCACGCATGTTTCAGAGTAAATTTCAAAATTATACTTTTGGTATGATAACTAGCATCAGCTCAAAGTTTCTTCGCTTACCAAATTCTTGGATCCATATAAGTGCCGAAATTCTGAATTCTTTCTCTCTTTGAATCAAGAAGAAGTGTCCAAACCTGTAGCTGTCTTTTTATAATTGCGAATCCCTCTTTTACTTGACATCATGTTTTGATGACCGTTGGCCAGATTACTTACTTAATATTCCTTAACCTATCCCCTTGAATATTATTAAATATATAGGAGACTGAGGTACTTCTCAAGGCGACAGTAAGGCATAGTATATATACGCCAGTACAAATCTAGTAAAATAGCTTCAGTACACTACAACGAGTTTTACTTTGTTCATAAATTCAGTAAAAGATTTAACAATCGTTCTCTGGCACTCTTCTATTTAGTTCGCTGCAGTTGAGTTTTCCACTATTTACCCAATAAAACCCCAAAGTTTTGGTGGAGATACATGCCATTAGATATCAGAATTGAGTCAGCAGGTCAAATTCTCTCGCTATAAGATATCAGCTCCTTAATTTCATGTCTTTTCTCCCTATACTTTAAAACCCTTAAACTACCACCACGAAATCGCCCTACAATTCAACAATTCAACAACTCGAGAAAATTTGTAAACAGTAAGTTTGCTACCCAAAAATCTGTAATTTCTAGCATATGGATATATCTGCTTCAGCCAATCGTCCATTAAGAACAGAGGAGAGATACGAGATCTACCGAGGTAAAAACCTTTCGTCTTCATGTCTTCAGATGAACGGTCAAAAGTCGACAGCATGATAAAATTCGACGGTATTTCCCTAATGTCTCTTTGTCTACCGTTTCTTTCGTCTGAAAAACAAAATAACCCATACATATCAACTAAACATTCATTTTTTCAGAGGTACTGCAGAAGAACATAAGACTCGTAGCAGTGAAATCAGCCAATGGAACGCAAGCATCTCTCCATGGAGTCCATGGGGTTGTCCAAAACGTATCGTGAGATATACATAGACACCTCGGACCAGAACTACCTTTTTATGGTTGCCAATCAAATGCTGGATTGATACTGCTGTAAGGAGAATGGTATAATCAGCTTACAGGAAACTGAAGGATGTATGGCGTTGAGACATTGACTACTAGCCTGTACTTAAGTAGCCTTGTGATCATATAGAGGCTTAACCTAATACGTACGTCCCGATTACACCTTACAATATGATGACCACTAAGGGTGGGGGTATGTTCCTCATATTATTACCACTAATAATCCCATTATAGGTAGCAGCAATATCCTTGGTACTGGCAAACGCCCTTCTCTTCAACAAAACAATCCCCAAGGGGCCTAATCCAAAGAAGGCCAAGCTGTCTAGCTATCTTGCAAGGGATGTGTTGCATCAGCGATGGCGGGTAAAGGTCATGGAAACTGTTATCTAAACAAGGATGAGAAGTTCCGTTCAAAGCGCTGCTGGGGTTGCTGGAGAGGTGGCCACAAGTGCGAATTCGACTATCCGGCTCTCAGCGTTCCATTTATATAACGTCATCAAACACAGGTATCAATTTAAGTCCCTCAGAGATTTCGGGGGGATTATGTTACGAAAGAAAGAGGGGGACCGTGGGTTGCTGTCGATTTTTGAAGTGTTGTCGAATCTAGTACTTTCGTTTTTATTGTGGATTTCTGTTGTTAGTGTTAGATAGAAGGGGTTCGGATTTTGTTATTTGCGATTCAGGTTGGGGCTGAGAAGATACGAAGATGTGTTTTCTTGTTTATGGAGAGTCTGTAGAGGAAGCAACGCGAGAGCATTAAGCCCAGCTGGCGTATCTCCTTCTAGAGAGGTAGAATTTTCCCAAGGGGAAACATATATATTTATCTATCTATCTTGAGAGGTGTGGAGGATGGAGGGTATTTGTGAAATGGGACTTGAGTAGACAGACATGGGAGACATGGGAGACATGGGAGAGAGGTTGTGTTTTGTGGATGCTGAATTTAGAGTGAGATTGTATTTTATTTGTATCTTCGACTTGAAGGTGCCTGGTACAGAATCAACTTCTCGACGGTCCTGGCTCGGCTTCTCCTCGGGACAGGCCCACAATTGACTGCGTTCGGTATATAAAATTCACTTCCATCGACTTAAGAGATTAAATAAACGCCCACCTTTCACGAACATGATCAGCCTTATAGTACAGGTGGTCGAGTGGTAAAACACAATGTTCTAGCTCAAAGAAATCAGTTCGCCTGGTTTGACTGGCGCCCCTTACCTTATAGTACAGGTTTGGGAGCGAGATCTTTTGCCATTTTTTTCTATTGTTTTGCAGCTTTTTTGCCACATTGAGATTTTATTTTATTTTGGTCAAATCTGCCATGTCAAGACTCGAACCTATCCCTTTCCCCTAACAACCCCTCCCCCTCCATTCTTTCCACCAACTCTATAATCAAGCTGTCTCACACCCCCAACAACCCCCAAATACAAACCCAAAATAACCCTCACAAACTCCCAACTCCCAACTCCCAACTCCCAACTCCCAAACACACCACTAAACAACCATCTATATAAACCCCATCACCCACCCCCCCTCACACCACAACACTCTTCTGGTGACCTACGCAGGGAATCCTCCTGTCTGTCCTATCCTCCCCGCAACCCCTCCAACCACCATCCCCATCCCACCCATAATTCCACCAACTCCCCCTTACCCCTTACCACCCCTCAATCCCCCCTGCAAACGAACGCCCACAATTCGACAACAGCCCCAAAATCGACAGCAAGACCCCCCACCTATCCAGACAGACCTCAAGGACTTAAAGGTCAAAAGGCAGAAGAAAGAGAAAGACTGGATATCCAAAGGCCAAGAAGTGGTGAAAAGAAGGACTGTTGAGTTGAACAAAGCTGAGCAAGGCGACGTCACGGAACGAGACAACTGTGTCGTCAGAATTGAATTGGAGTTTTGGTTAGCGTATCTCCAACGAGGACAGGGAGGTGATATATGTACCCCATACCCCATGAATGAACCAAGTGACCCCGAAGGTGTATAGCTCGGAAAACGAAGATTTGTAGAGATATCAAAATCTCTCTCTCAAAATAAAACCAAGAGTACAGTACAAGAAAAAAAAAATCACATTATTCAACTCCATCAAAATCACAAAACCATACAGTTAACTAACCATCAATTACTGTCACAGACAGTGACGTAAAAATAACCACAGCAAAAATGCGATCAGAAGTTTTAGCAGACCTAGCATTGTACGACAAGGGCCAAAAAAGGCAACACCAGCCGCAAGCAAAAAAAAGGTCCATACCAAAAAAATTAAAAATTGCAAAAAAACCTCCAGCCAGGTTCAATAACCAGACGAACTGAGTTTTTGATTTTTTTCTCCCGTGCTGGGCCCCTACCCTCGTAATTACATCGGCGAAACAGTTAGTGGGTGTGGCGCTTATGGGTGATCACCCACTAACTGACTGGGCCAGGCGGACAGTTCCCAGTTTTATGATGGTGGAAGTGTTATTTGAAGATATCAATATTGTTTTGGTGGATTTGTGGGGCTTGGGCGTAAAGGTTGGTTTTTGATTGGTGGGAAAGCTTCGGGTGTATAAGAGGGGGTCCGAGGAGATCCCACTTGATAGAATAAAATACGTATTTCATATGCTTCTCGTGTGCTAAAATTTATAAACACTCAATCATCAATCATACCTCATATACCTATTCCCCCAAAAATACCCCCCTCAAATACATTATTTCCTTATGTCTTAACATCAGGCTCAGTACGTCCAATATGCTCCTGGAACTTCAAAAGATCCGTCGAGAACTCGACATCCTTCTTAAGGAAGTCCTGAGCATCCATTGCGTAGGTACTAGCATCACTGGTGTGCTTCTCAATGTACAAACGGATCGTAGCACCCGAACTGCCAGTTCCAGACAGACGGACGACGATACGAGATCCGTCGGAGAATTTGACGTAGAGACCTTGGTTGGAAGATACGCTTCCATCAAGGTCGGTGTAGGAGAAGTCTCCTGCCTCTTTAACGGTTCGGTCTGGAGTGTGTTAGTAAAAGCAACGGGATCATAGGAAGTGAACAAACCTCCAATGGTTGAGCCAACGAATGATGAATCAGCAATCTTGTCATTCAAGCCCTTGACGAGCTGAGCAGCACCCTCACTGCTGACATCCTCGTAATCGTATCTGGTGAAGAATGTACGTCCGTAAATGGTCCAGAAATCATGCTGGATCTTGGAAATACTTGGAAGAACATCTGGGTTGGCCTCGCCAATACCGGCGATGATGTTCAACCAAGCAACGACAGCCCACAGACCATCCTTCTCACGGATATGGTTGCTACCGGTACCGAAAGACTCCTCACCACAGATGGAGAGCTTGTCAGCGTCAAAAAGAGCGCAGAAGAATTTCCATCCAGTTGGGACTTCGTAGCAGTTGAGTCCCTGGGCCTTAGCAACAAGGTCTACGGCACCAGAGGTTGGCATACTACGTGCAAGACCGTACACACCCTGCTTCTTGAAGTAAGGAATGAGTTGTGCGTGGTGAGCGATGATTGCCAAACTGTCTCCAGGAGAAACGAAAGCATTTGCACCGTAAATCATGTTACGGTCTCCATCTCCGTCACTAGCAGCTCCAAAGTGGATCTTTCCCTCATCAACAGCCTTGACCAAGGAGTGTGCGTATGTAAGGTTGGGGTCTGGGTGACCACCGTTAAAGTCTGGGGAAGGAATGCAGTTTTGAGTGCTGGAACTTGGGAGACCAAATTCCTTTTCGAAGATAGCAGTTCCGTATGGACCAGTGACACCTGAAAGAGCATCGAACAAGACTTTGAAATCGGTGTGGTTCTCGAAGAACTTCTTGATGAGAGGGAAATCAAAGATATCCTTCAGCATCTCGAGGTAATCCGAGACCGAGTCAATAACCTCTACCTCCAAAGAACCATATGTGTTTGTGCCAATCGTGGAGATGTCGATATCTGGGATATCTGCGATTTTGTAAGAGGTCAAGGTTTTCGAGATCTCGTAGATTTTGTTTGTGACAGATTCGGGAGCTGGACCACCGTTGGCAAGGTTGTATTTGATTCCGAAATCGTTCTTTGGTCCTGCAATCCAGATTAGAGAAGTATAGTATAGTTGGCAGATTATAACTTACCACCAGCATTGTGACTGGCAGTCAGAAGGATACCACCGGTAGCCTTTCGCTTTCTGATGACATGACTGGCAGCAGGAGTACTCAAGATACCATTCTGGCCGATCAGAAGCTTCTTCACGCCATATGCAGCTCCAATCTTAGCGATCAATTGTACGACCTCCGGGTTCCAGTACCGTCCATCACCTCCAATAACAAGGAAACTGTCTTTGACACCTTCTGGAATGGCAAGAAGGATACTGGTGACGAAGGCTTCACTGTAGTGAGGTTTTTGGAAAACGACGACCTTCTTTCGTAGACCAGAGCTTGATGCTGGTCAGCTTTGTTTGTTACCATCAGGGGGGCAAATAGCGGGGATATAACTAACGTTCCTGGCTTCTGGTCGGTGAAGGGAGTGAGGGAAACTTCGGAGACACTCATATTTGCAATTTGATTAGTTTTGCAAAGATTTGAAAAGGCAATTGAGAAAAATTAAGTTAGGTGTAAGGTTGTGGAGTTGAACTTGAAGAAAGGGGGAGAGTGAAAGCGGTGTCTCGCTGGCTCTGGAGAACGTGGGGCGCTGGCAGCATTGACTTCGTCACAGTTTATTTTGGAGGGGTTGTGGGTTGTGCAGCTTCAACCAATCAACTCCTCAACAGAACCACGCCACCAGGTCATATCAATACCAAGAATTGGTCTTTCCTTTTTGGGTACTCGAGTATATTATATTATTTATATTATTTATTTTCTTCCAGGTTTATTTCCCGTCTCAGAGTCTCAGGTGTCGGATTTCTTTTGGAATATGACCTCCTTATAATATCGAGCTTCTTCGATGCTTTCAAGGATGTCGTCCTTTGCCTTGTGGAGCAGCTTCTTGGCTGGTTTCCCCTGAACAACTTCCGCATCGCACCAACGAAGAGCTGCCTCTCTTATAGTGCTCACATCTAATATACGATAGCTGAGATAGTCGTGGACCTGCTTATATGCGCCTCTTCGAAGAAATGCTTTGTCAGCGTGGACGCTATTCCCTGCGAGCAAGGCCGTTCGTGGAGATGAGATGTATTTCTTGATATACGCAAGGAGCGAGTCGGAAGCTTGTTCAGCCGTCGTGGTTGAGGAAAGAACGGCTTCAGTGAGTCCAGAATCGCGATGGGTGTTGGTGCACCATTCGTCCTGTGGCAGGCATTGTCAGTGGGAGGGAGCTCTGATCACAGACACAGCTCGCTATGAGGCTATGAGGCTATGAGGGGTTGCGGTGGACTGACCATCTGGTCCATTTTCGCCTTTGGCTGATGGATAACTGCTCCCCAACCCTCCTCGTCCAGGACATCGAGGTTGCCATTGGTAATGATACAGAAGATTTCGATTATCACGTCGTTTTCTACGTCCAGACCCGTCATCTATCGTTGGAGAGCCAGAGATTAGTTTCTTGGGTGATGATGGTGGCGCAAAGTTGCGGGCACTCGTCTTCATACCTCGCAATCAATCCACACAAGCGGTCGGTTACGTTCTTTTGTTTTCACCATTTTTGCGGTTTTGTGTGCTTTCATGCGCTTTCAATCGTGTTCTCCAGAGGAGGTTGCAAGTTTCTGCTTTCTATGAAGGTGTCTAATCGAGTCCGGAATTATCAGCCTCGCGAAACCGCTGCTGATGATGCCTGCACCCAAATCATCGATATTTCCACTCCGGAATTTTCAACATGATTTATCGACTGAAGGCATTGGTACCATTCTATTATGTCCCTTTATCTGATTAAAAAAAGCTGGAATTCGTATTTAAACTTTTATTTCGCCTGGGAAGTTGGGGAAAAAAAAGAAAAAGTTCGAGTCCAAGTGGAAGTCAGATATTCTCGCGAAACTACAATTGGAGAAAATATGGCACTCTCTTTCAAACCTTACTGTGGTACGGAGTATATCTTGTATCATATTCACTTCTTAGTGATTTCTAGATTCACTAGTAACAGAACAAAAGTCTCAGCAAAAGCCTAACGCCTAAATATCTCCTCTTCTATCAGTGAATACCAACTTACTAACCAACCTAACCAGAACCAAATCCTGCATCTTCATCTTATAAGCCAAGTTCTTCGCAGTCCAACAGGCTCATACGGAACTGAAAAGACAAGAATAATCAAGCTCGATTTACAACCAGTATCCCATTACAGACCAGCACTCCAAAATCTATCAACCTCCATATTAACCCCCCCCCTCCCCCCCCACCTCCATCAACCTCCATCTTACCCCCTCCCCGCCCCCAAGATATCATCTTTACCCTCACTCCAACACTCCTCACCCACCTCATCCGAATTACCTTCCCTCTTCATCCCATCTCTTGTCACCCCAAAAATGAAATTCAGATGACCCTTTGAGTGATTGCAATCGCGTCGAAGCGGGTTTTCATGGCTGCGGCGATGGAGTTGTATTCGAGCGCTCCTCCACCTAGGTCGAGTCTAGGAGGCATTGTAATGGCCTGCTTGGACTTCTTCGAGGGGCGCTGGGTTAGGTTGGACGGCGATGAAGCCTCATATAGTTATGTTATTTATAGGGGTCTTTATTTGATATTTTTGCTGGATCATTTGTAGTTGGATAGAAAGTTGGTTTCGGAATTTGGAATTTGGAATTTGGACGACTAGGGTGGAGAAGGTGGGAAGTTTGGTTCTCAGAGATAGAGGGTGGGTGTGAGGGAGGGGGGTCAAAAGCTATGGTGCGGTATAGAATTAAGAATTCTAGTATCATAACCTTCCAAGCTGTTAACTAGTTATCTTTACACCTCCACCAGTCTCCTCTCACGTCTCTTCTTTGGCGCTGTATCATGTCACCTCCATTGACCATAATATCCTAGATTGCAATCTATGCTATATAAACCCAGCCTGAATCTATGATCAACTTTTTGTACACCTTTTGTACACCTTTCCCACTAGTTAACTATACCAAAACAATTGCTACAACTACCTCACCGAGTTACAACGACCAAGATAGAAGATAGTGGATCGGCAACAAAGTCGTTGACATGTATACCAAATCTATATCCCTCCCTCTGAGTAAGGTCTTTGAGAGGAAAGGTTGCTCGTCATTGTGAGAAATTGAGTATCAATTTTCGTTCCCTTTGGGTTCACGAGTAAAGTATAATGTATACTTACTTGCTCAAAACGTACTTCACTATGTGCATCACTACACAGACTATTCCTCTTCTGGTTGTGGTTATCGTTACTAGGTTGTTTACTGTCGAAGAAAGATATGCTGTCAATGTTCTCCTGGGATTACGACCGAGAGGTCGAAGGAGCGGATGAGGGGGAGGCACAACATAGTGTCGTATTGTATGGAGTTGTACCTCCCCTAATGGAGTAGTAAGATGGTGGATTGACTTCAAAATTTATTCTCCGATTCACAAACGCTTCGTCCTCTTCCGCTGCTGCAGTTTCGAGAAAGAAATGATCTGGATTTTTCTGTTGTTGTGGGGTTTTGGTGTGGGATTTGAGATTTTGAGAGGATGGTTCACACTTCTCTCTTCGTAGGCTCTATAACTCAGGGTGGGTGTAATTCTTGAAATTTCTTGCTGTGAGTCAGTTTCACTTAAGTAACAGCTTGAGAGCAACTTCTCACAAGTACTCCAATCTTCACAGTAGGTCTCCGAAAGTATCTGTACTTCACATTGACACTATCGAAGATCTCACTCCTATATCCCAGTACAGAATTATAGTCCCCGTCAAACATTTGTTCACACTTATATTTAACCCCCCTCAAGCCTCCCAGTATCATCAACACACACCATTCCTTGTCACGGAGTCATCAACTTCCTGCTTATAAGAAACGGTTCCAAATACAAACCAAGTATTGTCTAACCCATCGCTTAACCCACAGTCAAGGGTTTCAACCCCATCCTCACTGATCCTTTTCACAAACTTCATCTGATCAAACCCAATAAGCTCCAGCCTAAAAAATGCAAGTCATTATCCGAATGAATAAACGTTGAATATATTTTTGTCGTCGATTTTAGATATGCTGTCATTTCATTTCTTCCGTTCGTGTAGGCTGAGAACCGGAGATGGGTGATTGAATACCTTGAGTTGATGGATAGGATTTTGGATTGATTGTGTAACTGGTCTTGACGAGCGACATATTCGGGTTCAGTCTTGTTGAATGTTGCGTACGCAAGCAAGGCGTTTCTTTATTGGATTTCTAGAAACTTTCTTGGGATGGAATCATTCACCTTCTCTGTGTTTATTTATACCCATGTCCAGAGTATTGAGTAGAGTAGTAACGAGAGCTTAGTAGTTGGATGCGGTGTGTAGTCTTGATAATATAGTTTTGGTGGGGGGGGGGATTTAGAAAGAATGGGGATGATATTACACTATATTAGAACGCTCTATTTTCGTTTCGATGTTGAAGATGTCTGCGCAGTGGCTTTTTACTTATGATTCTTTTTGTGGGAAGTGGGTTGATGCCTTGAAATACCTTTCTGTCAATAGGGGAGATTTTAGAATATGGTGGGACTTAATGGAGGTATGTTAGCTTTGAGATTTCTGGTTTGTAGGTGATTTGGAAGGAAAGCTTGAACATTACCTAAAATTTCCTTCGAATCAAGATACATATCTCCACAAACGTCCCGACGCCTACAGTACAGTACATCTATGTGTCAATCTAGGAAAGTATAGTAGTTCATTGTATCTATAATTCTGTCTAATCTATATGTGTTTCCGAATAGTGGGGGTAACGCTGTATAGGTAGAAGTGCTATATACGTATACGTATGTGGATTAAGTTAACCTCTATTATCTATTGTACACCTACTAATCGTACGAGCCTAAAAAACGCCCTTAAATTGTGATTAAATAGCTTATTAACTCTAGATAGAACACTACTTAATTAGACCTAAAATCTCGTCTTTTTGAGTGCTTTCTGGCTAGTAGATACAACGCTATAGGATTTGCTAGTATAACTTGGTAGGATAATATAAGGGCATATCGGGTGCCGCTACGAACAAGTACAGCATATAGCAAAGCGCCCAAAGGACTAAACAAGGAACAAATTGTGACCAAAACTGTGTAGTTATATTGGTGGTGATTCTTGGTTGAGTGGAATCCAGGGCTATATCGAAGACGAGAGTAAAGAGCGTAATATAGTATAGGAGAAGACTTTTCTCATTTTCTCGCTACATCTTCCTTGGGGACATGGCTCAAGGAGCAGGGAGTTCCTGCAATATATGGTGTTGATACCCGTGAGTCTGAAGTGAAGCTTGTATAAAGTGAAGGCTGTTTTTGATAACTAAGTGACGAAAGTGAAGACTATTGAAGTGAAGTCTATAACAAAGTGAAGTCTGATTAAAGTAAAGTATGTCGGAAGTGAAGTCTATTGAAACTAAAGAATTATTAAATGTAAAGTCTATAATAAAGTAAAGTTTATAGTTAAGTAAAGTTTAGAGAAAGTGATGCTTGCCTAAAGTGAAGTTTGTCTGATGTAATAAGGAAGTGAATAATGGTGAAGTAAGTGAGGAATGTAGAATGGTAGAGTAGGTTATAGGGGAGTGAGAGATTGACGAGGTGATGGTATAAGGGGAAGTGATAGAACAGGGGAGTGAGAGATTGGGAGGCCCATGAAAACAAGAACCACAACAATCCTGCAGCGATGAATGTCATCATACCAACCCAACCATCACCTAACAAAACTGTTTACTTGCCACTCTTCTTCACTGTCCTACCAAAAAATTTTAAACGGAAAGAGATATGGTATAAGTGAGATACTAGGTAAGTGAGAGAGTAGATAAGTGAGATAATGAATGAGTGAATAAGTAGGGGAGTGAGATACTAGGTGAGAAAGAGATAATACAAGTGAGAGACCAGTAAAGTGAGAGACAGTGTAAGTGAGAGATAAGATAAGCAAGAGACGGTATAAGTGATAAGTGAGAGATAATACAAGTGAGAGACGATATAAGTGAGATATAGTATAAGTGAGATATAGTATAAGTGAGATATAGTATAAGTGAGATATAGTATAAGTGAGATATAGTATAAGTGAGATATAGTATAAGTGAGATATAGTATAAGTGAGAGAGTAGATAAGTGAATAATTAGGGGAGTAAAATGTTAGGTAAATTAAGTGAGTGAGATGTTAAGTAAGTGAGAGATAATATAAGTGAAAGAGTGGGTAAGTGAGAGAGTGGGTAAGTGAATAAGTAGAGGAGTAGAATATTAGATGAGTGAGATATGGTATAAGTGAGATACTAGGTGAGTGAGAGAGTGGATATGTGAGAGGGAAGGTAAGTGAATGAGTAGGGGAGTGAGATGTTAGGTAAATTAAGTAAGTGAGATGTTAAGCAAGTGGGAGACTTCTTCACTTCCGACAAACTTCACCTTCGACAGACTTCACTTCCGACAGTCTTGAACTTCTTCACTTCTTCACTTCTTCACTTTTGATACTTCTCTACTTTATCACAGACGTCACTTTCAACGAACTTCACTTTATTACTAGCCTTCACTTCTTACTAGTCTTCACCTTCGATAAACTTTACTTCTTACTAATCTTTACTTCTAATGAACTACACTTTCGACACTTCTTCACTTCTTCACTTCTTCACTTCTTCACTTCTTCACTTCTTCACTTCTTCACTTCTTCACTTCTTCACTTCTTCACTTCTTCACTTCTTCACTTCTTCACTTCTTCACTTCTTCACTTCTTCACTTCCTTCACTTCCTACACGTCTTTAGTATAAAAAAAGCGCGGATTATAGAAAAACGGAAAATTTAAGCTTAATTCGCAACTGACTGTATAAAAAGTGAAGTTTGTCTAAAGTGAAGCTTGTGTAAAGTGAAGCTTGTGTAAAGTGAAGCTTGTCTAAAGTGAAGCTTGTCTAAAGTGAAGGCTGTTATCGGTAATAAAGTGAAGAAGTGAAGTATTTTAGAAGTGAAGACAGTTAAAAGTGAAGAAGTGTTAAATGTAAAGTCTATAATAAAGTGTAGTTTGTAGTAAAGTGAGGTCTATAGAAGGTGAAGCTTGTCTAAAGTGAAGCTTGTCTAAAGTGAAGCTTGTCTAAAGTGAAGCTTGTGTAAAGTGAAGCTTGTGTAAAGTGAAGCTTGTGTAAAGTGAAGCTTGTCTAAAGTGAAGCTTGTCTAAAGTGAAGGCTGTTATCGGTAATAAAGTGAAGAAGTGAAGTATTTTAGAAGTGAAGACAGTTAAAAGTGAAGAAGTGTTAAATGTAAAGTCTATAATAAAGTGTAGTTTGTAGTAAAGTGAGGTCTATAGAAGGTGAAGCTTGCTAGAAGTGAAGCTTGTCTGAAGTGAAGCTTGTCTGAAGTGAAGCTTGTCTGAAGTGAAGCTTGTTTGAAGTGAAGCTTGTCTAAAGTGAAGGCTGTTATCGGTAATAAAGTGAAGAAGTGAAGTATTTTAGAAGTGAAGACAGTTAAAAGTGAAGAAGTGTTAAATGTAAAGTCTATAATAAAGTGTAGTTTGTAGTAAAGTGAGGTCTAAAGAAGGTGAAGCTTGCTAGAAGTGAAGCTTGTCTGAAGTGAAGCTTGTCTGAAGTGAAGCTTGTCTGAAGTGAAGCTTGTTTGAAGTGAAGCTTGTCTAAAGTGACTATATCGCAATAGGATTTATTAATAGCAACTCCGTCCCCACAAAACACTTGCTTGCGTGGGAAACTTGCTTCCACCAACTACAAGCGACAACATGTGAGGGCACGAAGCTTAGGTGAATGTAGTCACGTGTGGATTTGGGTTATCGATTGAATGTGGTTACATATAGGTTTGTGGTTGTAGATAGAATGTAGTTACGTGTAGGTTTGTTGACTCGCTTAGTGAATGTTGTTTTAAATGTTGTTATAGATAGAGCTTCCCTAATTAGCCTAATCGGGTATAGCGTAGATTCTTTGTTATAGACTATAAATATTAGCTAGCTCTAGGACTTTCTTAGAAGGCTCGCGATTAATCTTAACCTTATTCTAGAGTAGTCTTTTATACGCTTCTAGTAATTCCCTAATATATTAATCGCCTTCTTCCGAATCGAGTTCGACCTAACCTAGTCGTCGTACTCGCTATATCTATTCCTCCGAATATAACTTACGACGAGTTCGGTGCTCTATTAGCTTCGGCTTCTAAGCATTTGTCAGGGTATCACTAGGAGCGTACAAAAGACTGTTCCAGAATAAGGTTGAGATTGATCGCGAGTCAGCTAAGAAGTCCTAGAGCTAGCTATTACTTATACACAACAAGAGGCCGCAGGCCGCGCTATTCCCATTAGGCATCTCCATACTATCTCCGATTAGGCAACTCCAACCCACTATTGCATTCACTAAGCGAAGCACCAAAACACTATACCGAGCCACATTCACGCCCTCACAGCATTCCGACCTCGTCACACTCTACAACTTTAATAACGATTAGTTTATTTAAGTGTTTACTGACCTTACTACCTCCCTTCGACAATCGTAAACTAACCTTCGACAATTATAAACTAACGCTTAGAATCTTAATATCTAGAACTAACTTTACCTTAATAAGGTTAGTATACTTTAGGTATAGATCTAGGGATTTATTAACTAAGCTAATTAAGCCGCGGACCTCTAAGATTAAGTTACGGGCCTTTAAAGCTAACTTTAGTCGTATACCGATTAGACCGATTAGGTTATAAGTCTTTAGAACTAAATTATAAGTCTTTAGAACTAAATTATAGGCCTTTAAAGCTAACTTTAGTCGCGTATTGTTGGTACAAAAGACTGTTAGGTCCTAGGTTGTAAGATGAATAATAGATGATGAATTCAGAAGGTCCAGCTACTTAACTATATAGCAGGATATCTGGTGGTGTTTGCTAGTAGCCTCGTCAGACCGCCAGTACTAAAACAGACCGCCAGTACAGACCGCTAGTACTAAACTATACCGTATATAGAACTTGTCCACTTATCCTTTGCCACATATAGAACCTGTTTCACTATCCTTTATTATTCACTTGTCCTACGTCGTAACACTGGGTATACTTTAAAAGAGTGAATAGTAACCCGTGCAAAAGCGATCCTTGTCCTTAATCTCTTTCTACCCATCTATTCTTCTTAATCTCGATATAATTAGTATCGATTAGGTCCTTTAACGCTCTATTAACTTTAGTCCCCTTAGTTATAGCGTCAGCTAGATTACTCTTACCGTCTATCTATTGTATGCTGTCGATATCGCGTTCCTCGTATGATTGTCTTATAGCGAGTATGTCGATTATTAGACGCTTCTCGCTTGTAGTTCCAAGCTTGGTAATACAATCGTATATAGACTTTAAATCGGTGTAGATGTTAAGAGGGATGCGATAATCTACAATTAGATTTATAGTCGTCTTAACCGAGATTCCGATATCAGCTCCTTAGCTCATGGCATACAATTCAGAAGCTAGTACGCTACGTGTGACACGCTTACACTTTGTTGAGCTCTAGTAGATGATATTAGCTCTCCCTGTGTTGTCTATAAGTACAATTACGTATCTAATTTAGCTTGAATAGTCCTTATTATTAGCGAAGCCGGCGTCTATAAACACTCCGATCTCGAGCGAGTTATAGTCTAGTCTAGTAAAGTTTAATCTACGCTGGGCGTTGTCTTTTTACTATTGAATTCGCTTATTCAGTTATTAAATATTAAGTTGCTCAGGCTCCTTAGTCTGTGCTACGTATGATAAGTCAAAGGCTGCTTCTGGTTGAGAAACAGTACCGATATAGGCGCCACGTGCTCTTTAACGAGTATATTAATCCTTAGGTGTAGATTCCTTCGTCTTATTATCTGTCTTTCCGGCTTTAATTGTAATCGAGTAGTTTTAGATAAGTTTAAGGTTCTTAATCTACTTTTCTTGGCTAAGCTTTAATATAGTACTTCCTATAGTCTTGTCTCGGTCTATCGATATATTTGCGCCATTGAACTTTAGTAGCTTTTCCCCTGTTAATTCCTCGAGTTCCTTGTATAAGAATCCTGCTTTCTTAATCTCTTTAGCTTCCTTGTTAACAAAAGCGTTGTTATACATATATAGTGTGTTATCTACTTATAGGCTAGCTAAAACGATGTCTTTCTCGTATTTGGCATATAGTAGACAGGGGTTATATGTCGATTTAGCTAAGCCGAGTTGTTCCTTAAGATATTGTAAATATCTTGCCAGCTAGTGATTTCCGGCTTCTAGAATACCGTATAACGGTATCTTAAATTTTATGACTAAATTGCTTAACTATAGAATAGTGGGGTTCTTTAGTGGTCGGGCATATATCGGACGTACTAGTGGTGTTCCTAACTGAGTGTAGGCTTGAGAAATATCCCTGAGAATAAGCCTAGTAGATGTTGTTCCGTACTCGCGATAGAGCGTAATAAACATACTTAACATAATTCTAAGCGATATTCGCTGAATTGTAGGCGACTGTGTCAACACTAAATCCTTTCCGTTGTCTCCCCAGGCTTATACAACAAGTCTCGATTTGTCCCCTATATCCTTCCTTGTTCGTATAAACTTACTATTAAAGATCCGAGTGCCTTGTGGTACTTCTGCTTTGTCGACAATATCGTATACCTTTATTACTTCGATACCTAATATTTCCTTGATATCGGCTTTAGACAGGTCTCTGTAGTCACGATCCGCTGGTGCTATATTTAAATAGTATTCTGTGCTTGATATTTCGGCATAAATTATAAAGTTCTTTCGAGGTCGTCCACGTCCTCGCTTAGGGGGTATAGTAGCTTCTGGCTATACTGTTGGCTGAGCGTTGTTTTGTTATACTGCTGATCGAAGCGTACGTGTGTTTTAAATCGGAAGATCTTTAGGGATTAGAATTGGCTCTAGTTTAACTAGTTCGTCTGGGGTTTCGATATTATATAGCTTTACTTGAGTTGATCTAAATTTCTTTTCCTTCTTACTAGTATTAACAGTTACGACTTTATGCTCGTTAATTCCTATAAACAAATACGGTCCCTTCTATCCCTTTATCTTCTTGTGCTTCTTTTTACGCTATACTAGGACTGGGGATAGTAGTTCTAGGTATTGTAAATGCGTTACATTTAGGCCGTTTCTGGTGTTGAGGGCTTCGTTGACCTTGCGTTCCGCTTTAATTTGTCTGAGCTCTATATACGCCTTCTGTACAGCTTCGGCTCGTTGTTGATAGTCGGCTGATGGTGAGTCTGTTTCGAACATGCGAGAGTATTGTCCGAAGACTAGTAGTTCTGGTACAAGGCCGTTCGGACTAGCTGTTCGGTTCATGATTTTTATAGTATATTGTAGTCTTAATTCTCGATCGATATAGGGAAGTTCTCGTAAGAGAATATAATAGACTCTTCGAAGCGGGCCGTAATACCTCTCTACTATGCCAATCGACTAGTGCGCCTCTACTAGGACTTTAATAACTTGTGATCTATATGATCGAGCTAGCATTCGGAATTCTTTACTTACGAAGTTCGTACCGACGTCATATATAATAAAATCTAGGGCTCTACAGTAAAGTAGATTCTACAATTTCTCGATTGTTTCCTATATATTACGAGAGTCTATAGGTTTTAGACACTAGCCTACTTACGTAAAGCTTGTCGCTTTGTCGACTAAGTAGATAACTAGTTCTTTCTTTCCCTTATCGTCCATAAAGAATATATCGACTAAAACGTTAAAATTAAATTCTATAGTATTGTAGATAGTAAATCTAAATCTGCCAGGCGAGGCTCCGAAGCGTTGACAGTAGTTATAAAATTTGCGAAGCTGTTTAAGGAACGATATATCGATATTCTCGTATCCTGTAGCTGATAGTAAGTCGTAAAGTTTACAAACTGATAGATGCCTAAATCGACGGTATAGTCGACGTATATTATTCTCTATAAGGATTCTTACCCTACCGTTTATAGCTAGGTCATCGTCTTAAAGATACACTTCTTATATCTTTCCCTAGGTTATCTAAGGGTGACTATTTCGGCGGGTAATTAGAATTTGACGAATACCGTATGGCAGCTTTTGAATGAGCATGTTATCAATTGTTTATGCGAATACTTAAAGTTTATCTATATCCTGTAAGTAGAGCAGGAATAGTAAATCTGCTTATATAATGTAGAATTAGATAGCACCGATGGGTAATTCGACAGTGATGGTTCCGATATTTGTAAGACAGCCTTTTCCTATACTAGATATCTTAACCTTTCCTTTAGTTAAAGTATCGATGGAAGTGTCTAATTCGTAGAATTTTGTTTTGTATACGATGTATTAGTCGTATCTAACGGTTAAATTCCTAGACGCTCTAGTATCGATTAAGACTCCGAACCAGAACTTAGGTAGATATCGCTTCTACGAGATAATATACTACGTATCTTCTTCTTCTGTGCTTGTATCGAGTACGAAATCCTTGTTCGCTGTGTTCTGAAGGATATCGATCTTATGCCTCGTTGCTAATATATATAATTGTTGTGTAATTTCTTGTGCCTCCTTATATAAGATATTACTACTCTCGGTTATCTATTGTATACCTCCTGGGTTTGAGCTGATTAAACTGTTATCGTCTATAGTATTCGTCAGGTAGGCCTAATCGTTTTGATAATCTTTATCTTTAATATCTTATTGTCGTTATAGTATTCGAGTGAATATATAGAATATATTCACTCGAGGGGGCAGATCACCTGACTAGGCTGGTCCTGCACGGACCACCTAGTCCTGCCTATACTATTCCGGCACCACTTCTACAACTTGACTCGGTGTGCAACATTACAAGTAGATAGTTAATACTAAGGTATAACCATCTACCTTGTATCGCACCTTATCTCAGACGAGATAAACCAACACTTATAACATCTGTTCTAAGACAGGTTTATAGGCGATTATAGTTGTAGTGGTTTGCTCGTCTCCTTCTACTCCCTTGTATTCGAGTAGGAAAGTGTTAAAGGTTTTATTATCGGTATATCTATTATTTGTTCGATTATTCATCTTTTTTATCGAATCAGGTTTTTTGTTCTAAACGACCTGATTACTTCTTCTGTACACTAAAGCGTATATTTCCTTTCGTGGGGATGTACTCCCGAGGCGCCACCCTCTCCCCTACCCCCTATAT